>JARJLF010000942.1:0-115835 GCA_029378395.1 Mycena leptocephala
TCGAAATAGTACAGTAGTCGGTGCCAAGCCCGGTACATTCCCGGAATGGAATGTGCCGCCTATGCGTTCACGCGCGGCACATTCACTCAATGTGCCGCCTGTGAGCTGAATGTGCCGGGCCCTCGAATGTATGTAAGTGCCGGCCTTGGTATATACCCAATAAGCAGGGAACCCTTTGCAAAATGCGCGGGGAATTCATTGAAGATATACACGAATATATACTAAAAAGAGGCTATGTAAAGCTGTAATAAAAATCATAAGTACTTGAAGCTGTAAAGAGCGCTGCGCGACAGGACTCATAGAAAGGGCAGCAGTTGTCATTTCAACACGCACAGGTGCAGGCATCAGCACCAATGAATGTTCCCACGTCGTGGATGGGGAGAGCATCCATAAGCACCACTGCAGATGAGGTCTCTCGGAACTGCACACGTTGGGCGATACTGTAGTATTTCGTTCAAGTCGACAGTCACGCGTCACGCACCCCCCTGTCGATATCGAAATTTGGCAAGGGTCACGCGTCACGCGGCCGTTTGTCTCCCGAGCGTCACACAGGGCTCAAAATTGCCTGTAAGACCCAAAAAAGCCAAAATTTTCAATTCAATGTTGAAAATTTCGCTGGTGTCACGCCAAATTTTGGCTGTTGTCGAAATGTCGAATTGGTTTTTTGGGTCACGCATCACACGTGTCGATTTGAACGAAATACTACAGTATGTGAATTTGCAGACAAAGAATGCATGTGGCTTCCAGGGTCTCGTTCCCGTTGTCTCCTCCGCCGTCACACTGCGCTTGCTCCTGTAAGGTCGGAGGGCCCGCCTGCGGAAATCGGTATTTACTTACATTTTATTCTCATTTTAGAATTGCCCCTATTATTGCGAGCGAAGCGAAGCAATTCTACCCTAAATGCACGTGACAACGGGGAGGGCTCGCATATGCAGGAAACAAGAACAAACCTCTGAGAGCGTGGCTAACGATTCACGGAGAAAAGAAATGGCCTCAAAAACACTCATTTTTCACCTATTGAGCTAGGGAAGTGTCTCAAAAGATTGCCTTTTCTCTAGCGGTTCGAATGATACCGGAATCAGAGCGAACCGACCAGGGAAAATCGCGTTTGAATCTAGGGGATAAGTATGCGTGGCTGTGCTTCGCGAGCACCCGGCGCCTCGGCGGATCACTAGTATGTCACATCATTTGTTTGTATCGTAAACAGGGACCCACCGTGCAATTTTACGCTCGTAACACCATATTCACGGCCAGTGCTATGCAAGCGCCTAGAGGCTGCATCGACGCACCTCGCCCCTTCCTCTCTGGAAAGCCGTCAGTGGGCTTCTAGCCACCAACAACGTCATTTCTTCACGATCCTCGCTCGCACTCGTGACGCACCATTTTTGGAATTCCT
Source organism: Mycena leptocephala (assembly GCA_029378395.1). Lineage (NCBI taxonomy): Eukaryota > Fungi > Basidiomycota > Agaricomycetes > Agaricales > Mycenaceae > Mycena > Mycena leptocephala. Next base: position 1,397 of record JARJLF010000942.1, read on the forward strand.
CACTCTCTTTCGTCGCTCATTTTGCACCCTACGCCTCGGGACCTCTTTCCTATCTTTATATTCAGAATCTACTCTACGGCTACCGGACTACCGAGCCATTCCAAGAACCTACGAGCCGGGCATCTCCCTCTTCCACAACGTCTGATGTGGAGGACGGAAACGACAAGATACGTACCCGGCACAGATACAGTACGGGGGAAAGTAAGACCGTTCTTCTCTTTGTGGGCTGAGAGCAGAAGTGCTGGGTACTCACGGGGGAGGATAAGAACGGTCAACACCCAGAACATATGGGGATACATGCGCATGCGCACAGTGCATACCGCCCTGCTTGTGTCTAGTAGGTTGTGACTCGGCGGGCTTGTAATAAGGATGTTAGTATACTACTGCGAGATAACTCAAGAGATAACTGCACACGTATTGCGACACTTGCACCCTGTACCTCGCTCTCTCAGCAAGCAATGTCTTGTGACTGTGTGTGACCAGCGGGTTCACCAAGATCCCCACCGTATACGGAGATTCCGGGCCAATCTCGGGGCCAATCTCGGTAAATTCGCGTTGCTCTCGACCTCCATGGCGGCCCAAATATCAATCAGTCCTCACGACCTCCAGCCATACTGCCAGCGCATCCAGTCCACAAGCGAAGAGGTCGATGCAGCAATCACCCGCGCAGCTGAAGCACAACAATGGGCTGCAGTTCCCCTTGCAGAACGGATTGCCATCGGACACAAGTTTATCGAGGATTTCACTAAGCTGAGTGAGAGGATTCCGCAGGAGCTCACGAAGATGATGGGTCATTCAGTGTTCTCCAGCTCGCGATTGCTCCATTTTACCCCGTCTCACACGGCGCGGGCGAGGTCTATGGTGTTTTAGAGCGCTCGAAATACATCAACTCTCGCGCTGCCTCTTGTCTCGCGGACGTTCCTCTACAGAATACTGACAAGCCAGGCTTCCGTCGAATCATCAAACGTGTCCTCCTTGACGTCGTTCTCGTTATCGCGCTGTGGAAGTCAGTCCGTATTCGATGGCGCATCCGGTGGGGGCTGAATATCCTCCAGCTTTCCATACCAAACTCTGTGCTTCCTGCGCTTCTTGCGGGCAACGCGGTCATCCTCAAGCCGTCTCCCCAAACCCCCATGTCCGGCGAGCGGTTATCCCTCGTGAGTTCCATCTTCATGATTTTGCGCTAATTCAATCCATAAAACAGGCGCTCCACCGTGCTGGCGTTCCCAAAGACGCCATCATCCTCTTGCATCTCAGCCATGAGATCACAATGCAGGCCGTACAGAGCGCCCTTATAAACTTTGTATCACTCACGGGGAGTGTCGTTGGCCGTCGTGAGTCGAACAGGCCGCGGTCAACGGGCCCGGATTCAAAGGAGTGGCGCCGGAGGTTTGATTTGCCACGTCAAATTGTCTAAACATGGTCTAATCTCGCACAGGTTGGTGGCAAAGACCCTGCATAGGTGCGCTCCGACGCAGATCTTGATTGCACCGTCCCCGAGCTTGTGGACGGCGCGTTCTTCAGCACCGGTCAGAGTTGCTGTGCTGTGGAGGTAGTTACTTTCAATTGTTGCCCCAAACGCACCAATTTATGCCACAACTCCAGCGTATACGTGCACGAATCGCTGTGTAATGACGACTTTGCTGGCAAGTTCGTTGAGATAGTCAAGGTAGGCACTGCATTTTGACAGGTGGTACCTCGGGAACGGCTCGGCATATCTCGGCTAAGGTGGGTCCAGAACCTGTCAAAATGCAGCGAGGGTCCTATAATATTTAGGTTACTTCAGCGCACTTGAAGAAATTTTCATCGCTGCTCATGCGACATTGTTTCGCCATCGGAAGATACACTGTCCTCTATTTCCCGCGGCAGCGCATTCTTGCCTGACTGAGTCTCTGGGTTCAATAGCGACTCCGAACTCTGTGGATGCATCAGTAAAATGTGTGCTACAAAACAAGAAATTCAAACTCACGTCGAGGGTGGCCAGCACGACTTCCTCTGCCCGCGTGATCCATTGGGGCCGAGACGCAATCTGTATACAAGTCAGGAAGATTATTTGGCAGCAGGTGTATGGACTTACGCAGGAACTCAAAGGGCCCTCGACTTCAGCGTTGAAATGCTTTAGAAGAGCATTCAAAGCTGCCTCTTCCAAACCACCCTCTCCGATTTGCCACAATGTCCAGATTTGTTTCAAGTGCTGCTTAACTCCTTGTATCTACTTCCGGAGTCGTTCCACGTTCTGTTCCGAGGTCACATCGATCTTGGATATGTACAAAAGGCAGAGTGCCAATATCCAAAACCCGCAGGACAAACCATCCACTAGAGAAATAATATTGTATCCCCTTTCAACGGTAGTGTCCCGCTATTTTATTAAGGACCATCAGATGCTATACAGACTCGAATGAGAAATGAAAGCTTAAAGTTTCCCCAAGAAGGTATGCCGCAACGACGTCCATGTCTGCAGTGATCTGGGTGCTATTATAGATTTTTTGATGATCCTCCAACGGATCGATGCATTCCCGCTTCTTGCCGTCGAGACGAAACAGAAGCCAGTGTTCCCGGCCGTGTATGTATTCATCGCGATGGGAAAAGAGGATCGCAGTAGGGTCGATAAGCCGCGAGTAATAGATCAGATGTTGCAACATCGATCCGTCAGTGAATGGGCCCTAATTCAACATATTGGTGTCGCTACCTAATTTTTGTCTAGTCACTTACATTTCTCTTTGCGGGATCAGCAAGTACTTCCGCATTAGCACGGTCTACAAGGGTCCGCGCTGACGTGGTCCAGTCCTCAGAGCTCATAGAGCGCAATTGTTGGGCGAGCCGTGTAAAGTAACTTGGCAGGATGAGGAATCCCGAGCCCAGGCACGCACTCAATGCCATGGCGATGTTGGTAAACCCTTGCCCTTCATCTTCACGTAGCTGGGAGTCATAATCCCAGCGCTCCAGCTCGTCAACCCCGCCAAACATGTGTACTTCAGCTGCCCGATCTTCTGTTTCCCTTTCATCCAGACGCTGTGAAGGCGAGCACTATAAACTTCATGCGAGACACACGGATGAACAAAAGTACATACCTGTCGGCGTTTCGCTAGCCTTTTATTTTATTTTCGAGCTTTCTTCTCCTCCATTTCTTCAGATTTCTTCTTCCTCTTTTCTTCTGCTCCTTGAACATGCTTGCGTTCCGCAGGTGATCTCTGATTATTGTCAGCCAGTTTTTTGATGACCAAGAGCAGGATTTACCTTCTTTTCCCTCGCATCGGCTTGCTTTTTCGCGGGACTGGAACCAGGCAAGAGACTGCTAGGATGTCCACGTTTAGGACCCGGTGGATTTGAGAACTTAACAGGCCCTCTTTTGCGCACAGCATCAACATTATCTGATGGTAAAGCCCGCTTTTTGCCTTTGCTGGATGTACGACCTGGATGAAGTGGCTTTGTGGCAGGTGCACGCCCACTACTACAGTACTCTGTCTTAAGCCATATTTGTCATAACCCATACTCTGTAAAACCCCATAGGTTTTCGGTGTCCACCAGGGTCGTTCCCGCCAAAAATCCCATTACTCTTTAATACTCCGTAACCCATAGGGTCAAAACCCATAATTTACCCCTATTTGGCCTGTCTATGTATGTTATTTTGCGAAGATTTTGGACGCTTTTCCCATGTCTCTGTACCCGTCTCTTGAATTACTTAAACACGGCCTCTCTGTGCTCAAGGAAACAGTTAAAAAAGTAGAAAAAAAGATGGACTCACTGCACAACTACGTAAGAAGGAGAAGATCTCAGAGCAGGTGATGGAGGATTCAACTGACGAGGAGATTTTGAAGCGGTCCAGAAGATGCGCGATGACCGCGAGAACATGGAAACCAATGCAGGTGATGATGGCGCCGATTCTGCACAGGACCCAAAGCCAACAAGAAAAGACGCACTTCAGGCTCTGTCGATACTCCGCAGGTATCTCCAAGATGAACATGGAACATATGCCCGCAAGCTTGAGCTTGGCCTCGCGAAGTTTGGGCGGGAAACTCAGTTGGAATCACGATCACCGATTATTTTGGCGTCTAAATAAATACCAATTTCTTATGTAATTCTTTTCCTTTAATTTCGGGCCTCTGCTGGACCCCATACTCTGCAATAACCCATAGATTTCCATGTGTATGGCCTAAGACAGAGTAGACTGTACCTCTTCTGAGACTTGAATTCAGTCTGACTAACCCTGGATTCCAGTGGCATGCCCTCGATTGATACACAGTTCATGGCTATGTAGCAAGATATTTGTTGACTTCGTAGTGGCTTCCCGCGGATGGCCCCCCTAAAACTTTATGTCCGGCCTTGGAGGACTAGGCGTCGCGATTGGGGGTGCATGAAACTTTGAACCATTCTTTGTTATCGCTGCTCTCGCTCTCTCTCTGCCCGTTTTTGCACGTACAATACACTTACATTTGCATAGCTTCAATCGTTTTGGCGGCAACGAATATATATTCTTCTATCAAAGCGACGCAAAATGAACTTCAAATTTATCACGACGTTACAATAATTTCGTGGACATTGTAGCAATAACGGCCGCATGGTTCAGTAAGTGGTTTTCGGCGGGCATTTGTGCGAGCAACTGCAGAATGCATTCAAAACGAAGGCGTTTAGCGTCAAGGACATCAACTTACATTCCATTGTCGGGGCCGAGAACGCAGCATTTCAATCCTGCGACACCTGTATAAAAGACCGTTAACGTGACGATGTAGAAGAAGTGCGCAAAAACGTACAAGGTTTCTGTTGAAGATGGAGTAACGGCTGTCAGTAACATAAAGATCCACATAGTTTCAATACACACGGAGCCAGCGATGGTTACACCTAATAAAAGTCGGTTCAACAGATATTCTAAGAGGGTATGATGCCATACATAATCCACCCAGAGGAACTGGCTCGACGCATTCGCGCTCGCAACTGCAGAATGCATTCAAAACGAAGGCGTTTAGCGTAGAGCAGGTCGACTTACATTCCATTATCGGGGCCGAGAATGCAGCATTTCAACCCTGCGGCACCTTTATAAAAGACCGTTAACGTGACGACGTAGAAGAAGTGCGCAAAAAACGTACAAGGTCTCTATTGAAGACAGCAAGGAATTGTCAGGAATATAAAGTTCCACATAGTCTCAATACACACGGGGCCAGCAATGGTTTCACCTAATAAAAGTCGGTTCAACAGATATTCTAAAAAGAGGGCATGATGCCTACACAATCCATCCTTGGGAACTGGCTCGACATCTTGGGTTACGACGCCTTGTACGAGGGCAAGGATCCGGAGGAAGATGGCTGAAACGGAAAGGAAATTGAAGGCGTACATTAGATGTTGGGTGCTTTGATGAGATACAGCTGGAGCGAGCGGCCCTTTTTATATGTTTGGATGAAGGTGGCTAAGCACGTCCAGGATACCCGTCCCGGGAATGAGGACAGGTAATCTATACAAGCGGGGAAGCATTTCGTTAGTTGACACCCATCGCTCCATTCTTATGTACCTCGGCGCTACGCCCACGGAACTGAGCGACGTTTGTTAATGGGTCTCAGGGAGGTATACCAACCAGCACAAGTGTAGCGGAGAACCTGCGGTTGGAGCTTGGATTGTTCAATCCGATACAGTCGGAAGATGCGCGGGAGCGCATAGCAAGTTGGGAGAATACAGGAGTCATAAAGGCTTGGCAGAGAGGCAGCAGTTTCAAGTCAGGGATCCGACGTGGGAGCAGTATCCTTGGTCTGTTACAATGAGTAAAGCACCTATGATCAATATCGAATGCCCTGAAGTGTCGAGGTCCTGCTGTCAAGGCGCCCCATAAGAATGGGGGCGGTGATAAATCTGATTCAAAAATCTGGCGACATGTAATTCAAGATGCTTGCCAATTGAGCCAAGAGAAGAGGTCAATTTAGAGACAGAATCCAATAACCATATAAAGTTTGATTAATCAAGTGCTGTCTCAACATAAAAGCATACTTAATCATTCCTCTGCTAATCACTCTGGAGGGCTAGGGCACACAATGGGGTGATCATAGGCGTGTGCGTGTCCAGCGGATCATGAACTGAAATGTTCTGTTCAACCAGTTCTGTTAATCCGCTGTTCAATCAACAAATCAGTGTTTAAACACTGGAAAGTGTAAATGTTCCCAACGCCCAACTCGAACACTTGACCTCCGCAAAACGGAAAAAATATAATGATCGTCACTACACCCGCTAGAAAAAGCCCGCAATATGGACTACCACCAGCAGCAACCCGATGAAAGCACCTGCGCCATCGCGCTCAATACCGCGTCAGCCTACGGCCTCCGGCAGTTCAACTATTGGGAACCGAAGCCGAGGAAGAAAGTGCATAATAAATGGGAAGTACTTAGATTTAGACGTCAAAGTGTTTTACAATGGAAAGAATTGGGCACCACGTAAATACATTCAACACCAGCAAGTCCTCTTCACCTAAACAGACGGCAAGCTACTGGAGATCTAAAGATACACTTTGGTCAGGCCAAGATTGCGCAATGGCATTGGTTTAAGAGGATAATCATTCGTTACTGGTAATAGGTGTTCAACATCGGCAATAGGTGTTTGGGCCATCAGTAGGCGTTCGCGAATGCCTATGCTACTAAAGTTGTTGTGCCTCGAGAGGAGGTGATGGACTGCAAGATGCGTCTATGTTGCATTTTTGTTTCTCTTCCTGCTTTTGTTTGGCAGTGTCGGCTCGTCGGCCTGACTTTCTCCTCCTCTAGCAAGAGCGCGTCCGGGTGCTGGGAATGTGCGTCGAGCACCCGTTGCCCCTCGACCACGATCCTCTACATTTACACCAGCGCTGGGTGACGGTTGGCTGGTTCAATGCGCTCCGCGACCCCACGCGGCTTCGGCCACATGAATATAATATATATCTAACGCTCGTGACTTCGCTCGCCGCGCCCGCGTCGCTCGCAATCGCACGCCGAGGATGAATATGCGCGAGTGTTCATGGGAGAAGGTGGATGGAGACGGACTAATTAACATCCAATCCAATTATGATTCAACTTCCGTACAAATAGTGAGAAACGCTCGTCACGAAATTCCATCCGCCGACTGCAATTTACCAGGCTGCATTCAACCCGGATATTCAGGAGGCGATTGGTCCGATGATTCCGACGCAATCTGGAATTCCAGAGCTCTTATATGCCCCTGGAGGGTCTGGTTCTGTCGTAGAGCCTCTTCAAGATCACCGCCTCCCTGCCCCGTGTTTCGAATGACGGTCGCCATCTGCTGGCGCAATGCACGGAGCTGCTCCTCCAGCGACTCCTGCGCACCCAGCGACCGCGATTTTTCACAACTGGGGAAGATCTGGCGTATCCCCCGCTCGTCATCTGGTGGTTTCGGAATAAATACATGCGGCCTGAGGGCCATTTGGCGTTGCTGTTTTTTGCGAGAGCGGCGAAGACAGAACCAGATGATGCCGCCCATCAGCAGCAACGACACGATCCCCACTGCTATGCCGGCCATAGAGGCGCCAGCCGATGATTTCCTAGAGCTTCAGATTTTCAGAAACAAGACACAGGATGAACAGGAATATATACGTTGAAGCCTGCGTTGCAGAGTGGCTGGATGGTGGGCTCGTGGATGGCGCGCTCATAAGCGATGTTGCGCTCATAAACGATGTTGGAGGAGAATTAATTGACTTAGAGATGCTGGATGATGTGCTCGACTGTGACATCTGAGTCGCAGATCCGGGGGTGGTTGATGTTTGGCCTGCAAAGCTGCCGCTGGTTGAAAACCTTTCTGTTGATATCGACGTCCTGTGCACGCAGTTAGCAGATGATGCGCGAGACACTAAGGTAGTATATCTAGCCTTACAACTTACTCTTGTTGAAATAAGCTCAGAAGGGTAAGAGTGTTGCAAGAGGATTTATTCCTTTGCAAACCAGTGAAGTGCTACCGACTAAGTACAGGGCTTTTATACCTACGATAACTACTAGAATGTTCCAAGTATTACTAAGTATAAAGTAAGCTATAAGTCAGCTTCGGGGAGGTAGAATGTACTAGAACAATTAGCCCGAGGATTGTTACCAATCAACTGCGGCTTCATATTCCTGGTACCGGTTACGGACCCAGGTCTCAAACGCGAATTGTCGAATCTCCAAATCACGACCATCAGTGATCCCATCAGGGAAATTCTCGAAAATAATTAAATAACTGCTCCGAACAATTATAAACTCCTGTCTCCTGCCCCAATAACCCGTCTCTCCTGACGTATGAACCTCCTGTCTGCGCCAAAAACCATTTTTTTGTATAATTTAATTAAATAAATATTCAACAATAGAATCAACGTCCCCTGTCCCCTATCGTGCAGCGTCGTTCTCCTGTTTGCCTGTCTAACGTCGGTCAAACCCTTTCCCTCGCTCCCTGCACAATAGGTGGACATCAGGAACTCAGAGCTCACTGCTTCCCTTCAACCACTATCTCACTATGTCTTCAGCCTCCCATCGTCCTTTCGTAATGGAAGTCGATGAAATCGACCCTTTGGAAATAAGGAACGCTGGTCCCCTGTTAGGAACCGATGGCCCCGTCCTGCAGAGCGTCTTCGGTCCGTTACCTCAAGACAATGCTCGCGAGCCGTCTGTGCGGACTAACAGTCAGTGTTCGTTTCACTACACGTCACATATACCTCACCTGATGACCATAGTGGATGTTGACGGACCTCCTGCTGCTTCGTCGTACCCGTCTGCTCATGTCGAAAGTGAAGATATTTTTTTACCGGTTGACGAACTCTAACAGTATCCTTCTGATACAGAGCACGAATAACATTTACATCAAGGGATAATTCTGTGTCCATCAACTCCGAAATCCATGGCTCAACGTGAACTTGGTTGACGCGAACGCGTCGACCAAGTGAGCCTGAGCCGTAGTCTCTCAGTCTGTTTTGTGAATCTGCCTTGGTGATAATTATGTCTCAATTCTTCTGAATATGGAGTACTAGATTGAAAGACCAAAAATAATTCAAACCAGGGTATAGCACGAGGTACCAGGGGTGCCCGGAGGGCCTTGGTATTCTACTTCCTTCGGCAGATAATGCGCGAAATCAAGTGGAAGCTCCCTGTTCAATTCGAGGTTAGTTCTTTTTTTGCTACAAAGTCTTTCTCTTATCCGCAAGAATTTATTAACCTTGAAATTACGTTCTCATTCAGAAGCCCAAATACTACAGCGATTTTGTTCAAGGTATGAATAGAGAGAGGACAAGAAAAAAGATCGCTTCTATCTTGGCGGCATGTCAGGGCCATCGAATGAAGTTATGATCAAGTTATGATGTAGAACCCGTTTCAGCGTCCATATTTTCAAGGCAGAAAAATTTGGCATACAGCCCCAGTATCATGTTGTGCGCCCGCGACTCGGAACTTGAAGGACTAAGTTTGAATTCCGTCCTCTACTTTGAATTATACAGTACTTCATTCTTCATCAGCTACTGGCGTCATCAGAATACCCAGGTCTCTACTTTTCAACTTCTTTAGCTCATCCCACGGAGAAAATCCAAACCTCCGAGGCAAATCGTCCCAAAACTTCTCCAAAGAAGTCTTGTGGGCCGTTTTCATCGCAGTCAGACACGTAGAGCACACCTGGCAGCGAAGCCAGTCCGAATCAACCCAAAGGCCAAGGGGTAATATACCCTCATCCCTCCAGCCCTCTGCAATTTGCCTTTGTTCCAGTCGGTCGCTTCTGCATCTATTGCTCTGACATCCGTCTATTTTCTCTGGGATCCAGAGAAAATTGACAATCTGTGCGGATGCAGGGCCTCGGAGGTGAACATATCGTTCCAGGCATAGGAGTTTATCTGCAGGGCAAAGCTCCAACCGTTCGTTGTCGAAATGGACCCCGTTGAGGATCTCGTTGATGGAAGCATGGTCACATACACGATAGAACGCGACGGGCAAGACCCAGTCTAGCGCCATTTCTCGTGCAAATAATACGGTGCGAATAGAAAGTCCATCTATAGCCCATGACGGCGATGGTGGATACTCGGATACCGTCAGTGGGAATCCTGATGCGAAGTGGACGAGAGCACGTTTATAGAGTGAGTCGACCTCGTATTTCTTGCTGAGTCGAATTATGCCGGTGATGATATCGAAAGTTGTCCGACTCGGGAAGGCAAGGAAGAATCTGAAGCTATGTCAACAATCCCCTAGCCCAACCAAAGTTACGAGACGCACTTGTAGTCGAAAAGGGCTTTCAGGAAATACTCGACATCGCGACCGTTATCCGAAAGACGGACCACCGGGCACCCTTCGATAGTTTCTTCATCGGCCGGTTGAGGAAGTCGAAGCATATCATCGAATATTGGTGACTCCTGAGCTAGCAAGCCGCTATAGACACGGAACAGCAACGTGTCTGTCGCGAGCACGAGGGTCCCATCACGAAACCAGAGCTTCTCGACGCGGCGGGGTTCAGTGCTGGGAGACAGGGTTACACTGTGCACTTCGCAGTCGTGAAATAGGCCTATGTCAGAGCTAGACATTGCGAATGGTGAGCGCGATTTGCCGGTGCCGCCGGCCCGCAGCCTCGAGGCGTGGGCGTGAGTTCAAAGTTCTCACGACATACTTGAAATTATTTTTGAACTCCTGGCAACCAGATGATGATAAGTTACACCGAAAAGTGCGAAATTTCAGCCACGCTGAAAACATCGTCGAAACTACCAATTCAGTCTGCAAAAGTATATCCCCATTTGCAGCAAATCAGATCATCAGAAATATCGGGCCTAAAAGGGATTCTATCTTTTGTGATTTAGTTTGGTCGATGAAAAAAATGTTTCATCAGTCCGCCATTCTCCACACATCGGGGTACAGTATGCAGTGCCTCAAATTGTCGCTTAGTGGGAAAAAATTAGGCGGTGGCCAGCCGTAGCTCTCGCATTTGTCGTCCCTAGGCCGCTCAACACGAACGAAATCAGATCAGGCGTGGCCAAGTCCCTTCAAGCTCTCACACAGGGTGCAACATACCCATGCATACACATTTACGTGGAGAATCTCTGCGCCTCCATAGTCCAGTGGTTATCATCCTTCCAAACCCGGCATTGTCCGAAATACGAAGGTCGACGGTTCGAATCCGTCAGGAGGCACACAATAACGGTCGCTGAGCGCTGGATCGTCCCACGTGTGTTCGGGGAACTCGGACTTCGGTCTGAGGAAGGTCCTAGGTCTAGAACGACAGCTGCTCGCCACAGGATTGAGTTTGCGCAGTGGCGGCTGACGCTAGCCTCGTCCGACAGGCATCTTTTTTTCTTCTCGTGTGCTTTCGTACTTTCTTCTGGAATTGGAGTTTTTTTTTTGGAATATCAGTCCGCACAGAGAACAAGGAACTTCAAAAATATTCATTGGTTCTCTCCGCCCGCAAGATGATATCTTTGCAAGAAGGACCTGGGGAATGGCTTCTGAACAATGACAGACCAACCAACCATCCAAACGTGAGGCAAGACAAGAAGGAGGAAGCCGAATACGTGTGGGTGGGTGGTACAATCACTGGTCAGCAGCTTGGGCCGAACTGCCGCCAGTAGAGCGGCGACGAGGTCGACAAGAACTAAAAGCCCACGGCAACGGCTGGGGCTGGGACGAGAAGGACAGGGGAGGAATAGTTTAGAAAAGACAATCGTGTTGAAAGCTGCTATGAATACAGAATGCATAGTAAGTAAAACAAGAAATGGAAGAATAAGTACCGTCAATCAGTCGGAATCTGAATATAATAAATAAATAGCGGATAATAAAGGAGACGGTGGGGGCGGTAAACTAGTGTGATGGCGTCAGAGAACAAGTTGGCAGGAGTACGAGATATGGCAGGCGAGTGGAACGAGCAGCGGCACGACGACGGTAGGAAGTAAGACGCGTGTGGTCGTATTTGGATGGGAGACTTTCGGTGATCGGGCCGTTTTATGCGAGGCGCGAAAATACTATGTTAAATCTTGCTTGCTCTTTAGAAATTGTCGACAGTTTGCGAATCAAATGCACGCGTGATAATGAAGTTGAGCGCTTTGCGCAAATATTATTCTAATGCTACATGCTGAAAGACGCGAAGAGTAAAAAAAAATTCGGCGAGAAATGAATGGGCAATAGGGTGTAAAGGATACAGGACAAGTCTTCGGAAGTAAGAACGGCGACCGAGAACAGAGATCAACGGAGCTAGGAGGCGCGTGAAATCACAACAGCGGATCTTGCGTCAGAGGAGCCCAGGAGAGAGGAAGAGCCGACCAAATGGACTAGACGAAGACACAAAGGAACTTGAGGGACCGAGACCAGGAGAAGCTGCTAAGCAAAATTAACATTGTCTGATATTTGGAAAGGATTCAACGTACCATTTAGGGTGCGTGGGCTCAGCGGGTGCCGCGAGGACGTCGCCATTGAAGGACCATGTGTTTTGCCAGTGAGAGATACCCAGTGACTATCCTGCCTTGGGCTCTGATTCCTTGTCCTCGCCGGCGTCTTAAGAGATAGTCAGTTTAAGGAGTAGTACAGACGATTTACGCACCTTCAGCGTGAAGGCATCTAACAGCGGAACAGGTTCCAGAGCATCTACAGTCGAAGCACACCAGAATGGGTCGTCGCTCACGTACAGCGTGCCGACGGTCACCAAGTCCGTACTAAAGTCAGGCTCCTTACAGAAAGTTTGGTCAGGCAGGTCAGCTATCCGCGGAATAAGTACGAGGATTAAGCCATACATCCTCGCGCACACTACTTGGGGAGGCGGTGTCGTTTGTCGTTTCGGGTGGAAAATTTGCGGGAGACTTTTCATGCGCCTTACTTTCTTCTGCGGTGGTGTACACACTCTTCGTTGGGTTCTTCATAATACTTTGAGGGATATCGAGAGAGTAATCGCTTGAGGATTCGTCTTCGGCGCTAGAGGGTTTCGTCTTCGAGGAAAGAGCATGTCGCAGGACGGGGGCTGGCTTGGTTTCAGGCTTTTTTGCTAGTTGAAGTTTATGTAGTCGATGTAAGACTTGTGATTCTGCGAATCGCGATAGTTAGAGGGCGACTGAATGGGGGTACGCATGTTTGGGAAACGTACCACATGAGACTTCCAACACTTCCCCGCCGACTCGCGATCGCTTGGCAACTTTTGGACTGGTCAAGTACTGAGAAACGTTGGGGAGGGAGGTAAATAAATAGGCCTAACCTTGAAGTGTCACCCTCTACCGCGACGCGGAAAAGGGGGATGAACAATGTCTTGACCCAGGGGGTGATCTTGGAGAGTTGGGCTTCTGTCCAGAGTCCTCCCATGAAGATGTTAAACCCCCCGCTGACGTACAAGACGCCCTCACTTGTCACTCGCTTTACTCCGTGGTGGTGAGGCTTCCCTAGTAACGCAGATATTACCTCTTCGGAAAGGAGGCATTCCTCTAAAGCCTGAATCAAACATGAGAAGGAGACGTTGCGTTGCAGCTTGTATGCGCCTACGTTATACATCGACGAAAAGCTCGCCCTCTCGTCATCTTCAGCACAGAACTCTTCAAACGCTAACAGTAACGCATAACGGAAAGCGATTCTGCCCCGAAGGCGAAGTCTATTCCGAACAGCCTCGTCCTTTGACTCCACGAGAGCCCACGTCGTCGAGAGCATCCACGGGAGTGGGACCTCAAAAGCAGGGTCTTCAATGGCGGCCGTGATACTAGCCTTCATATGGTCATTGGGGTAGGTGCTGACACTAGTCTTTTGCTTGCGGGATCTTTTGGCCATGGATGGTGTCGCAAGGTGGCGCAGGAGGGTGTGGTGGTGGTGGTGGTGGTGGTTGGTGTAAAGGATGTTGTGATGCCTTGCGATGCCAGCGCGACGACGACGCGTGACATCGCGTCACACCACTTTGAAAGCTTTGCCTCAAAAGTTCGCAAAGTTCTGTTCAGTCGCCCAAACAAGTCCGCGTTACGCGCGCGTAATAATATCCCCATTTGCAAAAGATCAGATCATCAGAAATATCAGGCCTAAAAGGGAATATATCTTTTGCCATGGGTTAAAAAAATCATTTCATTAGTCCGCCATTTTCCACACATCGGCGTATTTAGTGCCTCAAATTACCTCTCGGTGGGAAAAAATTAGGCGGGGGCCAGCCGTAGCTGGCATCTTGTCGTCCTTAGTCTGTTCTACTCTGTAGTCAACGAAATCATCGAGAACGGCCACAAGCGTGCTCACAGGTGCAACATACCCATGCATACGCATTTACGTGGAGAATCTCCGCGCCTCCATAGTCCAGTGGTTATCATCCTTCCAAAACCGGCAATGCCCGAAATACGAAGGTCGACGGTTCGAATCCGTCAGGAGGCACACAATAACGGTCGCTGAGCGCTGGATCGTCCCACGTGTGTTCGGGGAACTCGGACTTCGGTCTGAGGAAGGTCCTAGGTCTAGAACGACAGCTGCTCGCCACAGGATTGAGTTTGCGCAGTGGCGGCTGACGCTAGCCTCGTCCGACAGGCATCTTTTTCTTTTGTTGTGCCTTCTCTTCGTTCTTTTTTTCTGGAATTGGGTTTTTGTTGTCGGATCTTATGGGTGGTTTTTAGGTTTGACTTGGACGCGTCGTATGTGCGAAGGCTGCTCCATGCATTGCAAATGGAGGAGAAATCGGAGTCTGTAGATCTGTGGTTATTACTACCAGTCTATGAACTCCATCAACTATTTATTATGAGGTAGGCAACGCATGGAAATCTTTCAAGATGGACTCGTATTAAGAATCCGAGAACAGCCAATGAAGAGACATCACAGCTGGTAGGCTGCCCAATCAACTGACAATGACGAAAGCCATGGCCGGGATTATGAGTCCCTCCGTCTGGGGAGCTTTATACGTGTAGAATGCCTCCATGAATTCAAGAATCAGTGGGAATTCAACATCCCCGAGATCGCCGAGTCCGAAGTCCGAACCGCCATAGTATTTAAGTAATCCGAGAATTAAAATTGGAGGATAGGTGCTGTTCGGAGGAGAAGGTCCGTGAAATATTACAACATGCGAGGTACTAGCACTAATATTGTTGTAGCGTCCGTTTATAAGAGGCTAGTGAAATATAGTGATGCGGGAGCGGCTGCGCGGTCCTTTGTCGTCCGTCAATGCCATACACTGAGTGGTCCCGTCCCGGCTGTTCTATTCCAGTTAGATAGATTGATTTAGGACCGTACATTGCGCATGTACGCTTAGATTCACATCACCGCCACATACTATATGTTCAGTAGCAGGGATTTAAAGACGGAATAAAAAATGTTCTTTGACGGTATTTTTCAGCGAAAGGTTCTAGGGTTTGAATACGAACTAAGTTTAAGTAGTTACGGACTGGGAGCTAATGCTCAGTAAGGCAATAGGCAGGATTTGATGAGAATGCAAGCCGCAACACATGTAAGTAATGTACCAGTCGAAAAGATCAACCTCGAGTCCAATTCAATGCGTATTCGCACCTTCCATGGCGAAATATATGTACGTATATAGCCTCCGGGTCTAAAATACATGTAACCCGCAGATCATATCCGAAAATGACTACTGCGGGTGCGAGAGTTTATTAACTTTTCGCCGTTCGGTGCTTACATTTTCAGACTGCGTGCGTGCAGACAGAAACTTATGAATCATGCGTGTACTGTGTCGGAAGTACTGAAATTATAATTTATAAGCACCGTACAGAAGTTAAAAGTCGTTTACTGTTGATACGATATGTTTGAACCGTGGGAAATTACTGCAATAAATTGTCGAAAATTATGTAGCTTGGTCTTTGACGCGATGTTAATTCCACAGAGCTTGTTTGATGAATCATGAATCATGAAGCCAGATTGAATGGAATGAGGTGGATTGAAGGGGAGGCCACCTGGGCTTTCTCGGTCCTCGCCGTGGAGCGACCCGTCAAACGACCTCCGAGTCGAGAAATGTCAATGATATTATTATATTCCTCCGGGATCCGAGCCGGTTTTTTTGTGCAAACTCACATTTGGTTGGTTTATTATCTACTGTGAAATGCGTGTTCTCACGCGTATTATGTTGATAGTGTTGGAAGAAAAATCAATAAGCCTAAGCCTAAGCCTGAGACTCGGAGCCGATTGGAATTTTGTTTGGAGGGGAGACGGATGAGTCCTGCTGGTACTTAGCAAGAAAAAAACGAAGAAAAGCAAAAGAAAGAAAAAAGAAAGAAAAGAGGGCCGTGTTCGAATTTTCGGAATTCAAGGATGCCGCTGCGGGCCTGCAGCCATAGTCACAATCCGGGCTGTTGTCAACGGTCAAGGCAAAAATTTCACTGCATAGAGTCGGATAAAGCACCTGTGGTTCTGCGTACTGCCGTCTGGCTATGTAAAAGTACTCATTTGGAACTCGATGAATGGGGGTGGAGCCGTGTCACATAGTATGCATGAGCATCGACGTCCTGGCGAGGCACGATATTATTTAGGTGATCCTAGAACCCGAGAATTAACATGGATGTTCGAGTTCTGGGTGCTGTTCGGAGGACTCAGAGAGAGCAACCGCCTGAGGTCTATGAAAGATCGTGAAGCGGGAACTGCCAGGCTGCGTCCCTCATTGTCAATACCATACAGTTAAGTTCCGAGCAGATGAAGGTGTTGAGATTCAAACCCGGTAGGGGATATACTGTATATAAATATACCGTTGGCATTCAAGGAGGCAGACACCGTACATATATTTCCTATTTAATGTGAGCTTGAGCTTGAATTCACCGCCACTTTATATGTACTTGAGAGGAGAGGGACGAATGGAAACGTTCTTCGACGGATTTTTCAGGGGAAGGTTCTGGGATTTGGATATGAACCGATTCTGAGTCTTGGAAATTAGGCAGGCATGGTCAAGTATGGTATGCGACTTGGGACGAGAGCAGAAGAAGCTGCGAGGAGTGCAAAATTTAATTCAGCCCAGGAAGCTTTTTAATTTCCTTTTTAAAATTTTACCCACGGATCAAAGATATCAAGCCTGAAATATAACTGTTGATTGTGTCATCGATATCGTTTGTGAGCACCAAAATTCGAGGTAGAGTTAGGTTCGAGGTGTAGCCTTGTAGGTAGCAATGAACTTGAGGAAATTCAATACACAGCAGCAGAATTAATTGGAGGCTGGACAGTGAAAATTTTAATTCAAGGCTGGCGAATTGAGCGCACAGCTTTTGTGGGTAGGGTTACCAAGGGCTTGTAATTGAACCAGGACCGAAATACATGCAATTGAACCTGGAATAAACGCAATTGAAAGAGAATGGACGGAACACGCGACGGAAGCCTGGCGCGGTTGTGAAACATTGCAATAGAGAGTGCTGTGCACGTGCACACGAGCGTGGAGGTTTCGCTTCCAATCCGTCTCCCAGTCCGCCTCTCAGATCTTAGTCTCAGTCCGCCTCCGCGTACGTCCTTTCCCCTCTCCTCCCAGTACCAGTGTGGCGCAGTCCTAATGAATGCTCCGCCTCCCAATCTCAATCAGAAAGTCTCAATCCGCTTCGTCGAATCGTAGTCCCAGTCCCAATCCCAATCTCAATCTCAATCCGCTTCTCAATCTCAGTCTCAGTCGGTGTCAGCGTCGCGGTTACAGTCGGGCTCCCAGTCGCAGCGGCATCGCAATCACAATCGTGCGTTTGTGTTTATTCTTTATGCTTTCTCTTTCCCTTTTTCCATCTTTATACTTTCCCTCCCTTCCTCGGAGTCTCTTTATATGTTCCTTCCCTTTCCTTCTATCTTTGGGTTATGTGGCTACATTACGCGTGGTTCTTGGGGTCTTGGGGTCTTGGTACGATTGTGGGTCTGTGTGCGCGAGCGGGGTCGGGGTGCAAAGAGGTGGCCGTCCTGGAGTGCAAAGAGGTGTGCGGAGGCATGTGCGTGCTTGAAGAGTGTGCGGGGGTGCAAAGACGTGTGCTTGAAGAGAGTGCGTGCGGAGAGGTGTGTGTGCGTGCCCTTGCGGAGGCGGGGCATGCTCACAAAGAGGTATGCTTGTGCGCGTGCAAGGACGCGGCGAGTGGTGTGTGCGCGGAGTCCGAGCACGAGCCCGAGCACGAGTATGGGCGCATAGGCAGGGTGGGCTTGAGACAGAGCCCACGCCGGAGCGCGCAGGCGGGGCTCTCCCTCGGGTCAGCATCGGATCGGCGGCGTCCTCGTCGTCGTGGGGTGAGTTCCCTTGACGCACGCGCACGCTTTCCTTTGTCTTTCGGGGCGGAGCTTCTTTTTTCGAGGCTTTCTTTCTATATCTGGCTTTTGGCGTACGCGTACGGGCGGACATGGCTCCTTGGCTTCTTTTTTTTTTTAAATTTGTGTTGTGGGGGCCGGGGCCGGGGTCTTGCTTTTAGGCTTTGGCTTGCGGCGTCGGCGCGTCTTGAGCCTTGCGGCGTGGACGCTCTGAGTGCACTCCGGTGCGCGGGCTTGAACGCGGTGCTGTGGCGGACCCATCTGTCGGGCTCGAGTTCGTACTCTCGCCGTGAACGCTCCGCGTGTGGCACGCTGCTGGTCGGCGTGTGCTTGGTTTGTGCTTGGGCTTGTGCGTGGGCTTCTGCTTAAGCTTGAGCGCGTGTATGTTTGTGCGCGGTGCTGTGGCAGGCGCATTCGTCGGGCTCGAGCTCCGTGCTTGCGGTCGTGCTTCGTCAGGTGCGCGCGGTGCTCTCGTGCCACAAGAGGCACGAGTGGACGTCCTAATGGTGGAGAAGACCCGGCATGCGGGTCGTCTGGGAGGTGAAATGCAGGACGGTCCTGCTCTCGAGCCTCCGTCCGTTCCGCGCAGGCGGGTGTCTGGTGCGCAGCGGCAGCGCTTGTTTTCGATGTTTGATACGCGTTTTCTTTCTTTCAAGTTTTTTTCTCGTAGCTCGGGCCCTGCGTCTGCGTCTTAGCTTGGGTCGGGCTCGGGCTCGGGCTCGTTGGGCTCTGGCCCCTTGCGTTTGCGCCGCCCGCCTGCCCGCCTCTGCCCAATCAACATCGCTCTACGCCCGCTCCACACCCGCCGTTGTTTCGTTCTCGCGTAGTCTCGAGCTTCCGGGGGCGGATGCAGAGTGGGATGGGGATGGGAGATGAGGGTGGGGGTGGGGTCGCACTCCGTCGATCGCAGTCTGGTGTGGTGTTCGCGCACGGGCTGCTCTTTTTTTTTCTTTTTCTTTTCGAGCCGTTCTTCGTCCCCACCCAACTTGTGTTTTTTTTTTCCCTCGTTTTTTTCTCTTCTCTTTACTTCTCTTTTTCGCTCCTCCTTTCCTTCCCCTCCTCCCGCCCTGTCAATCGATCGCTAACCTCCCTTCTTTTTTCTTTTTGTAGCGCATCCCAATCGCAATCGCAATCGCAGTCCCAATCAGCTTCAGCTTCGAGGTACGTTTTATTCTCAAGCTTGAAGCCTTCTGCCCTCCTATTCCCATTACCCTTTTCGCACTTTGTTATGGTTCTTTCTATCTCACGCTTGAGGTGTTCTTTCTATCATTCTCGCTGGAGGTGTTCTTTCTATCACCCTCGCTTGACGGTGCGCCGTTCTTCCTATTGCTCTCGCTTGTGCCTCTAGCCGTGGGGCGAGCGGTGTGCGCGGGGACGAGGCCGGGTGCGTGTGCTTTGCGTGCACGAACGGGGCTGGGGCGCTGGGGGCGTGTGCGCTGTCGCGAGCGAGTCCGAGCCCGAGTCGCGTTGGGCTTGAGACAGAGCCGAGCCCGAACCCTCGCGTAGACCAAGCGGGGGCGTGCACACCTGCCTCCGGTCGGCGTGTGGCGTGATCCTTGGCTTTCGGGGCTTCGGGGCGGAGCTTCTGTGCTCGCAAAGAGTGTGTGCGCAAGGAGGTCGGAGGAGCGTTGGGCTTGAGCACGAGTGCGAACCCGACCCCGTGCGCGTAGACCGGGCGGGCGGGGCGTCTCGGGTCGTGGTGGGGTCGGCGTCGGCGGGGTGTACTCACTTGACGTGGTGGGCGTGGCTTTCGGGGCGGAGCTTCTTTTTGAGGCTTTCTTTCTTTTTCGTTGCTCCTTTCTTTCTTTCATTTGTCCATTTATTCGTTTACTTGTTTTGGCTTTTGGCTTTTGGCTTTTGGCTTTGGGTGTACTTGCTTGGACGGCGTACGTGTACAGGCGGGTGTACGCGTACGTGTACGGGCATACGGGCGGGCGTGGCTCCTTTGGCTTGTTTATATATATA
This sequence comes from Mycena leptocephala, assembly GCA_029378395.1. NCBI lineage: Eukaryota > Fungi > Basidiomycota > Agaricomycetes > Agaricales > Mycenaceae > Mycena > Mycena leptocephala. The sequence continues at coordinate 21,457 of JARJLF010000942.1, forward strand.
TATATATAATTGTGGGGCGGGGTCTTTGGCTCTCCGGAATGTTAGCATCCACTCTCATGAGTGGATCGTAGATGCATATGTCCTTTAGTTACATGTCGCTCCATGTATGGTTCGGTCGAATTGTATTTCTAACTTTAGGATCTTTGGTCTCAATTCAGATATCAGACCGATATTATAACTCTTCTAGCAAAGACTGAGCCGATTCTTCCTTGACATATATTGTCAGATGATCTGCCATTCATTCCCATTACACGGTCGCTCCCGCGCCAGTCTGAGTTTTCTAAGGCTTCCAGCCAGATTGCCCGTCGCACCTGATCGTGGATTTGACCGACACATGTTAAACATGTATCTTGGCGTCCCACTCCGAAAAAAAGAATGATTGAACGATATTTCTGGAGGCTGGAGATTGTCAGCCTCGACGGAGGGAAGCTTTCAAGGAGCAGGAGCTAGAGTCTAAAAGATATTTATGCCAGCTTTTCATGATACGTATACTCAGCAAGATAAAAGGTATCGACTGAAATTCCGGCCTGTCCAAAGTTTGATATCCAAAAAAAAAAAAAAGGGCAAGAGACACTGCATGATCAGGATAATATCATACGAGCGGATGTACCCGGCCACTACGCACAGGCTTTGCACCGTCATTTTTGAGCTTGGTTTTCCGCGCCAACGAGGCTTTCGCCGAGAGCCGTTTCTGAAAACAAATATTCAGTTATGATGGGTTTCAAAGTTATTTGGAACAAACCATCGACAAAAATAATCTGCTCGAGTTCGGGAACTGAGGGTAGCGTTGGTTGTCCCAGGAGAGAGCGACGAAACTTGGAGGTGAATGTATCATCCCAGTCTGCGCTGGACTGGACTGTCTTTGCTTGAATAACGGGTCCCATGAGTCTGTCAACAGTTTGAACAGCAGTTGGGCGTTTTTCTGGCAATTCTTCCCAACAGTCTTGGAGGAGGGTCCAAAGACCATCCGATCGTGGTGTTCCGGAACAGGACGAGGGCCGCGAAGGTCGAAGACCGTCAAGCACCGCCTTAATTACCGCACCATCAGTGCGCAATTCCGGAAACGGATGTTTTCCTGCCAACAACTGTCCTCAAAATCAATGATCACAAGGATGAGTTGAAAAACATCAAGTGCACCTGATGCGCGACGCAGGCGAATGCATAAATATCCGAGTGTAGATCATTATGTCCTCCTCGGTGCAGTTCAGGTGCTTGATAGCGTATTGTACCTCCTTGTGCACGCTGAGAAGAACTGATCAATTGTCGTGAAGATATTGTAGTGATAATAGAAGAGAGGCCGAAATCTGCGATACAGGCCCTGAATGAGGGAGTTACGAAGATGTTCTCCTATGCAAATGTTGGAGGGGAGAGAAAAAACAACCGTAGGAAACATCAACCACATACCGCCTTCAAATCGCCGTGCACAATGTCTTTGTCGTGTAGATATCGAAGGCCGAGCGCCACATCCAAAATCTGATGTGAAGGATCGGATGTTAGCTATGATTCCGTCAAAAAGAGGCACCGTGACTTACCCAAGAAATCAGACGATCCATGCTATACAATTCTTTGGATTCCGTCAAGAATGCCTGGAGGTTCCCATTTTCCATCCACGGGACACTAGGCAGAGCCTGTTCTGGAGATGGCACAAACCAAAAAATGGAAAGAGGTTGGGGTGAGAGAGTTGACGCAAAATGAGCGCTTCTCGGCTAAATTCCTATGCACATGTCAGTGCAAAATTACTCAGTGCAAGTTTTGTTTGTTACCTTGAGCACCTGGTCAATATTTCGTTTTCCGAACACCCTCATCATTTTAATAGCGACGTCTTGACTGAGATGTGATCCTTTATAAACGTCGCTGAATGAACCGCCTGCCAAGTGTTCCCTAGTTCAAGTCCCGTAAGCATACAGCATCGGGGGTGGAGCCCCGAGTCGCCTGAGAGCTTTATCACAGCCTTGAAGAGCCTGCGCTTATTCATTGTCGCGAGATTTGAGTTATAATCTAATAACTGACGACCCATCGAGCGTCGCGTCGACCACAACAACGACACCGGTTATAACCTCTGCTTCTCCCCGCTTTCCGCCACCTCCGAGTCCGATACCGATTCAGCCCCCGACTCCACCTCGACCGCGACAACGACGCCTGATACAGCGTCGACCACAACAACGACACCGGTTATAACCTCTGCCTCTCCCCCGCTTTCCGCCACCTCCGAGTCCGATACCGATTCAGCCCCTGACTCCACCTCGACCGCGACAACGACGCCTGATACAAGCACTACCTCTCCCCCACTCTCCGCCACAACTACAGAGTCCGATAGCGATTCACCCTCGGTCTCTACCACTGGCGAAACGGATATCCCGTCGGCCTCTTCCACAGCTGTTAGCGTATCAGCCACTTCTGCCTCACATGGTGTTTCCTCCAGCGACACGACCAGCATCTCGGCTTCAGTACCATCTATCAGCGCTTCGTCCATCATCTTGTCCTCTGCGTCTGCGGATTCGCCCAGTTCTTCTTCATCTGCTGTCCTTTCTCTACCTCCACAGTCCCCTTCTCAAGATTCGTCAATACGGTAAGCCCATTCATACTCTGCCGAGCTGAGACTGACTTTACGCCCAGGCTCTCTTCAAAGGCACCTCTCTCCGCCGCAGCTGCGTCGGGTTCTATGTACGTAAATTCAATGCGCGCGGTCTCCCCTCCTTAACTGAGGTCTATTTGAAGTTTCTCCAGTACAACGACCGTCCTCAGGTATCCCACTCGCCTCCCACTCCCATTGACCTGACTGACTTACACGACCACCAGTTTTCCGTCTATCACCGGGGCGGATAACCTCGCGTCGCCCGCTCCCCCCAACCAGGCGCCAACAGCGTTTATCACAGTCCCACCCTCAACGCCAACAACCCCGCTTGATTTTACTCCCACTGCACTCCTCACGCACCTGGGCGTAGTGACCGCCCCCGGGCCCCTCTCCGGCTCCCTCTTCACCACGACAATCGTATACACATCAGGCGGCAGCGTCTTCACCACCGTCTCCACCGGCGTGTTCGGCACGGGCCGCCCATGGCCAGCGCCCCACAACTTCGCGCACAACATCGGCGCGATCATCGGCATCGCGCTCGGCGGCGGCGTCGCGGTCATCCTGATCGTCGTCGCCGTGTTCTGTGCGTGCGAGCGCTTCAAGCCTCGCACGCATCGCGAGTTCATGCTGCGCGGTACGGCCAAGGGGCTGAGAAGGCCCCCTGGGCCGTGGCGCTCGCCGATTGACGGCGATTCTGTGTACTCGCTGGTGTCGGACGGCGTTGACGAGCATGGTGACGCCGACACGTCTCTGCTGCAGGCGGAGAGCGGCATGCGCGAGGTGCGCCACTGGGGCTCTGCGCCACCCTTCCCCTTCCTCGACGCGGCGGACATCGCGTCTGCAGACTCGTACACACTGGACTCGTTCGCGCAGATGCCCGATCCCGACTTGATCTTGCTGCATGACGCCATCTGGCTGCCGACCCCGCCGTCGAGCCTCTCCCTCTCCATCCCTGCCCTCCTGGCCGGTCGCGCCTCATCAGATCTGAGCACACCGCCCATGGCCACGCCGCGGAGCTCCTTGCTCAATCCACCGTCGTCAACGGTTGCGCTTACATCCCCCTCGACGCCCCGCTCCGCCATGCAATCGCTCCCCCAGGTCGCCGAGCCCCTTCCCTCCGTTGCTGAACCCATCCCTGGCACGCCCATCGCTGATGCGCTCCCCTCGCCCGAACCGACACCGACCGAGGGCCTGCTACGCCCCAGCCTCACCGCACTGCAGTCCCATTCCTCGCGCACCCTCGAGGACCATGTCGACTATTCGCGGTTTATTGGCGCTGGCGCTGGTGCTGTGCGTGTGCGTTTATGATTTTCTCTCCGCCATCTTTCACTAACGTTCTGTTTTCCAGCAGCGAACCGGGAGCGGGAATACGTTCGATACGGCCAGTTCGAAGGCGGATAGTGTGGCGTCGTCGGTTCGATGAGGGTTGGGACTAGGACTTTAAGACTTTAGGACTCTAGAGGATACTTACTTACATATAAATTACCTACCTACGTTCACAGATCTGATGCTGCCATCGGTGCTGTTGAGTCGAATGAACGCTCCATCCATCAGCGAAAAATCCGCAATATTAATCCTAGGAAAAAATCCGCAGTCTGTTGAATTTTGATAAAAAGGTCTTTTGATGATGACTAAAGGCTTGATTCTGAGTCGAATGGAGAACTTGCATGGATCGTTGTCTTGTGCAGGAGCGGCCGACAGACACACCACGCTCGAAGGTCAGAAAGACCGAGTCGCGCGCGCGACGCACATGTAACTAACTCCAGCAGAGATGCGATGAATATTTACGCATTAAATTCAGAGTCCCATTCCGAGTTGAAACTGGGAACGGACGCAATGGTATATAGAGTAATTTACACCTGGGAAGGAACGAGGTCAGTCAGTCAATCTTCATCAAAGCTTAGAAGGGTTAAGATACATGCATGCCTGGAATATACAGTAATTAATGCCTCCGAAACGGGCAACGAGTGTCCCTGCCCAAATTCAAGCCAAATAATCGCATAAAGTCGAAGGAAATTCGGACCGGATGAGTAAGTGCTTCGCTTGATGGAAGACTCGCACCAATGTGTTGTTATGGATGGGCGACTTCTGCTCGAGGGAGCCGGAGCCGTGAGTAAATTACCGGTGAGGAAGACGGACTAGGGTCTTTGGGTGATGAAGGCTGTGGCCACGGAGAGTGGATCGTTGTCTGCCATCGCTATCAAGTCGACAGACGCACGGCGTGAAGACCAGTGGCGAGCCGGCCTTATCCACTTTATCAGTAGGCCTTCAGAAGATGAGATAAGATAAAATATGCACGCATTTCAGGGGCCCAGTTCGAGTTGGAACCGCGCACTGAGTCTGCCGCAACGGGCTATAGAGTAGAGTAATTTAAATCTGAACTGGAACGAGGTCAGTCAGCCAATATTGACGCTTAGAAGGGTTGAAATCCATGCGCGCGTGGAATATAATTAATGCCTCCGAAAAGGGCACCGAGCGTTCCTACGCATAAAGTCGAAAGAAATTAGCTCGACGAAGACTCGCGCCGTTGTGGTGGTATAGATGTGCGACATCTGCTCGAGGGAGCTGGAACCGTGAGTGAATTACAGGGTCCGGAGACCAGCGGAGGGGTGTATCCTATGCACAATGCCCGAGGACCACCCACCTTTGAGCAGGCTGGATGGTTGGTTGGCAGGTTGGTTGATGAAGGCAAGGCGGAAATCGATGCCTAAGAAAGTCGGGGAGTGAAAGGTCGATCCGGGACCCCGGAATAAATGGAAATAATCGACTCAGGAGATCTGAATGTTCGTAGCAGAGGAACGATTGAGGTGGAGAGCCGCAACAGATCCTTGTGAAAAATTGCCTCCCAGAGCTCTATCGGAAGGAGATATTGCGGGGCTCGACCTTTGCGACGATTTAGCAAGCTGAGCACTGTTGCTTAGGGCCATCGGCGCGGCACCAAGGTGTTATGGGGATATCAAAGTTTGGTTTAGCTTGGCCATGCTGCACAACAAAGGCTGCCAAAGACGCCCGGACAACCATGTCGCTCTGCGAAAACTGTGGCCATCTGGCCTGGGGAGGGCCACCATCCACTCCTGCTACTTCCCACGCGTCCTCCGGGAGTCATCCTACCCCCAGAGAGTGGCGCGTTGCTCTAGCACACGTGAAAGCACGGATCGCGCTTCACAAAAAATTCATCGCAGCGCTCGAAAGGGAGCAGGAGGAGTTGGAGGGTAGTCTCTCTCAGGTCATATACCCAGTCCTGAGCCTTCCATTTGACGTTACCTCCTGCATTTTCCTCCACTGCCTGCCCTCGCACGGACGGGTTTCCCCATCACCATCCACAGCACCGCTCGTCCTCGCGCAGATATGTCGCCGTTGGCGCGAGGTGGCATTGTCTACCTGTGGACTATGGAGCTCTCTTTATCTGGATCCCGGTATCGACATGGACACCGTCATGTACAACCCAACCGTCGCGTCGGACGATAGGTTCCGAAATCTGCTTCGAACCTGGTTTTCCCGGGCGAGAGGAAGCCCTCTTGCTTTAGGTCTCGACTTTCGCTTCCGAAGGGTATCAAATGCCTTTATGAACCTTGTTTCATCATACGCCGGCCAGATTTACCGCTTGGATCTTCATATATGGCCGGAACAGTTCCAGAAATCTCGTCCACTGCACGCCTCTTTCCCCCTTCTTCAGCACCTCAGCACCTCGCATTCGTCGGAACGCGATGTGCGGGCCCTTTTGGACCACGGTCCTCCTCTCCGCCTGCTTCGTCTGCTTGGCAATGAATCCGAGCGTGATTTGTCGGTCAACTTTTCCCTTCCCTTCCTAACCAGCTTGGAGATAGCTGCGGAAATCTCGGCAGAGACATTTCTAGAAGTGTTGCGGCGCTTCCCAGCTCTCTCTGATTTCAACTTCTGCCTTTTGGAATCGGATGCGTATAATATAACTGAATTCTCCATCCCCGCGACATTTCCGCATATTTCCTCTCTCACTCTGGGATCGGGTCAGAGTACCGCCGCCCTGTATCTTGTGACACTTCCCAATCTTCGCTTCCTCAAGCTTCCGGACTTCTGCACACCGGTTGACGTCCAGAAATTCCTCTCCCGTTCCGCATGCACCATTGACCACTTCGTCATTTCCTTCCAAGGATGCGACGAGGATTCTGACGATGAGACCGACGAGACTGCAGAATGGCTCAAGCTGTTCCCCGCGATCTCTATCCTCGAAGTCACGGAATGCCTGAACGTTTCCGTCTTAATTGACTGCCTCGACTCACCCCCTCTCGCTCCTAGACTCAGGGACATCACCATCCGCTCCTACGTCACCCCGGCAAATGTTGATAACGATTACGACGAGTCCTTGGTTAAAATGCTGCGCAGGAGGAGGGACCCTGGGCGCTCCGAAAAACTTGGTAAATTTCATATCAAGTTTAGCACTATGGCGGCGGTGAAGGACTCGTGGTTCCCGGGGTATCTGGCCGAGTCGGCACTTGAGATGCTCATTGCCGACGGTCTAGATTTTGCGCTCCGCCTTGACTGCATTAGTCGGAGCAGCTACTTTTGGCCTCCTACACTTGCTGGTGAGTGTCCTATGCATGCAGCCGAGGATGTCCCTAATTTTCGTCAACAGCAGAGGACCTCGGACCTCAGTTCCCCTGATTCGCGATGTTGCCATACATATCTCTTTCTTGAATCTTCACTCCGTCGTTCACGATACCTTTATTTCGAATCTTCACTCGGTGGTTCGTGATACCTTTATTTCGATCAGGTTAACCTCATTCGCTGGGTTTGGGTCCGAGCACTCGATGAAATGAATTCCTAGTTGAGCCCAACGTCTGGTTTAGGACTCTGTCGTAGAATATAACCCACCATTGTACATAATGCCAAAGAACATGGCCCGACTCCAAGACGAAGTTCTCCATTTTTCCTCGCCGAATAAATTTGGTTATGCCGGGAATGTTATGATAGCTTTACAAAGCTCAAATTATGCTAAGCCATACACCTACAAAGATACAGAGAAGGATTCTGGGTTTGCTGACCGAAACGGGAACAGGGCTTTCCGACGCAATGGCAAAAGGAGGGAAGAGCAAAAAAGAAACAGGTGCACAGCACACACTAAGACCTTTAATTTGTGTCAATTCATCCAATTGAGGGCGTCAAGTAACTTACGGCCCATCAGGCGTCATGCCAGGCTTCTGCTAGGTTAATTTTCTAGACTTAAAGTGGCCTATATGGGATTGAAATTTAATGCAGTAGCACTCATTGAATGGTTGAATATCACTGAAAAGACGTCGACAATGTGCAGGCATGGCGTGAATTTCCTGGCCAAATTGGCGAGGACGTACATGACCGGAAAGGACGGTCCGCCACTAGGGGTGGGAAACTCCTTCCTTTTATGGAAGGAGAGGCGGGGAGGGGGTCAGCTTGAGGTCGAAAAAAACTTTTTGACCCGATATCCGAATTTCGAAAGCCGACCCCCCCTTGTGTGGCTACGTCTGGCGGCGCGGTGTCGGCTATGTATGTCTATGTATGTCGATACCGTAGACCCACATAGACACACCTCCTCAATTTTATACTGCAGATCTGGCCTCCATTTTCCTATTCTACTGGATCGGCCAGCTCATGACCATCCTCCCACTGTTTTATTGGTGAGCACTGAATTTATTAGCTCCGGATTTTCCCACATTTGTCTACATTGGTCTAAGTGCGTCGACATTGGCCTATGTTGGTCTACATACATGGACCGATGTAGACCGACGTCGACAAATGTAGACCAACTGTGTCTGCACGATATAGACACAGGTAGGCAAACAGGTCTGCCTACCCTTCGTCTACGGGGGTAGACAGACCCTCTGTCTACAAGGGGTCGCAACGCAGTGCGTGGAAAGTCGCAAAACATTGCCGACGGAACGGGCACGGGCGCAGCCCAAAAAACTCGGCGGACGTCAAGGCATAGTCACTAAAGACTTTAGCAACACCGAAGTCCCTGCCTTTCGCCACTGAAACGTCTAGACAAGCTCGGAGACTCGCGCGCCTCCGCACAAGGAAACACGCTTTGACCGCCGATTCGGAGACTTACTACTCCTTTCCACTGGCACAGAATCTCTCTCTTTACTATTATGCCCAAATGGTCTGGAAATGCACAATTGATCTGGAAATCTTGTTTTTCTCCCCCAATTTTTCGTCTTTCCCCTCGGAGTTTTTTGCTGTAGACACATGTACTAGTAGACTACGATTGTACAGAATATCTAAGGAATACGGCGAGAGCAAGCAATTGAGAATGGGTTGCCGGTCGATCAAACTCAGGCTGTTTAAGGAAAGTATCGATGTTCTGAGCTCCCAGTTCCCGCAGAAAATCCTGAAAATTTGAGAGACATTTTATAACGACTACAATAGTGTCTGCACCCTCAAAATATTTTGCCGGGACGGGGGCATTGAGTTCTGGCGGGGAGCGTGACAGATTTAAACTCCGCTCGCTAAACAAATGATGTGACATTTTGTGACATTTCAGACTCTTCCCTCCACAGAACAGCATTCTCGTCCCGGAAAATAATTCTGAAGAGGGATAATGTATCAAGAACTACATAGAATACATCTCAAATTTTCCCGGATTTCTTAGGCCCTTTTCGGGGCCAGTATATGATCATCTTTCAAAATGTCATTAACTTCGACGGTTCGGGAACTTATTCTCGATGACTTCCTCTCCCCGTATCCCTTAGATATTTTGGATAGTCGTAGTCTACCAGTACATGTGTCTGCCGCAAAAAAACTCCGAGGGGAAAGCCGAAAAATTGGGGGAGAAAAACAAGATTTCCAGATCAATTGTGCATTTCCAGACCATTTGGGCATAATAGTATAAAATCATCCGTGTCTGTCTGAAGCTTTTTAAACTCCGCTTTGGGGTCTATCGATCCACAACTTTGGTTGCCATCGTTCGCATCAGCGGCTGGCCCCGCTTTATCAATCACATCTGTCCAACAAGCTCATACCCTGTCTCGGTAACCCAGCCGTTCCCGTGTGATCCGCGCTCAGTCGGAGCTGAAAAGATAGCGCAGAGAGTTCCCGTGGGAATTCTGCACTATCTTTTCATACTCCGACTGACAGTTCTCCCACGGGAACGTCTGGGTTACCGAGACAGGCTCATACCCCAGATCTCCGCTCTCTGTTTGAACGCGCGCGCTTACCTGTTTAAACGCGCGCGCCTATAAAAGTGTACACAGTGCCAAACAATGCGACTTCGCAATCCCCGCGCGTTTTAGCGCCCATTCCTCTGCTTCGATCATCATCTAGCTCTGCGACACATGGAGTATGTCTTCTCTATTGGGTGTGTACAACATTTTCAACCTCTTTGTGCTCTTATTTCATGACTTTCAGGACGAACGAAGCATCAACTGACCAGATGCTGTCCCAGCTCGATACCGAGTACCATCGAAGCATTCGCCGTGATGCACAACGCCAATGACGTTTAAGCGAAGACAGTCATGGCCGAGATTTGAGACGAAAGAATGATAGTGATGCACGTAGAACTGCTCGGGATGCGCTACCGCTTGAAGTCCGAGCACGGATCCGAATCACAGACACCGCTGCGCGTTCATCGTCAAGGCATACCACTAATGATCCTCACATTAATGAGCACTGGTGGATTCGTGTTTCTAGGCTGAATTCAAATCAAACTGCGGCTCCGCTTGGTCTGAAGTGGAATCAAGTCTGCAAACACTGCGGTATCAAGGTGCCTCGCGAAATTCCCACCTTTCTGCATCCTAATTCTGTGCAAACAGATTTTAACTGGGGAAAGTTGCCATGACAAATGTTTCGTCTGCGGCCCCAGGGGCTGTCATTTTCAACCGCTACTCCCCCCATACCCCGAGGAGTGGGATTATTTTATTGCTGATCGCAAAACTGCATCTCTGTCGCGCAAACTCAACCAGCTCTTCTGCCTTACTGCCCTCGGAGTCTTTGATGGCGATTTTATGAAATTTTCTCCGGGTGTAGCAGCCGTTACCCTGAATGGAGGTCGTACCTATCATCGCCTCCTTCCCGCACACGAGGGAGAGCACGCCATACGATGGTTTATTCATGATCCCTTAGCCATCTTCTCGAAGGGACAATCAATGGACATCCCCTCGCAGTGGGTGGACACCACACTCGCCGGATTGGAACGAGTGAATCCCTACATTTCGCACCTCGAGGATCTCAATATTTATGACGACGAAGACGATATTGCCTTACACCTCGAATATTCTGATGCAGGACCTGACTCGGAGGTAGCGGCGATCATTTCTCTAGCTCCTGCAGCTCTTCCGACACGGCGCAAACTGGTAATTAAACGAAAGGGAACTGTTCAACCAATATTTCTTGACCTCTTCTCGCCTTTTGTGGAACCACTACACTATCTGCTGCTGTTTCCCTATGGCACCTTGGGTTGGTCGCCGAGTCGACTCAATGCAGCGGGTAAAAAATTCAGCCAAGCACGCTGGTATCGAACCAGGTTCTTTATGAATGCCGAGCAGATGTCCGCCTTCTCGCGTTTAACAGGTAATTGCAAGGATCGATATTTGTTGGATATTTTACTGACGACTCTCAGGCGAATATCTGGTGGACGCCTGGAGCGCAATCGAGGAAGCGCGACTCACGTACATACGTCTTAACCAGCATTCAGAACAAGAGGATGAAGAATATGTTGGATCTGGAGACGAAGAACCAGTCGGGGATGTTCGATTGCCTTCCACATTTATTCATTCCCCTGCCTGGTCTGCTGCCAATATTTCTGATTGTCTGGCGTTGCGTAAAGCCCTTGGCAATGTCACTCTTTTCATCACATTTACCACGAATCCCCGTTGGCCTGAGATTATGTCCCAGCTGCGGCCAGGGCAGGCTGCAAACGACAGGCCAGATCTCATTGTTCGAGTCTTTCAACAGTATCTCTCCTTATTCATGAAAGACCTTCACAGCATGTTCGGCCCCATTCTCTACCACATTCGTGTCACAGAATTCCAAAAACGCGGGCTTCCTCATGAGCATATTGCTGTGGCTTTGCGCGATATCCCTAGAACTCCAGCTGAAATCGATTCCTTTCTCAGTGCAGAAAAATTGTGTTGCTCTCCGCGTCTTCGGCATTTGCCGCCAAAAATTATCCGGGCGGTCGGACAACACACTATCTTTATGGAATTCCAGTCGATGAGTACAAGCCATTTCTACAATGGCAGCAGGAAGAATTGTTGATGCGGTAGGTACAAGCCGCTCATAGATGTACAGGTATTGATATCAGAACCAGATTCGTATTCATATTCCTCGAATCACCTTCCACTTCCAACCCCAGGAGTTCAATTTCGTGGTTCATCGAAAGCAAATGCCACTGAGTCTCTGCTATGCTACGACATTCAATGGGTGTCAAGGTTTAACGGTGCAGAAACTTGGCCTAGATCTGCGACGACCTGTGTTTTCCCATGGTCAGTTGTATTCGACGATGACGCGGGTGCCTGACTCGGAAAATGTATTGATTTCGAAATACGATGGCGACGCATCAACATGTACAACCAATATTGTATGGAGCGAGCTTCTCCTGTAATATATTCCAGTTTGCAATGCAACAAAATTGACGAAGGGGACGACGGCCCACTTCGCAGCCCGTCAACCGCTTTATTGTAATACATTGTCCGAAATTTATTTAAATTGAATGTCCGCAAGTAGGAGCCGGCGCGAAGCACCGGCGACTGCTTGTGAATGTCTATAAGTAAACCGCATTGATTTCGCTAGCACCCACTCGATTATCTCCACCGCCTGGAATCGCAATCTTCGGTGAGCTGAGTCACCGATTTCTTCCTTAAATCAGATTGCAGTCAGCCGGACTTCGGAAATCGCGCCGTTGAAATCCACATGCCCTTGGACGCTTGTTTTGGAGGTCCGGTCTTTCTGCCTGAATATTGTACGACATGATAAGGAATATATACCGTGGATAGGGGGTTGCGACGCACGTTAAACTATAGATATCTTCAAGAGTATCGAGCATTTCCGAGTCCTCCCGTAATCTTCGTTCCTCCTCCGAGGTAATAATGTTGGTAGCGTGGTCTTCCAGGCAGGTCGTAGCCACTGTCTCGGGGTCTTCTTTATTCGTAGCCCAGAGAGTCCCGTCGGGGTTATGTTTCGGATATCGTAGGAGCTGCAAAGCTTGCGGAAGTCCAGGGCCGACAATGTTGTATGCCACTGCCCGTGTTATAGACTACAAAGGACTTCAAGATTCAAGGGCGGTAAAATACCGAGCACGTCTGAGAGCCGATGCACAAACATCCGAGTCGGGATCTGAGAGCCCGTTGTCGACATCACGGACCGCGTTTTGAATTGCGTTGTCGTAGCGTTCCTCTGCAAAGGCATGGATGAGGATGAATCCATTAAGGCCCGCAGCCTGCTGCGATGTACAATCCAGTGATTGTAGCTGGGAGGTTGCGGTATATTGCTGACTTGAAGGCATTGGCTGTAGAGAGAGAATTCATATTCACTCCAAGCGGCGGCTTAAATTATCTCAACCTTGTCCCGCGAGTTCACATACGAAATCAACCGTTGCCTTACCCACACCCGCACCCGCATCAGACACGAGTCTGAGAATATTGGACACGTTATCGAGAATGACAGGATAGTAAATGGCTGATACCGAGGGTTTTATGTGAGAGTAATGGACTCACGGTTTTATGCGAGCACTACAGGTCCAGTCGAATGTCCTCCCTCATCTGAGATTGACACACTCGCCAAGATAAGCGAGAGCGCTTCTTTAGGGACCTTGGGTTTGATTTTGTCTGCATTGGAATGCGTGGATGATCTAAAGAGCTAGAATTCTCGCCGGACCCTTCTTGATGAGTTCACGGAGACGCTGAAGGCTTGCCACCCGAGTGTGCCATTCACTGCTCCCCAGGACTTTGATGACGTCCCTTGCCATTGCGTTGACCCACTCGTCTGCATATGGAGATCAGCCACCGTCTCGGGATATTCAAGGTAAATCTCACCTGTTTTCAGTGGATCAGCCAACTGAACCACAGCACTGCGTACTTTCTCCGAATCGGACAGAAGATTAATAATTGTCGGGAAAATATCTTTTATTCCGCGGTGAAATGTTTCTGGCAAGGCGGATCAGGATTCTGGGAGAAAGCAACAGAGCGAAAGAAATGGAAGAAAGTCACAAGCCACACGAACTTTGTTTCCACATTTCCGACAGCTTCCGGAGACAGTCCACGGAAGTGCTCCAGTCGACCTTTTTAAGGGCATGCCCCAGTTCGGGCAATGTGTCGTTCACCGCGTCACCGGAACTTGCTACGGTATCCGGTCAAGAGACCTGTACGATGAAAATAATGGATGCAGTTCTAACCATTCTCTGCGACAGACGATAACGCCTGGAAACCCATGATCTGCTTATCAATACGGGTTTCCTCCATCAATCGAATGGGTCTGCTACACATAGACCTCTTCCAGGCTTTTTCTGTGTTTGGCTCAGTTGCGCACCCGAAATATACAAGACAGGACATGATAGACCACTCACCCAGATATGTGAAGAAGAAAATGATGTTTTCAACAGGGTATTGTTGGACACGATGCACTCGAGGAATACGCAAACCATTGTCTACAGCGATTCGGGAAGCACCCAGTTCGAAAAACGGCCAATCCGACATAAGCCGCGATCGCGCGCGCAGTCTTGGCGCAGATGCGATGATTCTGGCATGGCATCTGCATCGCCAGCAATTCTAATTCCGAGGCCACGAATGGCAGCACGAAAGACTTCCAATGCAAATTTGTCCTCCAAGCTCTGGATCATCGCTGTCCACTGAGTCGCATGGGTTTTTCCAGTGATGCGCAGGTTTACGAGGAGATGGACGCGAACAGCAAAGGCAAGACCCCGACATACTGGGGGGAATGCATCAAGGGAGCGTAACAAAGCATCATCACCATCTAGCAGAGGCAAAAATCCTCTTGATTTGAACACGGAACGAGGGAAAAGGGAAAAAAAAATCAAACTCCGCGCCCAGGCCTTTCCCACAGCCCGAATTGTACCAGCCTGCCTACGACAAAGTCTCGCCACATATTTTTGCTCATCGTAGACAGACTGGTAACGAACCTAGCCGCGGGCGGAAGCCGCGGGCGTGGATGGAAGCCAGGGAAACGGGCGGCGGGGGGTACAGCAAGTAGGTCGGGCAGTGGGTGGCTATCGTCGTCATTTGTCCACTCAGTGTATCTCATCCTTGAGCAGGTAATTCTTTGATAATGTCATAGATGGAAAGCCGCAGGGGGGTTAAAACGAGCCAAAAGTGAAAGTTGTCAAGTCGCTGATAAATTGAAGGCGATTATAACGGCGGAGGGTGAGTGGGAACGAACATCATGCATAGCCGGGCGATACGCCTGAGGATTAGCTCGACGTAGAGATCGATAAGTGCGACAGAAGAGTGATGGAAGAAGCGGTCGTAGGAGTGGGAAGGGGACTTGAGAGTGGCGTGGGAGGCCCCCGGTCACTACCTTGGAGGTTGGTCGGATTTCGAGGCCGATTTTTGGCTGTTTTACTCTATGAAATTGGCTTTTCCCTGGCTGTTTTACTCTATATCCGACCAACCTTTGTGGGGTAAAATGCCAAATTTTTGTCCTCGAATGCAACTTTTCGCTCTCACGCCGCATTTTTGGAGTTCCTCGCACGTTCACAACCCCGACACGCTGCTGGACTGTTTACCTCAATCTGAGGTGGACAAAAATCACTCTCCTGGCCCTCCAGACTATATACTGTTTCAAAAAATTTTCTCGTGCCAGGATTTACTCTATTTTCGACCGACCCCGGCCATTTTCAGCCTGTTTTAGTCTATAAATGGCCGGAGGTAGGGGTCATTTTGGGCCATTGATTTACTCTATGGCCGACCAAGCGCTAAGGTAGTGACCGGGGGCCTGGCGTGGGGCATTGCAAGCGGACGTGCGAGAGGGACGGCGACAGCGTGGAAGCCGGTGGGAACTGGAGAAGCGCAGCGAGATAGCATAGCCGTCTTGGAGGGGGCGTGCGTACCAAACAGGCAGAGAGGCTAGTCCAAGGGAGGAAGACGAGTGTGTAACTAGTAGATGATTCCCACTCTTGTATCTGCGTTCAAGTTGGCAATCGCCTTACATCTGGACTGGAACGGACAATGACGGCAGCGCTTCAACAGTTCTGCGTTTTGCTTCTGATTCGCTGTCAACCTTGCGTAACGTGGGACTCCTCGTTGCACAAGTATGCACAGTCTCTTCGCCGGTAACCCCGCCATTCCAAGCGTTAACCATCGGAATTTGGGCGCGATGTCGGGTAGTTCAAAACCCTTTCAATGATTTATTTTTCTTTCTGAAATTTAACCACGGATTTGAGCCGACTCTGACATACCGGCTCATTCGTAGTCCGAGTCACCGGCCCGGAAGGCTCCGACTCCTTGCTTCTCGGACATTCATCGTGTCAAAGTGCCTGCTATATAAGGCGCTCGAGATGACCAGCCTTTTCTTCCGCCTCCAAGTCCCCTGCGCAAGAACACATCTTCCTCATCCTTTTGGTGGGTGGCCCTTTCTGGCATTCTGCTGTGCAATCAATGCTTGTGGCTCACATAGTGGCCCACGTTCATCAGACTGGCACTGATATGGTCCAGACGAGACCAACCATGAAGAATGGATCCCCAGCTGTCATTGCCAACCTTTATGGTGCGTAGGGGAATTTAGTGAGACGTCAATATCATGATTTTGTGTCCCTAGGAGGCACAGGGGGAGTGGGTGGAGTGGGCGGCGTGACAGGTGGTGCCGCGGGTACAGGAGAGGGTGCCACCATGAATATCAACCGAGTCCAAAACTTGACAAACAATATGTATCTCGGTGACGTGTCTGCCATTCCTTTTCCCAAAGACCTTTCTCAACTTTGGTGTTTGCAGCGGAGGATCCCTTGTGATCCAAAGTAATGGGTTAGGGTTATTGAAATTTCTTGTGTAGAATACTTTCCAACTGAATTATGTCTAGGATGGAAGAAGTTCTGTACAAGTGGTTGAAGTTTCCTCCTGATACAAAGGACAGACAATACGACCTACGGAAGCTTCATCATGAAGCCACTGGGCTCTGGCTCCCACGTGACAGCCGATTCATCAAATGGAAGGCTACACCAGGCTCTTTATGGATCAAAGGTATCTGTGGGTCAATTTCATTCTGTTCCAATTCCACACCCAATAATTGTTCACAGCTGGTGCCGGAAAGAGCGTACTAAGGTGAATCACATCACTATTGTGTACAAAATCTGCCATTGACAATACCCGGCATGGGCAGCTCAACAGTAATTGAAGAAATCACTAAGGCCCATCCTGAGCGGTCTGCTATTGCATATTTCTATTTTGATTTTAGGAACGAGCGGAAGCACATGGACATCATGCTACGGTCAATCATCTGGCAACTCTCTGAACAGTCTCCCTCACCGTATAGTGCTCTTCATCAGCTGTATAAATCACTGGGAAATGGAATTATACAGCCACAGTACATCCATCTCCAAGGAGTCCTCAAGGATTTGCTTCTAGAGTTCACCCAGACCTATATTGTCATTGATGCGCTTGATGAATGTGACAAGACTGATCGGAAGCCTCTTGTCCAGCTTATTCACAGCCTCTGCAATCCCGCAACAAATGCACTGCATCTCCTGTTTACCAGCCAACCTCTTGAGGAATTCAGAAAAACATTCATGGATGTAGCTTTCATCGAGCTTGGTTCTGCAGTTTCAACCGATGACATCAGATCTTACATTGGCAGTGAAGTTTCCAAGGTCGGCAATTGGGCCAGTGATGACAAGTATGCAAAAAGGGTCACAGAGCAGATTGTGCAGAAGAGCAACGGAATGTTAGTCCTATCATCATAGTGTAATTTGGCCAAAAGCTAACTTGCATGTGCAGGTTTCGCATGGCTGCGAGTCTCCTTACTGAATTGCATGGTTGTGATTGGGAAGATAAATGGGATGAGATCCTCATAGCCCTACCTGCAGATCTGTTTGGGATGTACGACATTTTCTTGACCCAGGCAACAGAGACTTCCAGGAAAACAGTTTTCATTCAAGCAATTTTCCGCTGGCTTGCGTTTTCTGCCAGACAAGTCACATTGGATGAGCTGGCAGATGCTATTTCTTTTCGCCTAGATGACCCTGCATTCACCTTTGTTGATCCAGCTAAATCCATTTACTACCCAAAGAGACGTCGGGGCAACTCTGGCATCTTCAAGTTGTTGGAGGGCCTGATCATGATAAAAACAATGGCACAGAAAAGCCATCAGTTGACCTCGCCCATTTGTGTGTGAAGGATTATATTCTTTCCCACCAATTCCATCGCAAATTTGGCTCAATCATTGACCTTACGGAAGCTCTATCCCACAGGTTTATCACCCAAACTTGTATCCGCTATCTCCTCCTTTTCACAGATGCCAAACATTTGGTGACCAAGGACACACTCTCAGACTACCCACTCGCATTGTATGCAGCAGGATATTGGTTTCATCACCTGCGACGCTGTGATGACCAAGATCAGGAAGCACTGCTGCCCTTAGTAATGCATCTCCTGGAGGCTGGAAGCAGGCAATATATTGTGCTGTACCAATTGCATCCTCTGTATTGGATCAGTTTTTCTGGGGATGTACCCATATTCCCTGCAGCATGTATATGTTCAGGAATCCGCTACACTGACAGGGTACACTCTCTGCTCACAGTGTGCAACACATCTGTTGACCTAGCGAGAAAAGATGGCAGGGCTGTGCTGCCTCTTGCCTCGAGGCAGGGTCATCTCAAGATTGCACAGCTGCTCACTGATCACAATGCATCTGTTGACCGAGCCCTCAAAGCTGGCTGCACTGCACTGCATCTTGCATTGGAGTGGGGCCACCTTGACATTGCACAGCTGCTAATTGAGCACAATGCATCTATTGACGTAGCCACGAAAGATGGCTGGACTGCACTGCATATCGCATCAAGGCAGGGTCATCTCAACATTGCACAGCTGCTCATTGAGCACAATGCATCCATTGACCTAGCCACCAAAGATGTCTGGACCGCACTGCATCTTGCATTGGAGCGGGACCACCTTGAAATTGCACAGCTGCTCATTGAGCACAATGCATCTGTTGACCTAGCCACCAAGTCTGGCTGGACTGCATTGCATTTTGCATCAAAGCATGGTCGTCTCAAAATTGCAAGGCTGCTTATCAAGTACAAGGCATCTATTGACCTAGCCACCAAAGATGGCTGGACAGCGCTGCATCTTGCATCGAAGCAGGGTCATTTCAACATTGCATGGCTGCTCATCAAGCACAATGCATCTGTTGGCCAGGCCACTAAAGATGGCCAGACTGCGCTGCATCTTGCATGGGAGTGGGGCCATCTTGGCATAGCAAGGCTACTCATTGAGAACAATGCACCTGTTGACCTTGCCCTCAAAAATGGCTGCACTGCACTGCATCTTGCATTGCGTGAGGGCCATCTCAACATTGCACAGCTGCTCATTGAGTGCAATGCATCTCTTGACCTAGTTACCAGTTATGGCGAGACTGCACTGCATCTCGCATTGGAACGGGGCCACCTTGAAATTGCACAGCTGCTCATTGAGCACAATGCATCTGTTGACCTAGCCACTGAGGATGGCTGGACTGCATTGCAGTTTACATCAAAGCATGATTGTCTCAAAATTGCACAGCTGCTTATCAAGTACAATGCATCTATTGACCTAGCCACCAAAGATGGCTGGACAGCGCTGCATCTCGCATCGAAGCAGGGTCATTTCAACATTGCACAGTTGCTCCTCAAGCACAATGCATCTGTTGGCCAGGCCACTAAAGATGGCCAGACTGCGCTGCATCTTGCATGGGAGTGGGCCATCTTGGCATTGTAGGGCTGCTCATTGAGAACAATGCACCTGTTGACCTTGCCCTCAAAAATGGCTGCACTGCACTGCATCTTGCATTGCGTGAGGGCCATCCCAACATTGCACGGTTGCTCATCAAGCACAATGCATCTGTTGACCTAGCCACTGAGGATGGCTGGACTGCACTGCATCTTGCATTGGAGTGGGGACACCTTGAAATTGCACAGCTGCTCATTGAGCACAATGCATCTGTTGACCTGGCCCTCAACAATGGCAGGACTGCCCTGCATCTTGCATTGGAGCGGGGTCACCTCAAGATTGCACAGCTGCTCATTGAGTGCAATGCATCTCTTGACCTAGTTACTTGTTATGGCAAGACTGCACTGCTTCTCGCATTGGAACGGGGCCACCTTGGAATTGCACGGCTGCTCATTGAGCACAATGCATCTGTTGACCTAGCCACTGAGGATGGCTGGACTGCACTGCATCTTGCATTGGAGCGGGGCCACCTTGAAATTGCACAGCTGCTCATTGAGCACAATGCATCTGTTGACCTAGCCCTCAACAATGGCAGGACTGCCCTGCATCTTGCATTGGAGCGGGGTCACCTCAACATTGCACAGCTGCTCATTGAGCGCAATCAGTACTAACGAAACGCGAAAACGAAACTCGGCAAGCCTCGGCCGCATCACAGGCCATTGATCGGCCATCTCGCCAAGTCGGTCACACCCCGGAGCCTGTGTCCCGCGATCACGGGCATTTCACTACATACCTGCATGACTTCCTGCCATATATTCGCGTTCCTGTAGGAATAATTACTTGGGATCTTCACAAATATAGTCTGTTAAACAAGACCCAGCAACAATCCATGAGTTTTGACGCAATTTTCATGCTGTTTTCGTTTCTGGCCGCGCATTAGGTAGGTACGCGCAAGGTACGCGTAATAGTACGGTAATACAAACATTTCAGCCAAACCCTAAGGCCCTTGACCCTGACGACGAAAAGTCCATTAAAACGGGATGACTTGGCTCGCTTTTTGACCCCCCCACTTGATTCTCCTTCTCAACTTGAACTCATAACTTTCCTTCACGCAAAATTTTAGATTGCTGGTATCATGGCTGGTGAGCCAGTTGCCGCTGTTACATACAGATAAATAACATCTTCTCAGGGTACCAGAAGCCTAGGCTTCATGGCTCCTCAACTCTATGGTCCACCAAACACATAGCATTATTTTTCAACTCGTTTGCAGTCTTTTAATCAGCACTTTCCTTGGGCTTTTTCTTAATTTCGTTCCTGGGGTGAAGTCCCTGGAGACGTTCTATCTCTCTGTATACATGGCTTGCTATCTGACGATTTGCACTGTTGTTCTGGGTGAGGGAATGAATCAGTATTTCGAATTGCTTTTAAATTTGATATTTTGCAGGGCAATTCTTTTTTCCTGCACCTGGCATTAAGCCGTCCCAACTCTTTGATTTCAGCCCACGTCACTTCCGCCGATCTCATGTATCCCATATGCGTATTGACCCCCTACGTCGATGCCCGGGGCATCAAGATCCACGTTTGAGTTGCTATTCATTCTCTGATTTCCTCACCGGACCCCACCGGTTTCTCTCTGCAATTATGGCCATCCCACAGAACCCCCACCCATTCTGGGCCACTCGGAGTGCCTTTGAGACTCAGAGATATTCCGCTCACCCAGGACCCCTTCCGAATGACTCGGACTCGGACAACTCAGAATCCAATGGTGTGTATGTTTAACTAGCACTCTCATTTGGTGTTATATGCAACTTTTTAAGATTCCGTCTCAATGAATAAGTATTTCGGCCACGATCCACCTCCCAATCCCGCCCCAGGCACATGGACATCCTACCTTCTTCAGAGGAAATTTGGCCCAGCTAATGCAGCTCATATTGACAGTCAGTCAAACCTGTCATTTCGCCGAGATCAGAGCTCATTCGAACTTTTTGCCCAAGATTTAGATGGAAACTACCCGGTGTGGTAGGGTCGGAGGGCCCGCATGTGGAAATGGTTTTATATTCATTTTTATACGCACTTTTGATTTATCCCCGTATTACGTTACATCATCTGTTTGTACCGTAAATAGGGACCCACCATCGAATCTTACGCTCATACCACGACAACCGCGGCCAGTGCAGGGCAAATGCCCAGAGGTACCATTGGAGGACCTCGACCCCTCCTCTCGGAACGCTGCCAGTGGGCTCCTTAGCGATCAACACCTCGAAATACCTCCTTACGACCTCATTCTCTTAACGTGCCATTTCTGGACCTTTTTACTCTCTTTATTCGCTCATTTCGTACTCTACTACTCGGGACCGGGTACCGAATTGAATCCCCAACATTCACTCGACCTCTACACGGACTACCGACCCATCACAAGAACCTACGTCCCAGGCATTCCCCTCTTCCACACCGGCGTATACCGCGGCTTTGCGCCTTCGCGGCGGATACTGCTCAGACGATGATGAATCTCATAATCACGCAAGTACAATCCTCAGGCTCCATTGAGATTGCACTGAATTCGAGGTTTTGTACAAGATTCAGACCAGGATGATTCGGATTCAGACGGTCCTCGTCCATCTGGGAAACTCGTTCCCATATCTGAGCACGGATGCCGAGATTCAAGAGTATTACACATTCTGCAATGCATCGATTGTCCCACAAGTAAAGGGTATGCCTGTCTTCAATTGACCAAATCCACCGCTGATTTCTGCACAGCATGGTGGAAACTATCCGTGGCTTCTTCCTTCGTTGAACTGCCAACTGAGCAAGATGAGCAACAAATTTTGGGATTTGACTCCGAGGGACACCAATCCTATCGAAGGTTCTCATGTGCAAGATAACCAAGTCAACAAGACGAACTGTACTTTGATTGAAGCACATCTTCTGTGAGGTATTTACCGCGCATTCACAGATGCTAGCTGACACATACGGTAGGGCACGTCAACTGGATAGTGACAATGCAGGCATAATCAAGGCCTCCATTGAATTCGGAATTTGGGAGAATGGTAACAACTCAATGTGTACTAGATTTTCCTCGCAGGCTTCTCGGCAATCGAGGGCGCGTGTAAAAAAGGCTGAAGCAGCGAAATCAGAGGGCAAATCTTCGGGCCCAACTTGAGGCTGCAGAGCTGCGTGAAAAGAACAAGGATGCGGAAATCCAGCGTCTACATGCGCGCTTGAGTATTGGGCCAATTACGACGCAAAAGGGGCCTTCAACCCAGCAGAGCCAAGGTATTATTCTATTTACTCAGAACTTCGGTTGTTAACGCTCAATACTATAGCAGGGCAATCAAACCTCAACTGCTACATCTGTGAGATTACTTTCCCCTTGACGGTTCAACTTCCACTGACCCGATAATATTTCGGCCCCTTCTCCCAAGTACATTGATGTCGACCAATACTTTCCACCACCCATGATGGCCCTGGACCTCTGTTCAACCCATCATAGAGCCGCGGTCGGACTTCGACTATCCGGGTGCACTCAACTCCGAAATCATGGATAGGGCACTGAAGGGAATCGAGGAGGGCCACCCGATGTATCCGGTGATGACGAAGTCCTGGCATCAGACCCATATCCCGTGGTCTAATATCATGCTTTTTTTTTTTGGCGACTCCGAAATTAATTACACTGTCCTTTCTTTTCTATTATATCCATTTTGTTAATTTGTCTCCTGGACTCCCAATATCCTTGGTACCCGATTTTAACATGAGCAGTGATTACTACAGCACGGTTTGATGCCACAAGCTCTGCTATGGGTGATTCGATGGTCGGAATTCTGGCAACCACAGCTATATTATATAATGTTGTCTGTCCCAAATTGTCCCAGACCGTACTGAGCCTCGTTCTCCTCTGGTTCTCATTGTGCTTAGCATTAACCTACAATACTAAATCACTCATTAGCAAACTGCTCGACTAAGACACCGTCTTTATCCTCTTACCCAGCCAATAGATGTCTTAGTATGGATTCATCCTCCTGAACCCTTCCAAAGCCAGTCCTGAGCCCTCAGAAAAATTTCTAGTCTAATGCTCTCCAAGGACAGCTCTTAAACTATTCCCAAGATATGGTTGTGAGTGAGTGCCCATTCAGTTCCCGTCCCGATTTGGACAACGTTTCCACTTATTCCTAATTGTTACCCCCGCACCGCCCAATACATTTTTTTTTCGCTAATAACCCATTTTCCCTCTCATACATTCAATTTCAAAGGAATTAGTTACGATGTTTACACAGTACAACATAGGGGCTTGGTGTACCATGCCGCCCGGTGGTCCGGCTGTGACTGTCTACCTCAGCCGATGTGTTGCACAGGCCATCAACGGCAACTGCCCGGCATTCTATATATATCTGTTTTCGTTTTCGTTTCTTGTATATACTCGAGCGCAATGCATCAATTGACCTAGTTACCAGTTATGGTGAGATTGCGCTGCATCTCGCATTGAAGCAGGGTTCCCTCAACATTGCACAGCTGCTCATTGAGCACAATGCATCCATTGATATAGCCACCAAAGATGGCAAGACTGCACTGCATCTTGCACTGCAGGACGGTCACCTTGACATCACACGGCTGCTCATTGAGCACAATGCATCTGTTGACCTAGCTACCAAGTCTGGCTGGACTGCATTGCATTTTGCATCGAAGCATGGTCATCTCAAAATTGCAAGGCTGCTTATCAAGTACAAGGCATCTATTGACCTAGCCACCAAAGATGGCTGGACAGCACTGGATCTCGCATTGTGAGAGGGTCATCTCAATGTCATGCAGCTACTTATTGGGCATGGCACCAGAGAGCCACAGAACACTGATGTACCTAGGCTGTACCAGCAGTAGGGTCGCCCTAATGACCCGGGCCATAGTCTCCTAATAACTATGTACAAAACTACAACCTGATGATTAGAAATGGAGATCTCCCTTGTTTGTCCTGGATCTACCTCTGTCTGGCCAGATCTGCCTAGCAGGAAATCTCCATGGGTTTCAATACCGTACAATTACGATCAAATCGACAGGCGGTGTGATGTGTGACCTATTCGACAGTTCGACAGGGACCTCAAAGGAGTGTGACAGCTACAAAAAATTCAACATCTGGCAGAAATAATGCTAATGCATTAACCAGGACTCCTCGTACATCCCAGGAATATTTGGACCCATTTCACATCACCTTGCGTATTTTTAATTTTAATTTTTTTCTGGCCCTTAATTTCGGTGAAAAAAGGGCAGGTAGGTCTAAAAATAAGAGAAATTGCTGAAATCCCGTGTTTTTAAGACACTCTTCGGTATGTAAATTTATTTGTGAATTTTTTTCCGATTTTACAGGGATTTCGTGACCATTTGACCAATTCAACTAACGGCCGGGGGTGACGTGTGACCTCGACCGATCGACAGAGGGGTACGTGACGCGTGACTCACTGCATTTTGACAGGTTCTGGACCCACCTTAGCCGAGGTATGCCAAGCCGTTCCGAGGTGCCTCGGCTACAGCTACGGGCAATCGATCAAAGGACACTGATTCAAACACAGATAAATAGGCGTCCTCCAAGACCAGAGTTTTGCCAGAGTTATTATCTTTGTGGCTGAACTGTTCTCTGTGGTTCGCTGGCTTGAAATTCGTATTTATTTGGTGCAGCTCCCGGGTGCAATCCCGTACGCCGATATCCAACCGTTTTTGCGACGACGATTTGACGACGATTTGACGACGTCGCAACGATACTGTCAGGAATCTCTCTTCCGAGATCCCCGGTTCCGCCGCATCGCCCTCGCCTCTTTTCATTCCCTCGATCCCCATTATATCCGCACTTCCGTTCCTCTATTTCCCCTTGTCTTGATTCCTCCATTTCTTTTGCCTATAAATACGGACCAAACTTGTCTAGTTACGTCGTTCAATCAACTCCGTCAAAACCTGATTACTGAGTTCTATCCTTGATTCCCTCCGACTCGTCCTTCCGACGTCAATTTGCATCCTCTCCGTTTCCCCTTCGGGACTCGGTTCTCACAGATACCATTTGGATACCATGGGTGCCAAATGGACCAATCATTTTAAAATTTAGGGATCTATCATCTCCGCCGATGATTTTAAAATTGCTCTGACTGATAACATTGGGGCACAGAAACCAGGCCTAAGAAATGCGAGATTTTTCGGTCTCTCTCTGCCGTTCAAACGTCGAGACTACAGCAGAAGCTGCTTTCGCAGTGTGTTACTTGGGACATTGGGACATGGTCGATACTCGGGTTTCACGGAGTGCAAGGGTTCAGCTTGGCGAAGTTTTACCACTTGACCAGACATTTATACGATGTGATTTCTTCAAGTGGGATATTTTCCATTCATTGCCCAGATATTTGCCTGGCATTATTCGGACTCCCAAATTTCCTGAAACAGTCCTCCAGATTAACCCCTACACCAGACAAGAGAATCAGCGGCGTACGCTTTCGAAAGGAAAAACATTGTGCCTTTGGGCTCCGCAGGCCAATAATCATATTCAGTCTCCCCGGGGGCCACTTCGGTACTTTGGGAAGATCTTCCCAGTTAGTGACGATGAGCCGTAGTGACCGCAATTTGGCCCCAAGCTCAGGGTTCCGCCTGCAATGCAGCATCTCGACGAGGAGATCGTAGTTCGCCGAGCCCAAGGATTCCACCGTGAGATGTTCAAGCCGGGGAACCAAGGGCGAAGAGCTGAGATACTCCAGTAGCAGGGCAACAGATTGGGGCCAGCATACCATTTTCAGGGTTGAAACAGACAAAATGGCCGCGAGGATCCTGGGGAGCTCATCCTCGTCATTGCCGTACTGCTGGATTTCAATGGAGAGATAATCGAG
The DNA here is from genome assembly GCA_029378395.1 of Mycena leptocephala. Taxonomy (NCBI): domain Eukaryota; kingdom Fungi; phylum Basidiomycota; class Agaricomycetes; order Agaricales; family Mycenaceae; genus Mycena; species Mycena leptocephala. The sequence goes on from JARJLF010000942.1 coordinate 47,697, forward strand.
AGGGTAGCGGGAACGCGATAGGAATGCAAGAACCAGGTCCCAATCAATGTAATCCGGGAGATCCAAGCTGTGAAGGTTGGGAAGAGTAATGTAGTTAAGGATAGTAGCCCCCCGAGAGTGAGTGACAAAAGCTGCTGAAATGATCGTGGCTTCGCGGTGTAGGCGATCGCATCATCCACCCAGCAACCTAGGTGCTCCAAGCTGGGAAAACGATCCAAGATAGCAAAGAAGTCTGCGATGGGGACATAGGAATTAATATCCAACCTCGCCAATGACGGAAGCGAAAAGTTCGGCGTGGTGGACCTGCTCAATAGGCGAAGCTCACGTAGAGTGGGAGCGCCTCGAAGAACACCCTCGATCTGCTCCTGGGTCGTGTGCGACAAGGGAAAGTGCCGCAGAAGAAGAAAGCTGACATCTAGCGAGGGCAGCTGGTGCGGGGTATCGTATGAAAGCCGTAATTCGAGTCGATGAAGCTGTTCAGAGACGGAGCAAATAAACTCGAGAAGGGTTGATGGCTCTCTGGCGCCAAAAAATAATCCCAGCGACAAGGAATGCCCCTTCGCACGTGCAACCCATGTCTCGAGCAGACCCCACGGAACTGCGGATTCGACCTCGACGTATATGCTGCTCCATAGCCCGCAGGTGGACAGAGCGACGTCCCTCCAATGACGACAGATCTGGGACAAAAGGAGGGGTGCCGCATCGGGGGAAGGGATTACACGACCATGGCCCGGTAGGCACTCTAGAAAGATCCGAGATGTGATTTCGGGGGGCAGCGTCAAGACTGGGTATTCCACGTGTGCGAGGCGCTCCTGAGGCTCCTCGACCTCTCGCTCTCTTTTCTCCAAGATGCTGAGCTCGTTCTTGTGTCGAAGGATCGCGGCTTTTATTGCCGCTAGGTTAACGCGCAAGTCTGCAGCATTGCCAGAGTCAAGAGTTGGCATTTTTAGCGCAGACATGATGGTGGTAGAAAAGGTGGATTTTGATGACAGGTAAATATTCGCCAATAAAACTCGAGCACGGCTTGACCGGCAGTGTCAAACGCAGAATGGAAGCAATTGAAAAATATATGCGCCAAGCCTGGTATGCCAGGATTTGCAGAGATTCGTCAAAGAATGTTCCCAATTTTTCTGACGCTTCCGGTGAAGATTATCGGTAAGCGCCCAACAACCGCCTAATCACCGGAGGTTTCAAACAACGAGTTCTCCTCAGTACTCACTTTGTCCTGGCTGACGTTTCTGAGGACACCTCTTCGAAACCAGAGATGCTCGTGGAATCTAGATTGTTGGTTTCAAAGAGGTGTCATCAAAAAATCAGTTTCGTGGTGACGAGATATCGATTTGGAATTGGAGAAACAAACTTTACAAGACAATACAAGAAAGCAGATCGTGATCAAGGGAAATAGCGAAATGCACCCAGTCCGCGTCTTAATCCATGGACAAAAGCTGGTGCACATACTTGCGCTTCCCATCCAATTCCTCTTGCACGCACCGGTGATCTTCAAGAATTGCAGGGTCGCCCCTGGCCAAGCGCAGCTGGAGATACCTCATATTCCTTCTCGAACTGTGGCCAACATATCTAAGCAGGGAGCTACGGCCAGGAGATTTTTTCCTGATCCAAACCACGGACTTAAATATGTATTGCGAGTCATTGACGAGTGAAAAGCAGGGTTCAAATTGAAAATGTTGAAAAGGGAATTCGGTGGGTTCAGTACCGTTCCGCCCCAGCGCCACGCTGTTCTCATTCACCCGGATAAACTCAGCTTGCCGCGATATCCCGAAGTCATTGGGAATTAATTTTTTTGCCCTAGTTCAACTTTCAACGCGAAGAATGCCTCTAGAATCTGGGCGTGTGTGTTCGGCAAACGACCAGATCTGTTGCATATCTCAAACCTGGTTCTTTCAATGATCGACAGATCCAACTCTTCCGAGGTGATCTGTCGCAGAGGTGATGAAATGGACCTGGCCGCGTCACCATTAATATTGTCGACTCTACGGGCCGGAGGATTGAGATTCCAAGTAGCATAGCGCTTTGGGATTCTGCATGAATTTATGACGGACATCAGACTCAGAGATCTGGGAGCATGCATCGTGTGATATGTTCGGGAAGCAAAGTGGTTCTGTGGAGCATTAATCTTTTGGAACGTATTTAAGCAGGGGACGGAACCCGCGAGAAAGCTCTGCGCCTGCAGGCGGCTCTCGGTTGCGTCGAATCACAGTGTCCGCGCGGGTGGCATTTGCTTGGCCGTTCGTGCGGCTGTGTGCGTGTACTGTCTTAAGCAAGGTGCTGAAATCGGAACATTCACTTCGGAGGGTGTGACATTCTTCCTTGAGCGCATCGCAAGCCGAATAATGTTCATTGACGCGCGCTGCGGCGACGGAGCGCGCCGTGAAGATGGCGTGCAGCGCGATATCAAAGCGGGGATCATGCGCTCGTCTAGCAGAGTATTTGACCCCAGGACGTGGACTGTACTGGAACCAGGAATGCCCCGGATCATGTCGAACGACGCCGCGGTGGCAACTAGCGACTTGGCAAGTGTGTTGCATGCGGTATGATGGTGGTAAGTAGTTTCCAGCTCAGTCTGTCGGAGCCTAATACCTGAAAGTGCTCGTCCAAGCCGCAACTCGAATGCGCAACTCAGTGGAAAACCTGTTCCGATCAAGTTCGTAGGCACAGATGTCTGGTAGAAGGACTAAACGGCATCTGAACTTTTTCCGGGCGGAGTAATGCTGACTCCCTGCTTCTCGGCCAAGGTCACCGGGCTGTGCTTGTGACGCACAGTCAAGACTGTGGCAAGGAAGAACGCAAACCCCACCAGACCCATGAGCTGTCCCATGATTAACGGCGGAATGGCTGCAGGACATAATACTCACCCCACTGAATAAGGCTGGCCTCCACCAGACGAAATCCTGTCCGTGGAGCGCCCCGTTTATTGGAGGGCCTAGACACAAGGTAAATTGGTCAACAGATGTTCGCAGCGTAATAAATGTGGAACGTGCCTAAGAGCCCACCGATGCCTTCAGTGGCGAAGAACAGGCCCATTCGCAGGCTGCGGAGTGAAATGGGATTCTTGATGAACGGAGGGAGCTCCCTGCTTACCCGAGTTCTGTGAGATCTTCCGTTAAGATGGCCACCAGCGGGGCCATTGTCGTAATGACTAGGAATCCGAAGTTAAAGATGGAATCGGTTTCCCATCCATGGATCAACTCACACACCCCTGCACAGAATCCGTATAGGATGGCGAGTACAACCACACTCGGAATATTCGAGAGCCCAATCATTCCGAGGATGAACACTGCTCCACATCCCGCCGAGGCTGTGGCCATGTTCGCAATGCCGAGCGAGTGGGCGAAGAATCCGGGACAGATGCGTCCCACGAAACTCGATGCGCTCATAATAACCAGCTGAACAAATTCATGTCAGAAAGATCGAGAAAAAAGATGGATGATAGGCAGGCGTACAGAATAAAACGAAAAAGTGCGGTCTATTCCGTGGGTCACGGCGTCCAACTGCAAGAAGAACAGGGGGAAATAGAACGCAAAGCTGAACATCGTTAAGCTAAAGAATATTAGATCCCCTCAATAAATGAGAGGGAATACGACTGACCCGAGTGTCGCAAGAACATAGGGCGTGTCGTGGCCGAAGCGCCGCAGGGACTGCCAGAACTCTGGAGCATTTTGGGTCGGGGGCAGTCGAGGGCGCATGATAAGACAGGCTATCAGAAGAAGGCCAGAGATAAGCCCGGCGCTTGCGCGTACAGCTGTTCCAAACCCAAGACTGCTATGAAGTGTGTTGTTGAGCATTATAGGGTGGATCACAGCGCCGAGGGATGAGCCGGAGGCAACGATCGACAATGCTAATGCGCGTCGTTTGTGGAAATAGTGGGAGATGATGGCGACGCTCGGGATATAGACAATGCCGGCACCGAGGCCCATACCGATACCCTGGGCAAGGAACATCTGTGCAAAATATGATCAATGCGGCTCCGGGTCCGACTTTCGGGGTGAATACCTGATACAACTGCTGGCGTTGGCAAAGAGACAGCATAAATATGCTGAAGGACTGGATTAAACAGCCACCGTATAAAAGCAGGTGGCTAAACAAACTGAATGTCTAGGCGCCAGATGAAAAATGCAACTCACAAATGACCGCGGTCATAGAGATGACCAATAAAGAGGCCCACTGAGACGATCAGGAGAGTATTGATACTTCCGATCCATCTGGAATGAAAGAAGGTGAAGTGATGAGACGGTCGATCCCTCCACTTACGAGATTGCCGAGGAGGAGGATTGGGACAAGTAGTCCCGAACGTAGAAGTCTAATGGATGCAAAGGAGCATGGCAATATTGGAAGAAAATTTACCTTGGTAAACTCCGAACGACGTTGTGTAACTACCGTCGTGAATAAGCCCATAACGAGGTGGTTTTGAAAAAAGAGTCAGCGAACCCAAAGCCGCAAAATTGGATCAGGAAACTGGACGATCATCAATATCACTGGTCAATCCAAGCTTCGAATTTACCCACGCTCCAAAGACAGTGGCCCAGGCCTGACGACCCCCTCGGGGTATGGCGAAATGGGTTCGCCATCGTCACGTCCATTTGAAGTACGCATGAGTGTGAAATTCGATGTCTGTAAGCTGTAAAAGTCTGATGAGTGGAGGTGCAAAGAAAACAGATTGTCGGAACACGTTACTCTCTTATATACAGTTGCCTCGTGGTGGCCCGCAAGTCTCCCCGCAAGTGGCGCGAAACATAGGCCTCCGATGGCGTCGGCCTTTGCCGGTGACTTAAGTCTTTTAACGACTGTTACGATTTAATACCACGCCTGTGTCAAGTACATGACTGAGGGTCGTATGTGGGTTGCGTCCATGTACCACCGAACGTCTCAACGACAGATCCCAATCTCCGTATGGTCTGATGAAACCGGCCAACCGATGTCCCTGAGTCTCATTTTCTTCGGCCGCGCACGTCGTTCCTCTTCGACATCTTCTTCTGCCAACCCCAAATCCTTCCGGCCAGTCCAATGCACGATGTGTGGCCAATCCGATGTCAAGTGGTAGGCAAGCCGCACGAGTTGTTTTGAAGCCGTCAGAGCCGGTCGAAGCCCGAGAAAACACTCGAATGAAGTCCTCGGACCCAGAGTATGGAACATGGTCGCCATAAAAAATGCCAGGACTTTACAGTTTGGATGAGAAGTTTTGTTTTGGGGTATACAAGAACGAGAATCCAGCAATGCAGGTTCGGCGGGGGAATTAGAAAATCTAAATAATTAATTAATTCGAAAGCCAGAAACAGATTGAAAAAAGGCCAAGCACACCATATTAAAAACATGACCCAGGAGGTGAACAGTGCCGCCACCGCGAGGTAAAGTCCACGACGGCCCTCGAAACCAGGCACCTTACGACATTCGCAGCACCGCCTCATCCACCGTCTGTGGAGAGAACCGCTCCCCGCGCTCGAGTCCCTGATAATAACGCTCGCCGTAATCAACGCCAGGCGTCCCGTCCAAGGCAGTCCCAAATGGTCCGTCCGTATCCACCTCTGCCGCGTGCGTCCACTCGACGCAGTACCACGGCTGGTCGACGACCCAGCGCCGCCAAGATGTCGGGTTGTAGTCGCCCGGAAACACGTGCACCGCCTCGCGCACGGAGTCGAACAGCTCTGTACGCCGGGCGCACCCGCGAGCTGCGTTCCAAGCCGCAGGTTCTGTGGCCGCAGCCCCCGGGGAGGGCGAGGCGTGCGTGCAGCGGGGCGGGCGGAGCGAGCAGGCGGCGCGCGACTGTGCCCGGATGGAACGAGTCGAGGCGTGCGTTGGGGAAACGCATCGCAGATTGTCACGACGTGACGCCGAGCTCCAGGAACGTGCCCGCGGGCCGGAGCTGTAGGAGGATGGGGTGCAGAAGGGGGATGTGTTAACCGCGACACTCTCACTCTCAGACTCGTCGGCTAGTTCACCGGAGTTTGGGCCGAGTTTTTATCGGCCGATACATGGATAATACAACATGTTTTGGCCAAGTATTGGCCGAATATTTGCGGAAATATTGGCCAGATGATATTCGGATAAAACAAGATGTATTAACCTGATATTGGCCGCATATTAACTCCATTTCAGCAGCCCAAAGCCTCATTTTGGACTTGTACATTTCTCGGAGCTCGCCTTTGCTTATGTAATTCTTGTCGGTCTCCTTCCACCCTGATCATCCAACACCATGGACGCTCGCTCAGCCGCGTTTCTCCTTAGCATCTCTCCAGACCTCGCCTGCTCATTCCTCATGTTCCTCATCCTCTTCTCCTCGAGTTTCAGGTCAAGAACTCGAAGAATGCACTGCATCGAAGCAATTCCAAACGGGAATAAGGAAGACACTCGAACGCGACATCGGTCGACATCGGTCACCATCGGCCACCTGAGTTGCATTGCAGACACTTCTAACCCAGATAGAGGTCGATATGATCGTCGTAGAGGCTCTGGATGGCGTCCGATTACCCTCCAAGACTGCCTAACCAAGACCCGACAATTTCGGGCAATAAATGCCTTCACTAACGGTCCCAGCCATCTAATGTAGATGTCCTGCTTCCACTCAACCTTGGATGACCGCCCGACAGCTACATGTATCTTGATCTTGGTGCGTCTTTTGCATTTTTTCTGTTTCCATAACTCAAGCTCCATTTGTGCACGATCCGAAGACTCGACGGTCCCTGCAGTACCTGACCACAAGCCCCAGGGCACCATTCGAAGGCCAACGGGAGGAGGAATAGTGCGCAGGGCAGTGCCGTACAAAGGTATGTGATTCTATCTCTGTATTCCTTCCCTGTGGTGATCCCCACTGTTGACGGTGAGTAAATGATTTGGGTTCATACTATCTGACGCGCTGACTTGTTCCCTCTAGTGTCTAGGGTTCCCGACATCGTACAGCGTGCCCGTTTGAGCGCAGAACGGATGCAGCCCATTCGCATTGAGCTCGTCAATCTACCTCTCTCCTATCTGCGCGCGCTCACATTCTTGACAGCCACCTGTTCCTCGCGATGCCCCAATTTTGCGTTTCGTGCTCATTTTCTTCGACTCTCCTTGGCAGTCCACAGGTTAGCGCGGATCAGATTGCGACGCGCAAAAGTTAGCAAATGGTACGTGCCTCCGCTCTCTCGCACTGTATCCTAATTCTAATTATGTAGCGCAGAACAAAGTGCCTTGATATTAATACAAGACTTTGTGCCGTGAGGTAATGTACTCGTCTTTGACTCTCCGCACGCCCTGCTGAGGTTTTCTTTGAATAGGTGACCGAGGACGATGTAGCAATGTATGTTTACTCTAAGTACAGTTTGTCGATAGTAGCTTAGCCTTGAATATAATGTGGACTTCAAATTATCTGTCTAAGTAGGGTGTAACAAAAATAGCGAACTAATACTTGGCCAGTACTCGGATAATATGGCGCTAAAACTCAGCTAAAACACCCCGGATTCTCGAAATACTAGCCTGCGTTTATTTGGACAATATATTGCCAATATCCGGCGAAAACATGTTGTATTATCCATGTATCGGCCGATAAAAATTCGGCTCAAACTCCGGTGGTTGGTGCGACTTGAGACACTGTGGCGAAAATTCCTCCGGTCTGGCAAGTCGTGGGCCTCGTGGCACGCTTGATTGGGGAGCTTGCTCCCCCGATTCTATTAGGGCGATCCGATTTGCGTGTCACGTGCAAAGCCGCGGTTTGTTAAGTCACGAGTTGATTCCCACGATGGTGCGCGGCAGCTCGTTTCGGCCGAAATCCACTGCAGTTCATTCAATCGAAATCCTCAAGGCAAGCACGCATAACCCGCATTGCTCCTTGCTTCCCCCCACCATCCTCGCTGTAAAGCTTCAGGTACTCTCCTCTTTTCAGTTGTATTTTATATTTTATTCCTCCAAACTCAGTCTCTTTGGCCCCTATCTGCTCTTTCTGATCTTATCTCGGACTGTGTGTGCTTTGTGCTTTTTAAGCCTTGACCTCACTTTTCTCACTTTTTGTAGCTGTTAGAATACATGGCTCCCTTGCCCCTCTAATTACCACTTACCCTTGCATGGGCTATTACAATCCACAAAAGTCAAGGAATTACTCTTGATGAAAACAACTGATAGGCCGCAAGGATTTTCCCTCGGGTCTTTCTTTTGTTGCTATTTCTCGAGTGCATGATATAGCTTTCCGGACATCCTTCGGGTGGGCCCGGCTGCAAAAACCCGTTACAGAATCAACGAAAATGCTGGAGTATGACACTGCACGTAGGGCTGCACTCTAAGTATGTATTTATTTAATGAGGATTACTTGTAAATATTCGGAATCTCAATTGCGAAAAAAAAACTCTGTATTAGCGAGCTCCCCCTTACGTATCCGGGCACCGGAATACAAAACATATTATTATGTAATCGCGGAGTTGTGAAATTAAGTCGCGTAGTGGGTTTCATAAAAGACGCGATATTTCATAGTAACTTAGCGTTTTATAGGTTGTCCTACCTGTGCCCGACTTTCTGTATCCTCAGATTGTCAATATATGGCCTAGACTCTGCTGTGCAAGAAGGACTATTCTGATCATGTGATCATGGCTGTCTTCGAACGGTTCTGCTTAAACAAGGTCCCTGGACCTCCAAAATCGCTGAAAATATTTGGAGATGATCTTCGCTGGCATATGACCCGTTGTATACCAATTTCTGAGCATCCCAACTTTGTGGAGATTTGAATTTGTGAGTTATGCATTTGGCCGAGGAAAGTTAACTCGAAGCGTCTGTCTACGAGTATTGAGGGAATCAAATGCCGTATGCAACTTATTCATTGGAACCTCGGGGCACAGAAACCAGGCTAACGAAATGCGAGATTTTTCGGGTCTCTACTTGGCCTCTGCCGTTTCCGAAATATCGATATTTGATCGAAATCCTCTTCCGCATTTATTTCGAGGAAAATGCACGGGGCGGCCGTTGCAGAGATTTTTCCAGCATACTTATACGATGTACCTCCATGGGAAGAGCTAACTCCATGAGATGAGCCACCAGTACCCAGGTGCGTTCTCATCCTCAAGCATGTGTTTCACTGCTGAAACTACTATTGTGCAGTGTCTGGGAATGATACGAGAGGGAGTACTTGCGGGATACTTAGTTTACAAGACAATACAAGAAAGCAAATCGTGACCAAGGGAAATAGCGAAACACACCCAGTCCGCGTCTCAATCCATCGACAAAAGCTGGTGCACATACTCGCACTTCCCATCCAATTCCTCTTGCACGCACCGGTGATCTTCAAGAATTGCAGGCTCGCCCATGGCCAAGCGTAGCTGCAGATACTCCCGTTCCTCCCTCAACTCCTGTGCCGTGGGAGGGATAAACAGGCCAACGGACCCCTCTCCGTATCTCTCCGTGGCCTCTATACGATATTCCTTCTCGAACTGCTAGCGGATTTGCGAGATGGTAAGATTGGCCCATTTGGCGATAATTTGGTGTTTCATGATCGCATCATGTGGATGGCGAAGAATGAGCCGCATGCCATGGCGCGGCGGGCGACGAGGAAAGCGATTTGCGCTGTGCGATGTTGCGCATGTAGCTGCGAGTATGTGAACGGTGTGAAGACGTACCGCCCAGTGGATCGAAAATTCGCACCGATCTTGTGTGCCCAGCCTCAGGACCTACATCAAACTGTCATAGTCCATTAATTCGAGAACCGGTGAGGATCGAATATTTAACTCCGATGATGGTCCTGCTTCTGAGAGTCTGCTTTGCCCAAATTGCAAATCCGACGCCAAAAACCACCTGTTCGACGGTAGCCGTCAACTACAGCTGGACACCCGATGAACTCGACCTCTGGGTCGGCGCGAGAAATCTAGATTGTGCTGCATGATGTCATAGTGCTCATAGGTACATCCCCCCTACTGTAAGAGATACGTGCGCCGTCGGCATCCGGCACATCCAACGGTGATTACCGTGCTACGGTTTGATGAAATCAGATGCCGCAGTGCAGATCAACACTGCGGCCGAACTGCGGCACTGCGGCTAAACTGCGGCCTTGTTCAACTTTACTTAGAATACAACGACACGCTAATGACACGTAGTTACTTAGAATACTATTTAATGTAGATGTGCGTAGGTAGTTCTTCAGTTTTCTCGAATCCAACAACACCTCACCCACTCTTTTCTGCGTCACTACTTGGCTTCTTGACCACTCTAGCGGGGTCCTACCCTATCAAATTACCCGGACCTCACACCTATGCAGCACTGTGCAGCCGCGCGCAGCCACTATGGAGCACTATGGAGTGCTATGCAGTCCCACACTGCCACTAGGGAGTGCTATGCAGTGCATCCCGCCGCATATAATGGCTTTCCGACGGCTCTGTTGCTTCCTTGCTGGCGCTCAACCATGCAATATTAAATTATAATAACGAAATCATTATATTGGCTCTAACTAAGAAACAGGAATATGTGTAATGTAAAACAGCGTGTGCCAATTCTCCTCGCGTGCATGTGCTCGCAGTTGTCCGCGTTACCTACAGTAGACCTGGCACTGAATTTCGAATCTATCAGTATCCCCCGTATCCCTGGTATATATATACTCAACGAAAGAGACGCGACGCACCTAGTCTCAGTGCCAGACTGCCATGACATCCCAATTTGGGAACCCTGTCATGACAGTCTGATCCCAACTGGCTATCGTACATACCCTTGCGCTATGATTTTCGCAATTTTGACTGCTCCGTTTCAGCCCTCTCTGCCCGATTTTGGTCAGACTTTGGAGAGGGATAATGATGTAAAATTAATCAAACACCTTCTGCCTACTTAGAATTGTGTTCCGGTCAGCCTAACATCGTCGCAGGGTGACCCAATCTTTCTGGGTGGCAGTGCAAACTGGCGTGATGAACATTTTGACGGTTGTTTGGCGGGTGGGAAAAAACCAGAGCGCAAGGGTTCGGCTAATCCACTGATTAGGACCCAGACTGTCAGAGAACGTCGAATCCGTTGGGATCAATTCTCTGGAGAGAATCTCCAGAGACTTCATTCCTCTGGACAGCCGGGTAGAATCGATCAACGGAGAATTGATCGACAGGCGGGTAGAATTGATGTGGAGTACGTTGAGGCTGTTAGTAAATAGAACCATACATCTGCCCCGAGCCGGCTCATCTCGACGCGCTTAGCCTTTGACGCGTCGTTCCCTCCTCTATCGCTTGTCTGGACATCCTCTTGGGAGCTATGACCCTACAGCAGATCACGAACGCGCTCCAGCACTATCCAGAACTTGCTTTGCTTGATTTCCATGGCTTAAATCTCTTTATACGCTATGCGTCGCTTGCAAGAGAGTGCATTGAATTCTCTCAGCCAAATAGACTCGAATGCCCTGCCGCTTTGCCACCCCAGATCCTCTATGTTTTGGCCACAGCTCTTGGAGAAAAGGATACACGCTTGGTCGAGATTTGTGGCTGGCATTTCGCGAGATAGTATGGAGTCAGCCTTGCATTTCGCCAACCGACAACGAGATTTTGGCTTTCAATGATGCGTCTCTTCATCATCAGACCTGTGGGTGTCGTTTACTTGGTGTTTATATAATCTACTGAGCACCGAAGCAAACATTTCACCATTTATATTCTCCTGTGCGGTCCTGCCAAAATTCTCATTGTCGCAATCATCGGGCAGACAAAAACATATTAACCCTGGTGGAACCCCTCACCCACAAGGGCACCTTGTACACACTGAAACACGGTGCACTGCCTATCTTCACTACATCCTTGTACTGTCGCTGTAAGGAGCTCACCGCCTGTCGATCTATTCAATCCTAATGCTTCGAAAGATTGTCATACCCGTTACTACCATAATTATCACGTCCACAAAGAAGCCTCATTGCGAACGTACTACGGTGGTGTCCCAGATGTGGTCCAAGTAGCACAGCATTTTTTCATTGAAAGTGCGCTGCTCGAGCTCTTTGCGAACAACATGGTATTCGGGTGGTATGTTTATCATATCAGCATCCTTCGCGTCCTGATCCCGCTCAGGTTATCGGCCACCAATTGTGCTCGTATCTACAACGAAGCTCTTTCAAGTCCTCGTTCACATGTCCTGCACAACAGGCTCGCGTTTACGGCGATATATCATGAAACTCAGCACCTCACGCCAGATGACTGGCAGCTCACCAGATTAATTCGCAAGGAAGACACCATGAACGGGTTCTTTTTGTATTCGCTTCTACTTGACAAGGCCGAGCAGGGGGGCATACTAATGCTTCCTCATGACGAGGCAAGTCAGAAGGACCGCCTTCAACCTGCTCTGGCCGAGCGTAACAGTCACATGGAGGGCATTGGACAGGAATGCTACGCTCATGCGTGCGATCTTTGTTTCCACGTCATTAAAAATGAGCATGGGCAGCTAAGTCAATAACAATGGGTTTTCCGTCGTAGTATTATTAACATTATTGTCAGTGAAAATTCAAGCGGCCGCTTGTGATGGCAACACAATCGGTCATCGATCCTGCAAAGTCCACGACTGCAAAAATCCCTTACCCTCACTCCGAAGCCATTTTTGCGTGGATCATGAACACCTGAGGCTGAAGTGTGCCGTTATCAATTGTCCTTCAGACCACGCGCCTGGGCATCGGACTTGCGGCGATGCTGAGCATCGCGCACTGGAAACAGCTTATTTCAGACGGGGTAATGCAATGTTTCAGCTGCGTTCTCGTCTGAAGAAGGCTGGTGTCGCTGTTCCCGATGATTCAGTGCCTGTTGTGCCTGTTTCTGACGATGTCGAGGATGATCACGAAGTCGTCTTCGAGATCGGGACCAACGGTCCGATTGAAGTCGATCCTGATTCTTGCGACGGCAAGCCAGAGGGTGGGAATCGGAAGTTGAAGGCCATCTTTGGAGGGCGATGGACTCACAACGAGCAGCTCATCATGCGAACCTGTGGTGTAATTCTGTCGCGCGCCACTCTGTTCGGATCTGAAGCAGTGTCGGCTGTCAACGTAAGTCAGCATCGACGAAGATGTTCCAGTGCTAATTCTTCCTGTTTGTAGATTTTTGCGAAGGCCACCTTTCCAACGCCCGAATCCACTCCCGAGTTCTTCATTTTTGACAACAATTGCAAGCTCGATGCCCACCAACGCGCTATAAATGACGAGCACTTCAAAAATACTGGCAAACCGGTCGACGTCTTTCATTTCAAGTGCAAGCACAAAATCACTGACACCCACTGCCAACGTTATTGCAATCCGGCTTCTTTTCCAGAGATGATTGGACCGGACGGCAAGTGGCGATTCAACACTTCAATATGCGAGCAGACAAACATTTGGTTTGGGGGTTATATTGCGATTGTTCGGGACATGGAAGTTACCCGCTACAATTTCTTCTTGGACGAGATGATCAAGTGGCGCAACCGGTACGTTGTGACTGAATTAGAGGCCAAGGGATATGCACCATGGACTATTCCGATGCAGGCAATTTTCCCAAATGGGATGGACTTGTAGATACAATGTTGTTTCAAAATTTTTGAAGCCTCGCTGATACATTTCTTTCTCAATTATATTTACGAAGTCTTACGACGCACCACCATGCACAAATTTCATGATTCTATGTTTTAAACCAATTAGTTATGGGTCAACCGACCGACGGTTCAACATCAATTCAGAATTGATAGCAGTTGATGCTACATCAAATGGGACCAGTGGTTAACTTGACTTGAGGATGGTCTTGAGGACGAGATTTTGTACAAATCAATGTCCAGAGTATCTAACGGAGTGTATAAATTCATTCAAAGTGGAAGCCCCCACCCAATTGAGATTAAATGTTACACCCATTTGGTTGGTTTCACTTGGATCCGGAATTGAATCTCAACGGTACAGAATTTGTACATGTCCGCATTATACAATGTATACCTCAATCTCAAAAGCCTACATTTAAATTTCCAGAATTTTTTGCGGGACCCCCCACTTTTGTCGCGGCTTCAAATGATCGGCACAAGGTATTTACACCCATTTGGTTGTGTCCCTTGGATAATCTCAATGGTACAAAATTTGTACATGTCCTCATTATACAATGTGTATCTCGATCTCAAAAGTCTACATTCAAATTTCCAGAATTATTCATGGGACCCCCCACTTTTGTCGCGCTTCAAATGATCGGCACAAGAAATCATTCCCACAAATTTGTTTCCAGTCAAAATATAAGGAATGCCAAAGTGCGACATTAGGATGCTACCAGTAGCTAATGTAGCGGTAATAAAGGAGCGCAAACCCAATAGAACAGGATTTTCGAAGTAGGAACTAGGTAGAAGATGCAATGGGGAACATAAGAGGGAGGGTGTTCAGACCAAGTGCGCTACAGACACGGCCACAGATGTGGTTTTCAACAAATGTGTCGACTCCATGGATTCCAAGGCTTCCAATAGCAGGATAGGTGGAAGTTGTGTCACTTAGAATATGTATTAGCGGTGTCTCCTGAGAGTTATACGAGCAAATAATCACCGTATGTGCGTCCGAGAATCAAAGACACAAAACCCTGAAATTGTTCGAAAACCTACGAAATGACGACGTTAGTTCTCGCCCAAGGGGGTGCAAAGCAATGGTAGCATACCTTGGAAGTCCACATAGACACTTTGATGATTGCTGTTCTGATAGGTGAAATGGGAGAACGCATTGAGTATATGATAGGGCCCGCTTTGGCAGTCAAGTTGATCAGCAGAAAAGTACGCTCCGCACTCCCATGGCTGAGCAACGAACATCCTGTCCATGCATGAGAGCAAGAAGGTAGGGAGAATCTCGACGCCTTGAGAATTCATTAATTGGGACCGGAAATAGTGTGCGATAAGTTACTCACCGGCTAAATTCAAATTGATATGAACGGCTCTACTCTTGAAAGCCTCAAAAATAAGCTGGCATTCAGCCAGACGTGACCCTTCCGACCATACCGCCATTTCGCGTGAGCCCCAAGGTTTAAAGTTCGAAATGCAAAGTTTCTTGATGGCCACACTGACAATGTCGGTGTTATCGATGTTTTGCGGGTCGAGAGGATAGTTTCCCTCCAGAAACAAATCAGAATAATGGACGCAATAAGATCAAGGAGATGAAACTCACCAAGTGAACCTTCATCTTATGGCCGCGCTCAAAGCTGTCACATATCAAAACATCCATCTCCTCCACCGGCGTCTCTCTATCTACGGAACCGGACTGAAGACGACCCTCAGAGTAAGTGTAGACCTCTTTCTTCATAGTCATGACATTAAACTGGAGGTCGGCATCGTCATCGTCGTCAGATATTTCAATGACCGTCGGATCTGGTTGAATACTTGTGAGTATATTCAGGATGATGAATTGAGGAACACTCGCCTGTGTTGACCGATGTGCGTCTAGCATCCTCAACAGCCTCGACAAGGTCGCTCCAGTTCCCACCGGGGGCCTGTCCCACGCCAGAGAACGTCGAAATGATGTTCAGTTCAACAGCAGCGTCATAATATTTGAGATGCTTATATACTGTCTTGCTCTCAAAAGCACATTTCGGAAAGGCTTCAAGGAATGCCGTCTCAAGAAGCATGCGGCAATCCTTCTTCCTTAAAGCGCGCAACTCCGAGAACCCGGTCTCCATGTCACACGCCCAGGTGAGCGGGAACCGAAGCGCAGCGATAGGCCGCTCAGCAGGGGCTGGAGTCGAGCACTCAGTATGGGAAGCCGATGTCGATTCCTGAGAAGATGGAAGATGGGAACCTGAATTGAGAGCGTCATTTCATGAATGAACTATATCTGATAAATGTGCGAACCTGAGAGTCCAATGAGGGCTCGTGTTTTAACCAGAGCAGACTCATCAGAGAGCTCAATCAGCAGCCGCCGGATCTCGATGTCGAGGTTAAGATATTGAGTATTTGATATGTTTGTGGCGCGAAGAAGAATGCGAGCTCCCCGAGAGCTGGGAATTGGGACTCGACTATCGTGCACACACCATACCTGGCTAAGCGGCGACTCAAGATAGGATACAAGTCCATCCTTGAGTGCGAAGGCCAGCACAGGATGGTCTGCAGGCACAAAATTGCCTGGCAGATTATTCACGAGAGCGAAATTCTGAGCAGGCTGCCCAGGCTACAAGAAAATAGTTAAAATGCGGTTCAGCCATGTAAAATATAACTTACTGCGTGCCAGACAATAACATATACACTTTTGTCACTGATACTCTTGGACTTTTCTGCCGCCTCGAGTTTGGAATTGGCGTCCAACACATTTTGATGGCGTGTGAAGTAGCCTTTTTGATAGTTCTCCTTGAGCGGACGTGCGAAGGTGCGGGCGACGGATGGCTCAGATGTCGAATCAGGTCCTGATTCTGAGATGAGACTGAGAGAAAAAATGATAAATGAAACACTGACCAGAGGTAGAGCTCGATGCACCACTAGGAGTACCTATTCTTGAATAAGAATTCAATTTCTCAGTACCAAAAAAAATCACTTGCCAGAGTCAGAACGCGATACAAATTGAGAAGGGGCAATGCCCGCGACACGATGACTCGGGGTTCTGCAACCGCCGGCAATCTTGCAGCAATAGGAGCAACGAGGTGGAACACGGGAACATTCCTTATTAGCACGGCGAGGCTGATTAGTCGCTGTCAGACAATTGACCTCTGGACAGGGCATAGAAGTCCCGGCCTCCTTGGACGACTGAATGAGGGTAAATCTAAACTGCACATCATGCGGGATCTTGTCAAGGGGAGTGGGGCCATTGTGCCAGAAGAAATCCCCGCATTTCTTGCACTGGCCGGAAACAATGTTAGATACGATTCATGAACACGCAATGAAGAAATACCTTTTGAAACCACCGTGCCCAATTTTCGAGAACAGTGCCTTGAACAGTGTACACGTTAGGGAAGTCAATAAATTGATTAGGAGCCTACCATTTAATGCCTGCATCAGTTGTGCCAGCTCCCCATCGCACTTGTCACAACAGCGCTTTGGAATGGCAGGGCGAGGATTGAGCAAAAGTGCCGCACTCATCGAGTCGTGAGTTGGATCCATAATATGACGCGAGATTTTTAAATGAGAGAGATGTTTGGAAGTAAATGAGCGAGGAAATTTGAGATGAATATTTAGGGACCAAGTAGGCTGGCTTTTATACTCTTTCCTTTGAGATATGACGCCTTTAATCCTTTGTGAATAGCAAGATCTCCCAGTGCGATGGTGGGGCGGGTGGGGCGACAAAGACGCACATGAAATTCAGCATTGGGATAGCAAATCATTCAGTTTAATTCAGGATATAAAGCTATTGTATTCGTGTAAGCTCTGGTATACGCTTCAATTCAAGTCGGCAGTGAGGAGCGGAAGAGCTGGTATGTACCGTACATGCCAAGTAAGGCAGCAACCAGGACGGCCAAAGTAGCCGACGCGCATCCCGCCAATGTGTCGGCAGTCAAAATGACGTTGTAGTTGGAATGAAACGGGTGTTGAAAGTCCCAATTTGGGAGGGCGAACTGGGAGGAAGTGGAGCTGAGCTGGTGACAACATTTACAGCATCATTCGGGTGTCGGTGCGATCATTATTCTACGCGAGCTCGGGACAACACGGGAGTGGGCAGCCGACATCAAATTCTACCCGTTCTCTCTGGAGACGTCTCTGGCCCAGCGGATTCGATCTTCTGTGTCATGACAGGGTTCCCAAATTGGGATGTCATGGCAGTCTGGCACTGAGACTACGACGCGCCAATATCCCGACTAATACCCTGCTCATGGAGCCCGACCATCCACTGCAGCCCCTCGAGCTGGTAGTCCCTTTGTCGGAAAAACCTGTTTGGGTTGTAACGGCTTGAGCAGGGTTACCGGGTTATAGTGGATTGTGGTAGGTTATGAGGAGTCCGCGCCATCTTCGTCACTTCGTTACTTCGCTTAGCGCTGCGAAAGTTCGTAACTTTGATGGGAATTCGTGAAAGTTCGTGAGTTTGATGGCTTTCTGTGAAAGTTCGTAAGTTGGTATTCCAGCCTTGTCAAACGGCGACTCCTCGGCACATCACTCTGTGATGTGCATCAACAGCTCGCCGAGGTTGGCCGGTTAGGCACCGGTTAGCTGGTTAGGGGTTGGAGGTTAGAGGTTTGGGTTAGGTGGTTACAGTTAGAGGTTAGAGGTTAGTGGTTAGTGGTTAGAGGTTAGAGGTTAGCGGTTAGGGTTAGAGGTTAGTGTTAGGCCAGGGTATCAATATAAAAAACGGGGGAGAAGGAAATGATGGCCAGATTGATGCGTCTGATTTGTGTGGTTTATTCACCTCACGAACTTTCCTGGGAATTCACCAAAGTGACGAAGTTTCAGAGGTTTCCATCAAAGTGACAAACTTTCGCGAGTTTAAGCGAAGTAACGAAGTGACGAAGGTGACTACTACCCAGATTTTGAATAGTTGCAACTACTGCTGAGGCTTGACGGCGCATATGAACTCACTTGGGGTAATAAAAGTTGAATTCACACCAATTTAAACAGAGTGAAAAAATATTCAATCGATATTATTTACGCGTAAAAACATGTCTTCGTCAACGCAATGTATCTTATAGAATACTTCGCGCGGCAAGCACCTGCCAATTGCGGCTGTTGATGCGGCAAATTTTGTCGTGCTGAAGAAGATTTACGAGAACCTGCCTGCCGCAGTGATGACAAGTTTTGCCGGCTAAAGTTGGGCCGGGAGCTTGGCTTTGCTCACAGTCGTTTTGAGGCGATATCTGCGTTTCGGAGGCATGTTCGCAACATGCTCGAGTCGGAATCACGGTGGCAGAATAGGGGTGGCAGCATCAATGGTGTCACAGCGTGACCAAATGGCGCTTTCCCAGAACGGCAGCAACAATGGTGGCTCCAACGGTGGCAAGCCTGGAGAACATATAAGGCTGCCCTCGGTGCGTCTTTTGTTCCCTCCCACCACCCACCTCATCCTCTCTACTATGCCTGCCATCATCCTTCCTCCGTCCAGTCCTTCGACACCAACCTGTGCCACAGATACCCTACTGGATCTTGTTCAGCAAATGATGCAGCAAGCCTCCCGACGTCCTGCGCAGTCTATGTACTCAGTATCTATCAAGCAACAAGCCTTTCTTTATCAACACTGCAGCTCCATCGCAACCTCCAATCTCGTGCCAATGATGTCCGAGAAGATATATCTTCTTTCAAACGGCGTATCACCGATCTCGAGAACCAATCGGCCACCACTGCAAGTCCGCGAAAACAACGCAAGCGCCTCAACCGTGCCGCACACGCCGATGAATCAATCGTAAATCCGCAGACAATCAAGGATCGGGTGCGCGAGGAGGCTCTCTTCCTCGTGGACACTGATGTCTTCACTGTAGACGAGGACAAAAACTTCGATCCGATTGACGTTCACCTCCAACAAGAAGAAAATCCAGGGCCAGCTCCGCCAAATTATTCTTTTTCTGTTTCATTTCCCTGGTTTATGCGTCCCGCCACATCTTTGACCAGCTCTCCTATGCGCCGCAGTTCATTGTCACTGCCCCCAGCTGTTCACCAACTCCCCACCCACGTGCCACCGTTCTTCGCCGTCTCCCCTGCCCCACCGTTCAACAACGTCGTCTCAAGGGTCTCGCAGGCACCTTGGTCGTGCTTCCTCGCCCCCTCACAGATCGGACCCCCACATCCGCGGCGCATCAACCAATCACGACAGGGACCGCAGGGCACCATTATAGTCATCGTTGAATGTGTATCGTCATTGAAACAAGGATGGATTGTATTATAACATTCATCGCATGTATGTAGAGTATTAAATTTTAAGTGTTTGTTTTCCATCGGTGACAATTTTTTTTTTAAAAATTTATGCGGCGCATCGTCCAAGTTGTAACGGCCTGAAAGCTGTCTTGAGTTCATATGGAACCTGTCACCCTGCAAGGGCTTGACAGTGCTTACAAGCCGTACTGTGGCTTACGACTGATTATATTAACCTTACCTATGTGTTATAAGCCGGGTCAAGTATTACCAGATTATAACGGGTTGTGTGCGGATATAATCCGCTACGAGGCTTCCCTGATTTTTCCGACATTAGACGCGCGCCGGTGACGAGCGCGGGTTGCAAGAAAGCGGCTTCAGCGTCAGCTGCGTCTTGTTTTTCACCCCTATTTCCTCTTTGACACCCACACCTTTGTGCTCGCGTTGGGTTGTGGGTGAGTATAAAAAGGTTTTCCGGATCCACGTAATATCCGGTGCTTCGCAGTGCCTGCGCCAGGCAATGGCCGAAACAAGAATTCCCCGGCTTAGTGCTCAACCCAGCTCAACAGATAAACCGCTCCAAGTTGGATTATGTGCCATTTTTACAGGAAAGTACGAATGATAGTGCCAAGGTATGGTTATGTTGATTCTGAAGGTAGTTTCTGTGGGAAAATCACACGTCAATGTGTGGCAACCAATCGCCAATGCTCGGCAAAAGCTCATCATTGTTGGAGAAATTCCCATCACCAAACACACCTCGTGCTACCGTCCTGCTGTCTAGTTACAAGAGCCAAAGCGCCCCCCGCACCCTGCAACATGACCAGCTCAAGCTCGAACTCCAACTTCAACTCCAACTTCGACCACCCCACCTCGCCTGTGACAACCGTCCTCACCGCCTTCGGGACCCTAGTAGCCACCTATTACGCCTACAACATTTTCTCCTTCCTCTATCTCTTCATCTTCCACCGCAGCACAATCTCACGCTACCTCCAACCCGCCAACACACCGGCCGCCTCCTCCACCTCCGAGCACCGCCCCTGGGCTCTAATCACCGGCGCAAGCGACGGCATCGGCCTGGCCTTCGCCCACGAGCTCGCATCCGACGGCTTCAATATCATCCTGCACGGCCGCTCTCCCACCAAACTCGCCGCCGTCGCAGCCGCGCTCAAAGCGCAGTACCCACACATCTCCACCCGTCTCTTTGTCCTCGACGGCTATCCATGCAGCGCCCCTGCCATCGACGACTACGTCCGAGGCCTGGCGAAAGACGGCCTGTGCATCCGCATCCTGGTAAACAACATCGGCGGCGGCTCGCTCGTCAGCCCCACGTTCCGGCCGCTGGCACACCTCACGGCCGTGGAGGTGCAGCTGCTTTTCGACCTGAACGTCGGCTTCCCCACGCTGCTCACGCGCGCCCTGCTGCCCGTCATGCAGGAGCCGGCGCTTGTGCTGAATCTCGGATCCTTCGTCTCGCACATCCCGGGGCCCTGGCTGACTGTATACGCGGGGTCAAAGGCGTTCAACATGTCGTGGAGTAGGGGCTTGGGGCTCGAGCTGCGCGCGGAGGGCAGGGACGTGGAGGTCATGGGGCTCGTGGTGGGTGAGGTGCAGTCTGCTGGGCATCCGGGGCCCGTGGGGCCGGTTATGTGCAGCTCCAGGACGTTGGCGAGGAGTGCACTGGATAAGGTTGGGTGCGGGAGGCACACTGTCGCGCCGTGGTGGAGGCATGCCGCGATTTTGGCCCTTGTGCAGTGCTTGCCAGATGCGCTCTTGAACTGGAGTATGGTGCGGATGACTAGGAGCTTTATGGAAGAGGAGAAGAAGCTTCTTGAAGTGGACAAAAGGAATCTTTGAGCAGTTTGGGGGAGGGACGAGTGCGGAGTGAAAAAAATCAGGACGATGAGGTGTTAACGTCATGCCTATTCGATTTAGGATGCTCACCCTCAGTACACGACGGTGGATTCTGTACAATTATTGTTAAGAGTAGTTGTATCTGAATGAGTCCGAGTCCAATGTGGTCGATCATCTGTTGAATAAACCATCGGCTCGCCTTGTAAATTGCGGCGGTTCCGGAAACACTTGGCACGGGCCAAGTAAGCGGTGCACATTTAATATAATCGAACTGTTTGTTGGCGAGGAGAAAGACGTGGCGGTGCCGGCAGCACGATCTGATGTCTCTTGCTTTCGACCACCATGGCCGCCCGCTCTATGAAGCGAATTTGGGAACTTTTTGGTCCTATCGTGATCCTTCGATCTTGCTTTCCGCCATTTCGCTTCTCCCTTTTCCTGGATGGGGCTTGATGTCATGGACTATTTGCGCGCTACATTCCACTTCAGTATGCACAACGGTAGCTAGCTATATGTGTAGAATATCGGTTGGAATATGCGCCAAGGGAAGTTCAGAAATTGGCCCACATTCTCGCATGCAGCCGCTAGGATAGAACGAAGCGAGTACTCATGGCACGATCATCTGTCAACGGAACCGAGGAGCGGAGAAAACGGTCGAGTCCAACGAGTCATAGATCTAGGGACTCCATCTTCATATATTCTATGGCAGCAGCAGCAGTACAGCCGATGCGCGGCGTCCCGTAAAAACCCTTTGCTTGCGAATGAGCCGTGCCCGCACCTGGACGCAGAAGGCGTCTAGGCAGGAATGCAGCTCGGCGGCCAGGAACGCGTGGGCTCTCCGGTAATCAGGCCCACGAGCGTCGTGCGCGCTCGTCGACGCCCATCCTCCCCACCTCGATATCCCCCGACGCTGCTCGACTATCGGGTGCATGCGTTCCGTGCGCGTTGGCGGAATTGCATCCGACTGCGAATCATGCGGCATTGGGATCACGATGCAGCTCAGCTCTCGCGCAGGCCGACCGCCAGAACGGGCATAGGTCACCCGGCGAGCGAGAAACAGATCCGAGGCGCAAACGCACAGGTCGGGATGCCCCTAGCCCGTCCGATTATGCACGCCTGGTGCGCGCGCGCGCTGCACGTTAGCCAGAAGCGCCACGTATACGCAGCAGCGGATCCGGTGCTCTCTGCATTGCCTGGACTGGGCAGGGACCGCGCACACGGGTACGGCCACCTCATCGTGCACGGGACAGCGCGGCTGGTGGCGGGGCCCTTGCAATTGGTGAGCTTGCGCGCGATCCTATAGCGGAGGGGTTGTGGCAAGATCCACTCGTTGCTCGGCGCATGCATATGCGCAGGCAGCGTGCCATGGTAAGAGAAAGCCAGTGCTTGCATGATTGGGCGTAAAACGAAGTGTGGATAGGGCCGATACGCGCGAAAAAAAAGTTGAGACAGGTACGTATAGATTCGAACTATAACAACTGAAAACGCACTGTACTTGCCTGATTTACCGCCCCTGGCGATCCGACTGGCATCTCTGCTTATGCGACGAAATTTGGGTCTTCAGGGCATTGAGAGCTTGAGGCGACTAGTAATGGTATTGGACAGTGAATGTAGTCGACAAGATTGAGGGCCGGGTCCACGGTTCGGCATCTTCACGAGGAGGAGAGCTGGAGACGGGGGATAGCGAGGTAGGGACGAAAGGAGGATGCGTTGAGAAGAAGTGAAAGGGACAGAACATCAGGGCAGCGATAGGGACGACGCGAAGGGGACGTAGATGAAGTGGGAGGTGGCTAGCGAGGGTGGGATGAAGGTGTGAGGAGGGAGCGAAAAGGATGGGAAGAGGGAAGGGGGCGTAGTCGGTGAAAATACAGACGACAGAGGAAAGATATATACGAGGGGAAGACGACGTCGCCGACGGTACTGGTATGAGCGGGAGAAAAAGACGAAGACACTCACTACTCAACGCCCCAAACACCCCGCTGCTCGCATCACTCGGGTTCGGAGAGGGGAACGCGCCAACCATCGTCGCCGCATACGCACTATCCGCAATAGGCTCGTAAACACCCATCCCGGTAAAGCTGTTCCCCAGCGTCGGTGTGGCAGGGCTGAAATACCCCTTCGGAAGGGGTGCTGTACGCAAAGCCCGTGTCAGAGGTGTTGAGCATAGAGGCAGGGTAGTTGACGGTGTGTACGCGCTCGCCGCTCGACCACGCTGCACCGTTATGATAGACCACGTTGCCGGCGCCTGTGAAAGTCGAGTCGGAGAAGATCGCGCCGAAGGCATCAGCACGGGCAGGCAGAGGGAGGGCGGCGACGGGCGGGAGGTCGGCGTACTACGCGGGAGCCGCGGCTGCAACGGGAAGAGAGCGAGGGGCGAGGACGCGCAGAGTCCGCGGACGAGACGGCGCACGAGCCGCAGTGGACGACGGAGGGGGCGGGCTGGAAGTACGCCAGTTCAGGGCGCCAGACGATGTTTAGGGGGGACAGGGAGTCGATGGAGGCGTGGGCGAGGGAGGAGTAGAACGAGGATGTTGCGCAGCCTGTGTTCTGTCGATGCAGGGAAGAGAAGGATGTACTATACTAGTAGGATCTGGGTTACAGGATTTTCCGCCAGCACACACGCCGCCGCGCAATCGGTACTACCCGCATCGCTTCGCATCTCGGGCCAGAACGGCGTTCGAAGTGCTCGCGACAAGGGATGTACGAGAGAGACGCCGCGGAACAGAAGAAGGGAACGAGAGGATGTCAATTTTAGAACAAAATTTCAGTGAGCACTGAGGAGCCCTCGGATTTCGGGAGAGAAGACATGAAGCCTAAAACTTTAGGCGTAAGCACTGCAAAGAGGGTGGGGCCATGACAATCTGCGAGGCGAGCTCAACAGCGCTCGAGGTGGTCAGGACTTGAAGCAAAAGAGCTGAGTCACGGCATAACGCCATTGATCACCGGATCACCGGACCGGCTCTGCTTTTCGGATTTTCCCTTCCTTTCACATCGATGATCGCACCCTGTGCCAGCTCTCGCGTCTGGACCTCGAAGGACCGCTTCAAATTCAAGATCCTCGCGATGTGCGTCCTGTCCCATGCACCTGCGATAGTTCTGGGCTTCTGAATCCGAATTATCTGTTCTTTGGTTCTGTGTTGGTTCTGTGTTGCTTGTAGCCTTTGGCTCGTAACAGAGGCCGCAGTGGGTCTCGGCATCGCAGAGGCGCTGCTCTGGGAGGTCCTGTGGACGAGACCGACTTTGACCGAAACGCGGAAGTGCGTAGCGCATCATCATCCATGTGCACTTGGTTAACGATCGCGTAAGTGTGTGGTTATCCGACTCGTCACAGTGACGCTTCAAACCGGGACGGCCACCGCGACGAAAGCTGCGGTTGCGTCTCGTTGGGTGAGTCTTTGCCGCGGCCTCCGCCATACATATCAAATCACAATTCTGATATCTCCTGAAAGTTGAAAGCAACTGCACGGTTTCGTTCTCGGCAGCCCACTCCAGTCTCCACCTTATTCCCAGGCTCATCATCGATTTTTAATTTGTAGCCCGCCATTCCAACTTTTCTCGCACTTTGCTGGCTCGCCTATGCAGTTGGTACCGGGTTTGCCTGGTGCCTCGGCAGGGTGTACGTGTTCAGTATGATTCGTCCCTTTCCCTTCTGTTTGGTTTTAGTTTTCTTCTCGTAAGAGGCATATCTTGACCCGCAACCCACCCTTTTTCGTACAGGTACAGCTGTCAAACCTCAACATACGTAAATCGGCGCGTGTGTGCCCCCCCTCGAAAGCGGGATGGTAGAGGGATCCCCTTTGCACAGCCTGGTACGGAGATGGATACGACTCTTGGCGGGCTTTGTGCGTTCATTTCGGCGTTTCCTAATTTTGCAGCATTTATCATCCTTGTTAGATGGGGAAGACTCGCTACCGAGGTATATCGGATAGCCACCGAGACCTGCAAACAGTGAAACAGCGCTGGAAGGAATATGTTACCCACGATTTGATAAATCTTGTCTGGTTACTCGGCTGTTCCTGCACAATAAGCATTGGTGAGCAGGATCTTTCACGCAGATTTCAACGGGGATAATGGGATGCGTTCGACGGCTGCATGCTCTGGCGCCATAACAGTCTCAGCCTGGCCGCGGAATGCTCCGGATTTCCCTCTTTCTGTGGTGTGAATTCGTCAAGGACCAGAACAGCGTCCCGAAACCGATCAGCTTTTCCATTACTTTACATGGTACAGTGTACATTTCACACCTGAACGTTCATAAACTCCCTGGTGGGTGCTTTTCGTCCAACGTATAACCCATGATTCATCGTATAATACTCGCCGGGTGGTCACTGTATGCGGGCGGTTCAGTCATCGCACTCTCCCTTTCCTCTACCCGCACCACCGGTTCCGTACGCCGCTGTCCCTTGTGCGGGCTTCCGCTGATTCATGCGTACCATGGGCGGCTGGGACTCCCCAGTTGCTGTTGATCCGGACGGCTCGTCATCCCGGTATACAGTGAAAGGTGTGACATTGCGACTCGGTAGATCTGGACATCGTGAAACTATCAGCGTCCATACTCCTGCAAGCAACAATAATTCGAACGCACCAGAACGACTCGTCCAAGCGGTCGTCCCCATCGATGCAGCGACTTCACTCACCGAGCGTGATCCGCTTGGTTGGTCTGGGCTTGCATTTCTCCGCCTTCGTCGGCGCAATAGGAACACAGCCAAGGCTGCAACGGACAGGCAAGCCACAATGGCGATGCAGATACCGGCAATGGCTCCCGCGCGCAGCCCATGAACAGTGGGCGCCCCGGATTCAGATCCTTTGGCCGTGGGTGATAGTGGCTGTGTGAGAGTCGGAGATATGGCAATTGAGCTCGTCAAACTCGGCCGCGGCGCGACGTTCGCTTTACGCGGAAAGAACGCGGTTGGTGATTGCACCGTGATGAAGTCGAGGAAGAAAGCACCGGGGAGGAGGGGCGTGATGACGAGTGAATGGGTCTCCACTGAACTGAACGTCTGTCCAATGAATTCGAAGTTGGATTGAGCGTTGGTGTATGAGGAGCCAATCGTTGGCATCTGCACGTCCACCCACGGCCCACCATCGAGGGAGTACACCGCGGCCGGACTCGGGAATTCTTTCACCAGCAATCCGCGAACCTCGAAACCACTGCCTTTTCAAACTAAAGTCATTCCCGCTGGGATGTATCGTAGATGAGGAGGCGACTCACCTGTAAAATTCAACGCCAGTCGCACCGAGATCCGCAGCTCCCTCCACACTGTTGTTTAGAGATATCGCGGCCTCAACGAGCCCGGACCTCAGACCCGTTATAACGGTGCTCCACCCTTGAGAGTAGGCTAACTGTGGGCTTGTGTTAAGTACCAGCAGCCGGGCAGAGCTTGAAGAATCGAGCGTGGCATTCTGCGAGGCCTCATAGATCAAATAGTCCAAAAGCACATCTGTCGAGCTTATGTTGCTGATTGTGATTTCGAGGGTGTGCCGTCCGTCCTCTAGGGCCTGTGATGCAAAAAACCTTCGGTGGAAATGCTCGTTCTGATCGGTTGGAATTGTGTTTGAGTTTTGGAAGATACCGTCGATTGAGAAGTCGAAGGTCGTGTTTGGTTTGTTGGAGTTGGCGAGGATGAGACCGAAGACGGAAATCGATGTCCCTGGGCCACCAACATCAATGACATTGCGATCTGAACGAAGTGCTAACTCTCACCATCGAACTGGTAACTTGCCGTCGATCCTAGCCCACCGGGGGCTGTCATTGTCCCCGCGAACTGGAACTGATTTTCCGCTGCCCGTATCGTGAGATGGAGCAGTGCGATAGGAGATAGCATCAACACACCTGGCCTGGGACTCCATCCGCTATAACGGATGTTAGGATCCTGATCGTCCACAATAACGAAAACCCCAGACATGAGTAGGGAGTGAGGGAGGGAGAGCTGAGAGTGGGCAACGCCCGCACTGGAGAAGGCGGTGGTTAAAATGGAGACTATATTTACCGCGAAGCGATTGAGGCTGAGTTGATGAGATCGGGAAGCCATCGAGGAAGTAATGATCTTCGGAAGCTGATATATTGATTTGGGATGCATGACCTGACGTACGCGGTAGTATGCATCAGGATATCGTTGCCACGAGTGCACGGTTAATCGATACCACAATGTCACGTTCCAGCGACTGCGGCGGAAGGTCATTTGCCACTTAGTATCGCACGTTGGAGTATCATGGCAGGCGAAAATTATGTTCAGAGAAGGAGGAGATGTTTTGTTGCCGATCAGAAAGCCACAATGTCATGAGAGCTTCCTGGTTCGCCAGCGAAGCCAGTAGAGAGGGCCACATTCCGACATAAAGCGAAGAGTTAAAAAACGTAGCAATGAGAGCAGAAATTACCCCAATTGAAGGAGGACTTGGAAGCAAAAGCGCAAGGAAAGTGCCAGTTTGTAGGGAGTCCAGTAGGGATCGGCACGGTACCGGATACGATACGGCCAGTAGAATGTGGCTTCGAGGGCTTTACGGGACGGTTACGGGACGGTACGGGACGGTTTCGGAAGCCGCACCCAGCTGTATGTTGAGGACAACGTGTGCAGAAGGTCGGTCGACAGCGAGATTCCGAATGGTGGACTGTATCTTTCTGGACCTTGCTGTGAGTGCCTTCGATCTCCATTGCCCTTCTATTGGCCTGGGTTGCGAGATGAAGAAGAGCCGTACCGTTCTGTAACCTTACAAGATTTCTCGAGAGCACGGGATTGGCACGGGACGCCGTAAAGCGGTAACCGTACACCGTGTACGGTTACGCTACCGATCCCGAGGGTCCGGTTCCATAGATCTTGGTGTGCTGTATGATGGCACGAAAAATACCTAGGAGGGCGCACGCAAAACAACGGCCAGATCAAGAGCTGCGAGCAGAAGAGCAAGTCAGGGTAAGTCACGCAGTCACAATCACGGCGATTACCCATCTGTCAGCTGATCCATCCACACTCTATTTCTCCGCAACCATCATCAGCGTCTCTATGATAAGACTCAGGATAAATTTGTCAGCGCGGTCCCTTTCGGAACATGCTGAGTTGTAGCGACAGTACATCTGGCCTCTATAGACAGACTGCGTCTGCTCAAGATATATCACCCTCTCTGTGGCTGCGTTCAAGTTGCACACCGAAGCATCATCCCCACATCTTGGGCGCGGATCGTAACCACGTCCTCCCGTCTTTTTTGATCGTTTCGTGCTATTCTCATCTTCCAGGATTCAAATCTGCCGCCACCACTCTTTGGACTTCAAAACATTATTTTTCTGGGAGCTCAAGAAGGAGTGCGGCAACTCTTAAATACATGCCAGTGCCTCGACCTTTGGGTCCGCGCCTCCAGTTCCTGATCTCACGAGCATGCTGTTGGTGTGATATACCGCATTTAACAGCAATCTGTCATCTTGAGCGAAACGCGCGGCGCAGTCTAATTCAGCGGACCTAGCTTCAAAACAGTTCCTGAGAGAGGGTATTTTCTTCTAGGCGATGTCAGCCCGCTCTCGTGCGAACTTGTTGCAATATTCGCCTTTTCATCTGATTCTTTCGGTGAAAATCCGGTTTTTTGCGCACAGACAAGCTTTAAAATACCACTGAGAAAACTACCCCAGGGCCCCTCCCCCGAATGTAATTCAATCTTTAGGTTAACGCCTTCCGGCGTCTTTTTTTTCCAAGGCGCCATGTACGCATTGCCATTTGGGCAGAATGCGTCTCGTGATAGACGGGTCGACGCCGGTGGTCGCACCCGCTGGACACCTCTAGCTGCTTAAATTGCCGACATCGCGCACCTCGGGTTCAAGAAGGAAGCCTGTGGATCCGGGTCGGTATCGTTCAATGCCCCGTCTCTGATGTCCTGGTGCGTGCGCGTGCGCAGCCGATTTATTTTTTGCCAGTGTATGCAATGCCTGGTGCGGTGAAGCACCCTACTGCCGCAGATTTCACGAGCAACCCCGACCAACTCGGAAATTTGAAATTAACCGTTCTTTAGCGATTACCTTGGCGTGTCATTGTATATGTTTGCGCTTTCCCCCATTTATCTCATGTCCTGTCGTCTCTCTCTGGCGGCCCACTGCATCTATCTCCATTCATTTGTAACTTGCTGTGCACTTCACGCAGCTTCAGTGGGTCTCATGATCATTGCAGGCATCTTTCCGTTAACCTGCTGCATGCCGAGAGTACGCGTACGCCAATGTCCATATTCGCCACATTTTCTTTACCTCCCAATCAGGTACGCACTGCGCTCTCATTAATTTCTTTTCAAATCAAAAGCATTAGATAGGTTGCGCAAAAGCCGCACAGCCGCATGCGGCTTCATGCGGCTTTTTGGGCATTGTGCAAAGCCGCGGCCTTTTCTTCGCTGGTCTTGGTTCCTGTCTTTCGAAGTAGCATTTAATGCCTCCTGAATCCCATATTCCACTCCCAGGAGTGTTGTGTTTTGGATGTGCACCCATGGGAGGCCGGATTTTTCAGGCATCAAAAAACATCATTCACTTTTCGGATACTTTCATGTATGCCACGCAGCAGCGGTGGTGCCCAGGATATTCCCTCTCCCCACAGCACCTCTCCTTCACCTCAGGTATGCTTATATTACAATAGTTGATTGGAATTTCGCAGATTTCGAATTTGCCGTGCGGCTTTGCACAATGCACAAAACCCGCATGCGGCTCGTGAGCAACCTATCTAATAGTTTTGGTCCACACCTCATCCTCCAACTGGTCACGGAGCCTCGGAACCGCCCGTCAAAAAGCGCTAAATAGACAGCAAATCACGAACGTTGGTGACGTCTTCAAAGATTGAAGTGTCAAATTTTCTGAGACAATTCAAGTTTCTGATGATCCACTGTAAGATGGGCGTCTCCGCGCTTGAGCTGCGTAGTTCCCATTCGGAATTGAGTTGCACGTCTGATATCCTCCGCTGTCCGCGCAGCCACGTTTAGAGCTTCTTTGTGACAAGTAAGTCAGCTACCAACGTTCGGTTCGCTTCTGGTCTCTATACATTATTCCGGAAGACTTGAGGGGTTACGCAATGCATTAATTTAGGACTTAGGCTAGGAGAACTTTGTTTTAGAGCCTCGCGTCCCACGACATGATCACGAATCACTCCCGAGGAGCCGGTAACACGAGAACGGCGGCGTTAATAGGCACACAGATGCCTCGGGCTGCATCGCCGACCTGTCTGCCTGGTGAATGGAGGAAAATGGAGGAAAGGATGATTCACAGGTACCATTCGATGCATTCTGGATTACACGCCCTCTTGAATGGTGAGAGTGACTTTGGAATCATCTGCTGTGTAGTAATGGACGGTCTGCTATGGATCGTACATCTGGAACCACGAAACTAAGTCTGTAATATTGCCGCAAGTTTCTGGGGATGCCTGGGAAACGTGAATATAATTTCAGCCACGATATTGGACGAAGCGAGCCAAAGATACTACTTGAGCTCGAATATTCACTGCCGTGGACTCTGCTTGCACAAAGGAACTGATGGCTGTGAGCACGGAGAACAAAGCGGCCCTCATGTTGTTGTCGACTTGGATGAGGCGACGGGTGGTAATGAAAGGAGCAGGTGGAGGTGGTTCAGTAAGGTCAATGAAGGCATCGAGCCAACCGATTACGAAATTAATCGCCTTCGTCTCACCGCTGATCGCGGAGCATTAGAAGTAGAAGTAAGATTGTACTATTCCGCATGTCAATTATATATGTAGTTCAACAGACAATCCAGGAATCACTTAGTCTGGCGCATGCCAAGAAGATTTCCTGGGTGAATGACCTACGGATTATCCTCTCACGCCTCTACGTGCCGGTTGAGCTTGACATTTCGGGACCGCTGAAATTTCAGCAATTCAGGAGACAATGAAATTGGCGAAACTGCAATTGCAGAGAGTCCGTCGAGGATCCGGCTCACGCTACGCTTATCTGTGGCTACCCAGAGCTCGCGAGGTGTTCCTGGTCGACCTATATGCGAAGGTCCCCGATGATGTGCATCGGCCCGCTCTGCAGACGGATACGCACCGAGCGGAGACAGAAGGGGAAGCTGTGCACACTCTCATGGTTGACATTACTAATCATATTTCCATTTCTGTTCCCACTCCTGCTCCTCGTTGCCCGCTGCATATGGCGTCTACCATATCCAGTGAGCGGGACTCTCACGACCCGTTGCTAAGGCAGTGCTCCCCGCCCCTCATTGCCCGCTCCATATGGTACCTACCGTATCCAGCGATCGGGATTCTCACGAAGCTTTCGCAAGGCAGTCCTTCGCGTCTCATTATGGCCCCGCTCTCACATTTACATGTCATATTCTCTTACTCACTTTTCCGCTCCTATTTACTATAAAAGCCCGACATCTTTACCATGTATGGTAGAGACCCGCACCCCACTGCAATAGATTTCATTTATTGCTAGTTTGTGTCACCCTCCGCAGCCCATCTGCATATCAGCCTAGCTTTGTATCGCCTTTCGCCCTCGATCACCGTCTCTTCCGACCATCGTCTCATCTACGTGTATGCCTACGCCAACCTCGACGTCCTCGCCCTCGTATGGTTCCGCATTCTTCGTCTGTTGTCTTGATCTTCTGTCATTTATAGTCGCTGCCATCTCGCGTTCACCTGCTCGTACCTGATTGGTAGACTCGTTACCAGTCTGCCCTACAGCGGCAAATCTTATTGCAAGCACTATGCTGTAGGCAGACTGGTACAACTCAGGACATGTCAAAGGGCTGAGCCCGGGGTTTGAAATCTTTGATCTTCCTCGTGCTGGACTCAAATCTTATTACTTTTTCTTGGTCAAAGCTGGAGATGTGAATGCAATGTACATAGCTTCATTTCTGTCTACTCAAAATTAGCGTCTGACGCCAAAGCAAAACGTGTAGTTTTACTGATGGACGTGAAAGCGATGGGAAACAAACAGGCAAGCACTTGTTTGGGGGCTGCAACGGGCCGAGGTCTTGGTTGTGTTTCGCACGTAACATGAAAAAACCTCCCATATTGAAGGCACCAACATGGGGGTAAGGATTCATGGTATGGCAGAGGTCAGGCTGCAGGAATGTGGGGGGGAGGGCATGAAAACGACCCTATGAAGCTCAAAATATTCAAATATTGCGTTAATAGTCTAGCGCATGGGGATATCGAATGCTGTTGTGACACAGAATGACCTACGGGATCTTTGTGCCTGAGTCCGGGCTTGGACACCTCCGATCGCCAGCGATGCCACACAAAATACGGAGAATATGAGACAGGAGGGAAAACCTCCCCTGGTATTTTTTGCAAATTTCACGGAAATTTTCTTTGCCCCGAAAATTTTAGGAAAATTTGAAAATTTTTGTCAAAAACAACAGTTAATTTACCTTCAATCATCTCATATTTTATGTACATTTCAAAACCTCGCACATTGTTTGGCAAATTTCGCAAAAGTTTTGTTCAATGCAGAGTAAATTTACTACAGTGTCGCATACACAGGGGGCATGACCCACCGCTTAAAATCTATAAGCTGCAGTCGCTTATAAGCGGTGGGTAACTCGCATATCAATATGTCAATCGCTCTAATGATTCGCAAAGAAGTCTGTGAATTCATCTAAACCGTTGTGGGACTTACGCTCCATTGCGGCTCCAATGGCGCAAAAGGACCCACCGGATATTACTATTACGCAAAATGAGAGGCAGAGTCCATCAGTAACAGGAAAAACAACGAAGTCATTCAAACTCCGCTCATCATTGATGGAAACATGAAACATGAGTCTGTTTGTTACATGACGGTTGACGGATTTTGACAGATCCTTGATATCGTTCCGTTCTTTGCCTTCGCCGTCAGCCCTCTGTCGAGAACGCATATCGACTACCTTGCTTCATCCCATATCTCCCTATCTCCAGTATGAAACATATTCACAAGCTGTTGGGGCGCAGTCGCACGGCGTCGCTGCTACCGTCGCCAGCACCGCTGGGAGAGGAACTGTGGTCATCGCTGGCCAGACGGCATGGACGAACCTAAAAGAGGTCCTCGAAGCCATACGCGACGGCTCCGACCTCTTCCCTCCCTCAAAGCGGCTCTTGTCGGAGTCACTGTAATGATGGACTCGATAGACGTGCGTTGTGTCCCTGAAATCCTTTTTTAATACACGGATTGCTGATTCCCTACGACGGCCTCGCAGCGTGTTGGTGACGTCAACGACGAATTTGTGAGGATCGCCAACAATGTCAAAGGCTTCCAGGGTATTTTTTCGCAGTATGGCGCTGAGAAGGATATCTCTCCTGCGATGTGTAACAATCTGGATGTCGTGACCTCGTTAGTCATCGCTGCTCTGTTCACTGCTGCATTACCTAATTCGGTTTCAAGGGAACTGAAGTTGATCGAGGGAGCCATTGGCTCCAAGACGGAACGTGGACGAGCGAGGCGCGCAATAGAGGCGCCCGACGATGTGGAGAAGGTCGTGATCGCATTTAAGAGGTTTGGTGACGTGATCGACAGGTTCCAGGTGCGTTCGCTGTCGTTCCGGTTGGTTTCCTGTCTTCTGACTGGCACCATAGCTCGATATGGGTCTTCGTACGACTAATTACTACATGAACGTCTATGGTAGAAAGAAACTTTGCTGGATGTCCACAGATTACTCACTTTGCCCAGGAGGTTTAGGAGGTGCTGGTGGCATGTCCGAACAGGGGACTGGTGGCAATGGGGGGGTCGGGCAAGGTCCTACTCTCAAGATTAGTGCGACACACTGCACTGTGAATAATCTGTCAACTGGTTCGGCTGCGGTCCCGGTTCGTATGCTCAACTCTAATTTGTTTTCACAGATGCTTTGGAAAAACTCGGCTACATTGCCGCCGCTGACATCGATGCTCAGAGCCCAGAAGGCTGCTTGGAGGGGACTCGTGTTGATCTCTTGGCGGACTTGCAAGCTTGGAGTCGCGACCCTAATTCCCCAGGATCTTCTGGCTGGATGGAATGGCTGGGACGGGCAAGTCTGCTGTAGCACGTTCGTTCTGCCGCAGGCTGCGTAAAAATAAGCAGCTTGGCGGGAGCTTCTTCTGCCTTCGAGGCAATGCCAGCCGTGGTAATCCAAAACACATTCTTCCTACTCTCGCCATACAGCTCGCTTCCCAGGATGCAGCTTACAAGTGGGCTCTGCTGGTTGCTCTTGATACAGGGATATCTTCAGATGCAAATCTTGAGATCCAGGTGGAGGAACTGCTTCAGAAGCCCTTCGTAGTGTTGACAGCAATGCACTGCCTACCTTGGTCCTGGTTATAGATGCACTTGATGAACTAGATGGTGAGCACGCTACAAAGGACCTTCTCCAGAGGCTTGTGTCCACAGTGCCCAGTCTTCCCATCAAACTCTTTGTCACATCTCGACCAGAGCGGCATATTCGTCCTCAATTCGATAATCCAGCGGATTTCCAACGCGTCGTCCGGCTTCATGACATAGAGGACAATATTGTCACAGCTGATATATCACTCTACCTCACGACCCGGCTTGCTGGCCTACGAGCTGAAAACAGTTCTACACTCCCTCCTACATGGGCCAGCTCTGCAGATGTTGAAGCACTCACCAGCCGCGCTGGAAAGCTCTTCATTTACGCATTTACTGTTGTGGAATACATTCGCGAGAATCCCAGGGACCGCCTGCAGACTCTCATCAGCATTAAGGTTGATACCAAAGGGCCATTGACTAAACCACTGGACAATATCTACACTCATATCCTTTGGGATTCTATGAACCCAGATAGGCGCGAAAGCAGGGAGATTGCGCTGACAAAACGGATCATAGCTGCGGTCCTAACCGTGCGCAAGCCTTTGTCTGTTGCCACACTTGGCGGTCTGCTTGGGGAGCCGGCTTGGCAGGTGCGGGAAATGCTTACCCGACTGCATGCTGTCATCCATGTCCCGACTGACGACGAGGAGGGCATTTTATCCACATTCCACGCCTCTTTCGGCGACTTTCTCACAACCACTGGTCGTGCGCCGGACGACATGCTCATTAACCCATTCGCTGCCCATGCTGCTTTATTCTCCAATTGCATTCGAGTCATGAAGTCCGACGAGTTGTGTTTCAATGTTTCGAAGTGTCCCACATCCTACTTCCCCAACACCTATCACCAGCTCACAATACCTGCCCTGCTGCAGTATGTGTGCTTGCACTGGCCACATCACATTGCTGCAGCTTCTGCCACTGAAGCTTCAGATGTTGAAGTTTTCATCACTTCGTCCCACCTAAATTCCCTCCAGGATGTTTTCTTGCCCAAGTTTTTGTTCTGGGTCGAAGTGCTCAGCGCAATGAACAAGGCTAATGTCTTGTCAAGCCTGATCATGACAGTGTTGCCCGCAAAATGCTCTGCACGCGCTCCGTGATACATGACTGAATTTCTTGGTGACGCCAACGAGTTTATTGTTTCTTCCTTGGAGGCTATTGAAACCAGTGTGGCACACATATATCTCTCCGCTCTGCCATGTCTCCGGCCAACTTCGAAAGTTGCAGAAGCATTTTGGCCAAAGTTCAATCGTGTTCCACAGCTACATCTTGCAGGAATTCAGCGGCGGCAGGAAGCAACTCTCATATTGCAAGGGCATGATGGTGAGGTCAACTGCATTGCCATCTCTGCAGACGGAGCACATATCGTGTCGGGCTCGAGGGACAAGACAATCCGTGTGTGGGATGCAAGGACGGGTGAGGCAATCATGCAGCCCATCAAGGGCCACACAGGCTCGGTCTCATTTGTTGCATTCTCGCCCGATGGAGCGCGCATTGTGTCGGGCTCGTGGGACCACACAATCTGTGTGTGGGATTCAAGGGTGGGCAAGGCTGTCATGGAGCCCATCCAGGGCCACACAGGTTTTGTCCAGTCTGTCACATTCTCGCCCGATGGAGAGTACATCGTGTCAGGCTCGGATGATAGTACAATCCGTGTGTGGAATGCGAGGACGGGCGAGGCCGTCGTGGAGCCCATCCAGGGTCATACAGACCCGGTCAAGTCTGTCGCGTTCTCGCCTGACGGAGAATGTATTGTGTCGGGTTCGGACGACAAGACAATTCGTGTGTGGGATGCAAGGACGGGCAAGGCCGTCATGGAGCCCATCCGGGGCCACACAGATTCTGTCCAGTTTGTCATGTTCTCGCCCGACGGAGCACGCATCGCGTCGGGCTCATACCACACGATCTATGTGTGGGATGCCAAGACTGGCAGCACTCTCGTGAAGCGCATCCTGGACCACACAAACTTTGTCCGTTCTGTCGCATTCTTGCCCAATGGAGTACGCATCGCAACAGGCTCATGGGACCACAAAATCTGTGTGTGGGATGCAAGGACAGGTGAGGCTGTCATGGGGCCCATCCAGGGCCACACAGGTTTTGTCCAGTCTATCACATTCTCCCCTGATGGAGCACGCATCGTGTCGGGATCAGACGACCAGACGATCTGTGTTTGGGATGCGAGGACCGGCGAGACCATCGTGGAGCCCATCCAGGGCCATATAAACGCGGTCAATTCTGTCGCGTTCTCACCCAATGGAGAGCGCATCGTGTCGGGTTCGGACGACCAGACAATTCGTGTGTGGGATGCAAGGACGGGCAAGGCCGTCATGGAACCCATCCAGGGCCACACAAAGTCTGTTCAGTTTGTCATGTTCTCGCCCGATGGAGCACGCATCGCGTCGGGCTCGCACCGCAGCTTCCATGTGTGGGATGCAAAGACAGGCGACGCCGTCATGAAGTGCAACCTGCATCCCTCGAACTTTGTCCGTTCTGTTGCATTCTTGCCCGATGAAGTGCGCATCGCATCAGGCTCGTGGGACCACACAATCTGTGTGTGGGATGCAAGGACGGGCAATGCTATCATGGAGCCCATCCAGGGCCACACAGGTTTTGTCCTGTCTGTCACATTCTCGCCCGACGGAGCGCGCATTGTGTCGGGTTCGAACGACAAGACAATTGGTGTGTGGGACGCAAGGACAGGCATGGCCATCATGGAACCCATCCAGGGCCACACATCCTTGGTCCGCTCTGTTGCGTTCTCGCCCAATGGAGCGCACATCGCATCAGGCTCAAACGACAACACGATCCGTGTGTGGGATGCGAGGACGGGCAAGGCCGTCATGGATCCCATCCGGGGCCACACATATTGGGTCTCGTCTGTCGCGTTCTCACCCGACGGAGCACACATTGTGTCGGGCTCAGAAGACAACACGATCCGTGTGTGGGATGCGAGCACAGGCAAGGCCATCATGAACCCCATCGAGGGCCACACAAGCCGGGTCTTGTCTGTCATGTTCTCGCCCGACGGAGTGCACATCGTATCGGGCTCGGACGACAACATGATACGTGTGTGGGATACAAGGACGGGTGTTACCGCAGCTAACACGTTCAGCCCATTGCCCGTGGATTTGAGCACCGGCCCCATCACTTTGCCACACGAAAACGAAAGCTGGATACGTGGTCCCAGTCAACAACTTCTCATGTGGGTGCCTCCAGAATACCGCTCTTACCTACAGCTGCCGCCCCGTTTCATCGTCATTGCGTCTGCCAGAGTTGTCGTGGACATGAGTCGTGTTGTTCACGGTACTGACTGGGTCAAGTGTTACCTCGGGTGAATTGATTTTTCACAATGTTGTATGCATCTGCACAATAAATGATTTTACTTACTCCTTCAAATCCCTTGTGTGAATGGTGTTGAGAGGAATGGTGGTGCAGAGGGAAAGGAGGCGCCTTGTGAGGACGATTAAATTGGGGGGAATCGAACTTATTTATTCGAGTACAGCTCGAGTCCTTATATACAGAAACATGTGTAATATGTACTTAGTAAAAGGCTGTCCAAGGAACCGTGAACCATAAGGTGCCATAACATAAATAGACTCCGTTGTCTGAACTCCTTCTCCGTACTCCGTACTCCGCACTCCGCAACTCCATTTGGGTTACTCCGCGACTCCGTTAACTTAACGTAAGTCGCGGACTCTGTACTCCGACTCCATCGGGCTCCATACTCCTACTCTGTCTCCTACTCCGCTTGCGGAGTTCAGTTGACAAGTGCGGGCTTGTAACCGTTTGCCAAATCACAACACTCCCCCTCAAGCGTAATGTAGCCCAAGCTTGCCAACGAAATATTCCAGCTTCGCCTTGGGTAGTGCCTTGGTAAATATGTCCGCCGTCATTTCTTCAGTGGGGCAATAGGGGACAGCGATTTCTTCATTTTCAATTGTCTCCCGAATGTAGTGATAGCGCAAATCGATGTGCTTGGTCCTCGCGTGGAATTGGTTGTCTTTGGACAATGCTATCGCAGATTGATTGTCACAGTGGAGTGGTGTCGCGGAATTGAACGGCTCGTTCAATTCTCCGATGAGTGCGCGCATCCATAGCGCTTCCTTTGTTGCGTGGGTCATTGCAATATATTCTGCTTCCGTGCTGGATAGTGCGATAATGGGTTGCCGCTTCGAGCTGGCAGAGACACAGCCTCCAATCATAAAGGCATAACCGGATATTGAATGCCGGTCCTTTTGTGAGGCGTGGTCCACGTCTGAATAGCCGTGGAGTGGTGCTTTCACTCCACCAAGGTAAAGCCGTAGGTTTCTCGTTCCTTTCAGGTAACGGAAAATTCGTTTAACAGCTTCCCAATGCACACGTCCTGGGTTGTGCATGAATCGCGAACAAAGTGACACTGGAAGGATATGTCGAATCGCGTCCCTTGGCAAACATACATGAGGGATCCCAGTCCTTCGAGGTAAGGGACTTCCTTCATGTCTTCAATTTCTTCTTCTGTAGTTGGTGATTGTTCTTTCACCAAATTGTACCAGGCTCCATAGGCGTCGAAGTGGCCGCGCGTTTGTGAGATTAAACCGCGCCAAGATAGTATCAATAAATGCTTGCTGTCCTATGGAAATTGTGCGTGCGGTGCGGTCGCGCTGGATGTCGAGTCCCAGTAACCACGAGACTTCACCCAAGTCCGTCATTTCAAAATTCGAATGGAGGTGGTCCTTGATCTCGTTAATTTCACCCACTGTGTTCGCCACAATGGTCAAGTCGTCAACTGCTGCTGCGACGATGCTGGTCTCGTTTCCTGTTCCTTTAATGAACACAGCTTGATCCGAGCTGCATATGCGGAATCCGAAAGCCTTCATGACTTCCGCAAGTTTCTTGTACCATCCGCGTGCACCCTGCTTCATTCCGTATAATGCTTTCTTCAGTAGCAATACGAACGAGCGAAGTTCCTCCTTCTTGAGGTGCTGGTAATTTTCTTTGGCCTCCAAATATCCGTGCGGAGGTTGGACATATACTGTCTCTTTGATCTCCGTATTGAGGTAAGCACTTTTGACGTCCATATGATGTATCTCGGAGTCGCGCTGTGCAGCCAAAGCCAATATAACTCGGAGCGTGGATAATTTGACGACAGGCGCAAAAGTCTCGGTGTAATCGATACCGTAGACTTGCGTATTTCCTTTGGCAACAAATCGCGCTCGATAGCGATTAATTTCGTTGTTGCTGTCGTGCTTGGTGCGGAACACATAACGGGACCGCAAGACGTTCGCATTCGGTGGGGGTTTAACAATCTCCCATGCATTCGCCTTCTCAAGCTGATTGATTTCCTCCTCCATAGCTTCAGCCCATGCGTTACTCTGCGGGCTATTGAGTGCTTCCTGAGCCGTTCGAGGCTCTGCGCCAGGAGATCCGCAACTGGCCATCGCAAATTCGATTTCTGGATGCCGATGCTGTTCTTCTACTGCAGCACTTGCGCTTGCCCGTCCATGGTGCAAGTCCGCATAATTTGTAGCCTTGTGCGCACGGTGACCTCTGCCTGTATTTGGCTCTGGTTCGATTAATCCGTCGCGTCGTGGCTGTTGTCTTGGCAGGACTGGATCTTCGTCGTCCTCGCCAGAATCAGAGGGTTGTTGTTCTGGTTGGAAAGCAGGTGCTTCTTGCACTTGTGGAATTTTTGAGGAGTCAGCCTGGTCTGCAGCGATATCCTGGACGATAACCGCATCATCAACCTTCTCCCCCTCGGACTGGATATCGCCTGGAAGGATTTCGTCTGGATTGAATTTGACGTTCCGTTCCACTGTGACCTTCCTTTTTTTGGGCCAGTAGATCCTATATCCTTTGCTTTCTTCGTCATAACCAACATATTTGCCTTCCAATGCTCTATCGTCAAGCTTCTTGGTGTTCTCTTGACGAACCCAAGCCTTGCATCCAAACTCGTGAATGTCAGACAAATCGGGTTTCTCGCCCGTAGCCGCTTCGTACGGCGTGGTCTTGACGAGAGCTCTGGTTGAAACTCTATTTTTCAACCATGTGGCATGTGTGACCGCTTCTCCCCATAAAAATTTGGGAAGTCTCGCCGCAATTAACATTGCACGCGAGTGTTCAAGAAGAGTTCGGTTAAGACGTTCCGCCACTCCTTCCTGTTGAGGCGAGTCGTGCACATTCAAACGTCGCACTGTTCCTTTTGCCTTCAAATGTCGAGTAAATTTCTTCGACAGATATTCTCCCCCTCGATCGGTATCGAGGGTCCCGATTGTGGCTCCTCCTAGACTTGGACCAGTCTCGAGGACACCAATCTTTGCTCCACCTCGGTGTTGGAAAACCCAAGCTTCATACTCGAGGTAGGAGTCAAAAGCATCGCTCTTCTTGGCGATAATATACAACTTGGTTTCACGTTTTGCGTCGTCCGTGAAAGTCACGTAGTATTCATTTCCTCCTATCGTTTCAACCTGAGCAGGTCCCCAGACATCGGAAAATACACGTTGTCCATAGCGCGTTGATCTGGTTTTGCTCTGCTTCGGGAACGGCAGCCGCACTGCTTTAGCTCTTGCACATGGCTCGCAAAATTCGGCCTTCGAGTGCATATCCAAGTCGATTCCTTCGACCATCCCTAGCCTGACAATATCCCGAGCAGCTGCCGGTGATATGTGGCCTAAGCAACGATGAAGCTTGGAGAACGTGAATTTCGTCTTGGTTGCGTGCGCTGTCTCAACAGCCTTCGCAGATCCTAAAGCTTCCACAGCTTTATTGGGATTTCCTCCGGACGGGTTCGCCGACGTGGCCTTCCCTTTGTTTTCACTGGACCTTTCTTTCCTCCGGACGTGTTCGTCTCCACGGCCATCGCTTTGCTTTCACCGGTGTGGTAGGGCAGAAAGCCTGGGAGGCGGGTTCTTTAATAGGGTCGGTGGCCGATAGATTTTAGAGTAGGAAATTGGGAATAGGGGTGAGATAGATTAGGCCGTGGGTAGAGTACGAAATTGAGACCACGAGAATGTGTCGCTAGTTGTAAAAACAACTGCGAGATGGATTCCGCGTGAAGACGTGATGTCGATGGGTTTCGCACACCGAGTGCGCACAGTCGAAGTTATGTAGGTCGAAGATAAACGAGATTGGACACGGGGGTTCGGCCGCTGAACCACACTGGCTCTCACAGATGAGCGTAAGACGTAGGATAATGATTTGCTGGCACCGTGGGTGCGTATTTACTAGCCAAACAAATGATGTAAGTAAAGTGATAATAAATCAGGCTAAAACTGAAACCAGCATGTGGTTGAGTTTCCACACACCGGCCATACGGCTCTGCCACACCGGCTGGGGCAGCCTTCCCAGGTAATCCTCCGGACGCGTTCACCTCCTCGGTCTTCGCTTTGTTTTCACCGGATGTATTGGCGCTCTCGGCCTCTGCTGAATTTCGCGCGGGGATTTTATACAATCCTCCGGACATTGAACTCTGCCAATCACTTGTTGACTTGGCGATTTAATGGTACAGCTCCCTTTCCTATCGTGAGGCTATATCCTGCACGATCGAGTGACTGGCCGAGATGAGAGTGAAAGCCATTGATGGTGCGTAAAGTGCATCCCGCAAAGTGGCCTTGGTTGAATTTTCCCATTCGGTAGTTCAGTTTGAACATCTCCCCTGCCTATCGCCTCGAATGTACGTCCGTCCGCAGCGTAAATTGGGATCGGTTTAATGGTGTATAGGTCTTGAACTTGGCTCGGTCGGGCAAAAATGCGACGTTGCAGCGGAGTCAATCATTGATCGCCCTTCGAGTTATTGGCGCAAAAGCATTTCCAGACAGGAGGAATGCAACGTTATCCTGGTTGCGAGGTGAGCATGCTGTGGTCTCCTCTTTCCTCCCTGCCTTGGTCCTGTCCTTCTTTCCTCCACCTGGCTTCCAGCATTGCGACTTCATATGGCCATTAATGCCACAGTTGAAACATTCCATTCTCTTGTTCCTTCTCCGCGGGGCCTGGCGCCCAGACCTCCGGATCCATCCCAATTCTTCTTCGACCCTGGCTCTCTGGCTCTGGTTCCCGAATAGTAGGCAGAATTTCTTCAAGGTTGGATTGATGTTTGTTTTTCTGAAGGTTGCGATGCTCCGCTTCCTCTGTGATGTGCGCGATGAGTATCCCAGGGGTTATTTCAACCTTGGCGATACGGGAAGTGGTGATAATGGTTGATAGGACAGAACGGTAGGACTCCGGCATGGAGCCTTGAATTATGGCGACAAAGTTGGTGTCCTCGACTTTGGCACCAAGCGACGCGAGTTCCTCGCGCGCCTTTCGCATGGCCGTAAGATGGGCGATAACGTCGTCCTTTTCTTCACAGCGCATGTCTTGGAGACGTCGACGGCGGTCGGCTACAACCAACTCGCTCTTCGACTCGTACTCGCCACATACCAGCTTCCAAACTTGAACAGCGGTTGGCGAATCCAGCTCTTCGATGAGCAACAGTATACGGTCGTTGACTGTGCTGACGATCTGCTGAATGACTTGTGCCTCCTTTTGATCATAAGCATCCAACTCCTTTTCATTCTCTTCGATCTGTTTCGGGGTAGCCACTGTGGTCCTATCCTCTAGCAAAAGAGGGCTGCCTGGAGTATTCAAATCCTTGGGCCTATATTCGTACGGCTTGCGTGCCGTTCCCAACAAGTGGCGATTCAGATTACGTGCCTTTATAGCATGTACTGTGCGGCCTTTGTAGGCTAGCCAGTTACCTCCGTCGTCCTGGAGTTTGGCGACGTGGTAGAGATTATATCCATTGTTTGAAGAAGACATGAAAGGGTAGTCGGTGTCTGGACCGGGGCCCATAACCTGTTGAGAGGAATGGTGGCGCAGAGGGAAAAGGAGGCGACTTGTGAGGACGATTAAATTGGGGGGAATCGAACTGATTTATTCGAGTACAGCTCGAGTCCTTATATACAGAAACATGTGTAATATGTACTTAGTAAAAGGCTGTCCAAGGAAACGTGAACCATAAGGTGCCATAACGTAAACGGACTCCGTTGTCTGAACTCCTTCTCCGTACTCCGTACTCCGCAACTCCATTTGGGTTACTCCGTTGAATTCCCGACACCGTTAACTTAACGTAAGTCGCGGACTCCGTACTCCGACTCCATCGGGCTCCGTCTCCGTACTCCTACTCCTACTCCGCTTGCGGACTTCGGTTGACAAGTGCGGGCTTGTAATCCACTTGCCAAATCACAACATTTTCTCCTGGGCCCACGCAATGGTGCAAAATTTCGCACATTCGCGGGTAATGACTGGGTTCTTCACGAAGGCTCGCTATCTACCAAGTCTACAGGTATAACTCCCGTTAGTGCTATGACTATCTTCTTCCACAAACGTAAACAGAGTGGGTCGAAGCAAGGATCTAGGCAACCGCCCAAGGTTATGGTTTCTGGCTTTCTTGAGGAGGGTTGGCTCGGCGACGATGTACTTGAATCTTATGCTACGATGCCCTTTTTTGTCGGAGCTTGAAATGGAAAGATTCCAATTGTTTCAGTGAAGAAATGGGAACCAAGTGCGGTGCTGATTCCAGTGAAATCTGCAGACGATTCAGAACTTAGACATTGTAATACATTTTCCCGCTATGATTGAGGGTTCCAACAACGAGGTTGTGAAAAAAGACATAATATTTGATGCGAGCGGCTGCATGTCAAATTGATGTTCCAAACTTTGGCATGCGATTATAAGAGGTAGTATCACACTCTGCACAGTGTACACTTGTCAATGAACTGTACAGTAGACGAGCGACAGTGGACAGTAAGCACAGTGCGTAGATGATCTTTTAGGATAAATACCGTCATATGTCTGCGGGCCGAAGTCCGAACAGCTGTGAGGAACTCCTGGGGAGTTACTCACGGAGCCCTAGTCCGGACAGCCCAGGGTGGGGCGACCCTGGGCTGTCCGGACAACTGCGGGAGTCCGGGACGAGGGAAAAGTGTGGTGGGTTGGAACACCAGTGATCGCTGTGGGACTTTTATTATTCTTATCCCTCTTCTTGACAGCCATCTTATGCTTGGCGTTCACACAATTCACTTTTTTGGGGGGTTTCTCGAGAATCAGATTCCGCAATGAAGACAACGTCGATCATGAGGAGATGTCTATCACCCTGTCTCGGTAA
The DNA here is from genome assembly GCA_029378395.1 of Mycena leptocephala. Taxonomy (NCBI): domain Eukaryota; kingdom Fungi; phylum Basidiomycota; class Agaricomycetes; order Agaricales; family Mycenaceae; genus Mycena; species Mycena leptocephala. Next base: position 92,557 of record JARJLF010000942.1, read on the forward strand.
CCCTTTAATATTTATGCTTCACAGGGGACTTTTTTGCAACTGAATGAAGTGATTCAAATTGGTGGGTAGTTGATTGGGAGCAAGATGACATTCAAAATTATCTCGCACTTCGTTGAATTCAACTAAGTTGAGTTCGATTCTCTTTCACTCCGCCTCTGATGAAATATGTCTATTTTTGAGATTCCTTTCTTATTGTATGTACTGTTTTGATGTTCGCCTACTTGCTCGCCGCGGCAGCCTTTGTTTCAGGGTGGTGGGAGCCATCTGTCAATGTTAGTGCCAGGGCAAAGTTTGTTGAAAGGGTGATGTCAAATGCCGCCAATGCCGAAGCATTGCTTGGCCATGTGCCGGCGGGAAAGAGTACTCCGGAACCGGGGGCAAATTGTCACGGTGTACGGCATCAGCGGAGATGAGCGGAGCTTAAATGGCTTCAGACGGACAGAGAAGCATAATCTTATAAAGAGAGTGACTGCTTCGCAGAGCATTCCTCATGAATGATGAATGATGATTAGTTTCTGGGTGATCTTAACCTGGGATCGGCAAAATGGTGGAATCGGCAAATGGAGAACACCGAGGAGAGAATTCTGGTGGGATCATTGTATAGAAACTATGTTGCAATGTGGTCAAGATTGAAGCTGTATCCTCTTCGTTACTGGTAAAGTCGTTGAACCTGTGCGTACTTGCAGTTCCAATTTCACCATAACGTCTTTCCTACCGTTGGGCCCTAATTATGTTGTTCAATTTCCGTAGCAACGTGGACAGAACAGCACAATTTTGACATCAAGGCATCCAAAGCGGGAGATGCACGCCATCGCTTGTCAAAGTATTGAGGTACGTTTCCATTTGCTACCGTGCCGCTACCTGCCGCTATTGGGAATGGCATTCAAATGGTTGAATTTCAAATCCAAAGTGGGCTTGGCAAAAAAACAGACGCTCAACAGGCACCGATCGCGAGGGAGGCCCGTTGAAGGTGCTCAATCGAGTACCTACCAGGAGCATCAGGAGTTCATTGTCCATATTTCTTGACGGAGTACCTCGACACGCAAGAGCTTCGAAAAATTTCAAGGACTATTAATAAGTTACTCCCTGTGGTAAAGTTCTCAGTGATGTCTCGGTTGTGACAGTATCGGCATTCGGCAAAGTGTCAGATGCGTATCGCGTCGTAAGTAGATATAAGTAAAATGACAGGGTCCCTCCTTTTCCACTGTTGCGCTCGCTTCTAGGCCACAGGATGCTGCGCTCGTCTACGCTCCCTTTACTACTTGCTCTCCTTTTGCACACGTTTGCAGCTGCCCAGCACCCGCTTCTACCCACAGCAGGGGGACCTGCTGCGAAAAGACCTGCGAAACGCATCGAGGGGCTATTGGGTGTTGCGGCCCGACAATTTTTTTGCGACCCTGGGTTCGGAATTTGTGATAATGGTATGTAAAACCGAGGGTCTCTACCCGAAACTCACTCATCCAGTTATTTTCAACGTCAGGTTGCTGCCAGGACGGTGATTCATGCTGCTCAAAAACCGGTGATTGCTGTCCATTCGCACCGCACACGGCAGAGTGCTGTAGCTGTGAGATACATGCCCTCAACCTTGTCTTCGACGAATTCCTGACTTTGTGCCGGACATTGCACAGTTGGTGGATGTTGTCACCCAGGGTGAGTAGCCACTGTTCATCTCGCATGCAAGGACGGCTGGGAGCTCAGATATATTATTTCAGGGAATACTGCGCGGAGGACTCGGCGGGTAACGTGGGCTGCTGCCCGAACGGTGAGGTTTGCTCCGGTGGAGGCGGTGTAGGAGGTGGCGGAGGCGGAGGCGGTGGTGGAGGCGGCGGCAAGACAACGACACACAAAACCACCCACACGACACCACCACCTACCAGTGAGAAACTTTAAATCTCACCTCCCTCGTGCAATTTACTGAGGCTCTGACCAGCTACGCCCAAACAGACGACCCAACACGTGACGCCCACACACACCAGTGAGCGATTTTCCGGAAAATATGCCCCTACAAGCTATTGACACTCCGCAGCGACCCACGAAACGACAACACATTCCGATGATAACTCTGACACCTCCACTACTACTTCCACCCACACCCCTACTCCCTCTGGCTCGACCACCCCTCCCCCGCAGGCCCCGGCGCCCAAAATGTCTGGACCAGTGTCGACTCCACTGAAATATCCTGGGTCGGCGAGTGGGTCTCGGTCGTTTCTACCTGCAATTCCACCTCGAAGGCGAAGAGGTGTAGCGGCGAGAGCAGCCTCGACGCAATCGGTAGCATGACATATACGTTCACCGGTGAGTTGCTCCTTTGCTCCTTGCCCCAAGTTAATGCATTGGTTTTTGCGATGCTCACCACACATATCTCCACGCAGGATACTCCATCGCCATGTCCTTCTCCTCCAGCAACCTCGCGTACAGCGTCAGCATCAACGGAAAGTCGTGGTCGTTCGCAGGGACTGGCATATCCGATGCAGCCGCGTCCAACTGCACGTACAGCGTCGTGTCCGCGGTCGTCGCCGGCACAGCGCAGGTGATTTCGGTCGAGGTGAGTATCTCGGATACGTCGGCGTCGAGCAGCAGGCGGGAGTTAGAGGGGCGGACGGACGGGCCGTGGCACTTGGATGTGAACGACTTCGTGTAAGGGCTTTTGCTATTCCACCTTTCGAAGATTGACGTTAACTGTCCATTAGCATTCAAGTAGCGGATACATCCTCCACGGCCACGAGCTCGCCGGAGACTCCTATTCCTTCTGGCCCCCCTCCACAACAAACTCTGCCCAGCGACTCGGATTCGCACCTCCTCTCGCTAGCATCTTTACGAGGATCGCAATCGTGTCTGCGTTCACGTTTTCCCTTTTTTAACGGCGTTCCGCACCTCATATCCTTGGTCATGGTTTGACTGGATGCTTGCGTGCTTTCTGAAGCTATATATCGACCTTACTTTCTTGAATTACATACGTATCGGTGTAGCGCTGCTCTTTTATCAGGACTATGCTTGTTGAAATCCATGAAAAATACACGATGTGCCTCTATGGCACACATACCGCATAAAATCATTTCCTGTATTCACGCTCAAACTGAACATTATAGGCAAATTGCAGTTCAGTATTCCGACTCAAGCTCAAATGGCATTCAAGAGTGATATTTCAGAGACTCATGGTGTGGACCGATGATTCAAAATAGATATTTCAGCGCGAAGGTAATAATTCAATGTTCGAATAACCGTTCTCCAGATACTCGTGGTCAAACAGCGTTCGAATTATGAGATAGACTATATTTTTTAAGTCGTCCATCATTATTCATCCCGTCGGTGAAGCGAAACCCAACTGTGGATCGAGGCGCCGAGTGACCAGACCGGTTCATACGCATGGAGTGCCAGCGATGCATCCTAAGGAAAGCTGAGAATTTCTGTTGAGCCCAGCGAGAATGTGCGATGGGCAGGGCGTAGCGAGAAGAGAAAAGGTATAGGGGCTACAGCACTGCCATCGTACAAAGACCACATTCTCGGATCAACGATCGTACCTCACGAGACCACAGAATACCAACTTTATTTTAGCAGGCTTTTTATTTCGTCCCACGAGCCCATGTATGGTCCTGCAGTACCCGCGATAAGAAAAGAAGGGGAACTCTCAGCCAGTTTAGGAGCGATTTTCCGCACTCCTAGCCCGCGGAGGCCCTCCGGATGCAAACACGTTCAGAAAGGGGCACAATTGAGGCTGGGAAGAGCAGGCAGAAGAGTTCAGAGCAGAATTTAGCGCGCCGATGCAGCAGCGGTAAATATAGGTGGACTGCGCGGAGAGACGCAGTGCTGGTTCAAGAGAGAGAGGTATTTGTTGTTGTGTGCAACAAAACTGATGACTGATCTCGGCAGGCTGCCGGCATCGTAATGGCGATTTGTCTCTTACCACTTGGCACCGACGAGGTTTCGTTCCTTACTGTAACACAGCTCATTGTTCCCGCATCCATGTGGTCCAAGACTTTGTCCAAAGACCGTCTTCAAGCTTCATCTCCGTGCCCATGAACCTTTCCACTGCCGCGACCCTTATTTGCCCGGCGCGCCTCCTACAGCCTTCTGCATTTCCCGTTCCCGCATGGCATGTCCGACCCGCCTTCAACACCTGCACGCCCTGTGCCGCACGATCCCACAGCTGCTCCCAGTGATACTCTCTAACTTCGCGGCTCGCTGGCAGCGCATGGGCTGCGATCTTGTGCGTTTCTCGCACAACTAAGTTATCTATTGTCCTCGACTTGGGGATGCCTTTGGCACTGCGAGCGCCTCGCTCCGCACTGGTACGTGCGTGCCGTGGCGACTTGGCACAAGTGTGCCGCCTTACCTTCCCACCGCTCCGCCTGCTGCGCGCGTTCTGGCTCTTGTCCCAGCTCTCTTCCCATCGCGTTCCTTTCATGGATTTCCCGTGTCGCACGACTCGGAGCCTGAGGCCGTGGGCACTTGGATATAACACGAACATGAACATTGCACAAATAATATGCAAGTATGGAAAATTGATATTTTTCCAAGGATCCGGATCCAGATTGGTATTCTTCCGGACCCCGGCCAATGCTCTTCGCAGGAGCGCTGAGACAGGAAGCAGGTCGGTGTCAGCGGTGAGTGGTGAGCTCATGGTCCTCACTGCGAACGAATTATTTCATTCAGGCGTTGGCCCTGGCACTTGCGTCGAGATTCTCATTCTCATCACACAGCCCGACCAAGAATCTGGTGCGTTAATTCCATCCTGCGGCTCCGGAATAATATTAAACAAGGAATCCGTGCTACTACCGGTGACTCCCCACTGGCCAGGTAGTGGGCCACACAATAGAAGACGCTTTGGTGTAGAATCTCCTGATTTGATGCTCGTAGGACAGAATACGACCATTGCGGCACTAGGCCCCGTGAAGCTCCTGCCAAGGGTTGTCCGCAACAAATACCAGATTTTTGCCTCAAAAATCCTATGTTTTGGCGACGTTTGGGTCTCAAAAATCGTATGTCGGACAAGGGTGGTCAGGTGCACCACCCAAAAAAAAGCGCATTTTCGGCCCTTTTTGTGCCAAAATTTCCACTTCCCAGCGCCGTTCGCGCGCCAGAGCTGGTCCCCTACACTGGATCTTTTGGATCTGAATTGGTCATCGTTGCTGGGGCAAATCGGATTCAAATACCTCGAAAATTACCCATTTCGGGCCTGAAAAATCCTATCTGTGGACAAGGGTTCGCGATTTTGGCCTGAAAAATCCTACTTTCGGACAAGGAAATCCGAAATTTTCGCCCTAAAAAATCCTATTTTCCGGATAATCCTTGGTTGGAGCTTCACGGGGCCTGCGGCACTACTACACTGTTCAAGCCAGCAGCGATCAAACGTTATGGCATTGGAAGGCTCTTGTCGCGCCGTCCGTGGGTACCTCTCGGTTGTTCGTCCCGAGAGACGTCTTTATGTCACTGCCAAACTTCTTCCCTTCGCTCACACTCGGGGTCGGGTCCGACCGGGTTCCCGCCTGGGACGAGGACGACCACCATCGCGTCTTTCATGCATGCCATTCGTCGCTCCCTCAAAACGTAGCGCTTGGCCCGATAGCACTAGTATCGGACCGAGCTAGCCGCCACTACTCGCCTGCTGAGTATAAGTAGGTATATCCCGTGTGTCTCGGTGCGGGGCAATTGCGGCTTCCCTCGGCATCGCATCTTAGTGGAGCCACAACGGTCGAAGTTGTGGCAAAACGCTCCGTCACCATCGGCATTCTTTCCTCTCAATGACCTCGACGTCGAAGAATACCATGCAGGCCCCTGCTAACATTTCACAGACAACCCCTCTACGCAGATTACTCAAGTACATCGAGGTCCCAATCGACGCTAATGCGGACTACAAGAATGATGTGCGTTTCTCCCCATTCTCCCTTTCGCGCAACTTCTAAAACACCCACCGTAGCACTACACCAACCGCGATCTTATACCTACTCCCGCTGACCGACGCACATATTCGATCTCCTCCTACTTCATCTATTGGTGCATCAGCGGGATGTGTATCTCTGCCTATACCGTCGGCTCCACACTCCTTGCATACGGCCTTTCAGCACCCCAGGCAATAGGGGCCCTCGTTATAGGTGCAATGTGTACGGGGTGCTTGTCGGTGGCATGTGGGTGGATGGGGGAACGGTGCGTGCGATATATACAGCGATATAACGCAGTTCTGACGGACCATCACTTAATTATTGTTGGACGGTAGGCATCACATCGGATTCACCGTCGCGTCGCGCTTTACCTGGGGCATGCGCGGAGCCTACTTTCCGGTCATTGTTCGCTCATTCACGCAAGTCCCCTGTCAAATTTATCGGTGACTCCAACTGACTCGACGAACCTGTAGCACAATATTGTGAGTCCTTTCTGCGGGAGAATACGAATCTTAATTGTTTTCATATGCATGACGTAGCTGGGATGGCCTACAAGCTTACTGGGGCGGGCAGGGTATGTATTTCGTTTTAATTTTAACACATATACTCACCTCTCCAGCGATGACCGTACGAATAACCAAATATTCACCATCGTGTGTGCTAAATTCTTACTGATTGATCAGGTCACTCTCGGCGCGATAATTCCCGGGCTTGCCCATATGTGCGTTGTTATTTAACCCATTGTATGCTGTATCATAATTATAATCTTCTGCATTGCCCTTGTGTTTACTAACTCGCTCGCCTCTTCTTGTAGGACCCACACCCTCGCCGGCGGCGTCCTCCTCACAAAAGACCTCATTGGCATGATGTGCGTCGTTTTCGGCATTGCCGCAATTAACTAACTCTCCCAACTCTTAAACAACCCAGAATATACTATATATTCTTCATCAGCATCATGAGTATCCCGCCGGAACGGCTGCAGCGCCCGTTTGTCGTATCGAGCGTGATGTTTGGGGGAACGTAAGTAGTTTTGCGTTCAACTGATACCGACGCAGCTCCTCGCATTCAACCCCTTTCCATTCTGTGAAACTAACAAACCAGCTAAAACTTCGCTTTATACAGTCTTATCGGCCTCCTTACGTGGGCAACCACGACTGCGAAGGGGGCAGGCCTGCTCTTCGAGAGGAATGCAGAGCCGGTGCATGGGAGTGTTGGGTGGTGGGTCTCTTTCGAGTGAACTTCGCCTTCAAATCGTTGCATTTTGCCTTCCCTTCCACACGTTCTTATGGCAGCTGTACTGACTTACATACAGGGCGATGATGTTCGGTATAACCGCTGTACTGGGCTCTTGGTGTGTTCTATTCTCTTCTCCGCCCACCGCGCTAATGTTCGCATTATTTACAGGGGCGGCGGTACGCTGGGGCAGAGCGACTGGACGAGATACGCTGGTCAGCCGTGTGCGTGCTCGTTCTTTTCTGTCCCATCCCCACCATTATGAATCACGCTTTCCACTCCCAGACGCGCCAACCCTCTCGCAACTCGTCGCTGCGTACGTCGTGTCCCTCCCCTGACCAGCTGATAACTCAAGTAATACGCAGCCCATTCTGCATCATCCTGTGCGCCACAGTGGGCATCGTCGTCACTTCGTGCGGGGAGCAGATCTTTGGTGTGCTTATCTGGGAGCCGTTCGCACTCCTCGCACAGATCCAGGAATTCTAGTATGTACATGTCCTGCGCATACTTATATCGACTAAACTCGTATTGTAATCGCAGCCATGACTCGTCGCGGGCTCGGGCGGGGTGTACGTGCGTCTATGAATGGGTAGGGATCAGTACTGAGTTTAGGCATGCAGCTTCTTCGCGGGCCTGGGATGTGTCTGCGCACAGTTGGGCATCTCGATTGTACTGAACTCCGTGAGCGCGGGGATGGATCTTGCGTAGGTCCCCCTCGTAATAGCAGGCTCAATTTCTGAACAGATGTTTCTTCGTGGATAGCGGGCTGCGCCAGGTACATGAACATCCGCAGAGGCGCGTATCTCTTGGCGGTTCGTATCTGACCTTGGGCCCATCTATGTAAGTAGTTGATTTGAGTGCTGACTTTCGCACAGGCCTTGGGCCTCATTTCGAACCCCTGGCAATACCTTTCCAAGGCGACGACATTTCTCACTGTGATCTCTGGCTTCGGGATATTCTGTGCGTATCTCTTTTTACAGCTCTATTTGGTCTGCGCTAACCACCGTGCAGTTGCCCCGTTCACGGGCGTGATGCTCGCCGAGTACGAGTCGCTCATCTTCCTTTATTTAGCTAACAAACACATAAAGCTATCTGGTCGTCCGCCGCGGCATTATCAAACTGGAGGACTGTTACATTGGAGACAGCTCGTCCCTATATTGGTGCGCATTTTCGTTACAGCATGTATGTATTGCTGTATTAAACAAGTTGTGGCTCAGGTATAACGATGGTTTCCACTGGCGGGCGCTCGTTGCCTGGGGACTTGGTGCTTTCCCCACCATGCCCGGGTTTGTCATGACCGTGCAAGATGCGAAAGCTTACAATGGCTGGATTCGCATCTTCAATATCGCATTCTTCGTCGGTCAGTTTAGTTGGTCTTCTTCGAGTTTGGTTCACACCTATCATCTCTCACTCTGTGGCAGGTCTGGCCGTATCATTCGTTGCGTTCTGGATGATCTGCAATATATCCCGCCACCGGGTGTCGGTGTGGGGACTAACTACCACGACAAGTCGCGCAGTTTGTTTGGCGGGCCCCCGATTCGGACGGAGCGCCTTGGCAAGGGGGAGGGGGAAGGGACTGAAGAGATAGTGGCATCGGTCTAATTAGACGTGGCGTTCCTTTGGCCATTTGTTCGATGTCTGCTGCGACGGTAACAGTAATATATGGGCGGTATACTGTCCGGAAAGTACCTGAATACAGCCCAAAAAACACCTTGTGAATTGTGCTTGGAAAAAAGCGGCAATGTAAGATTTCAAGATTTCTTCCACAAAAAAAGGTACAATGCTTACAGAGAAAACACAATGTGCACAATTTGGTCTCAAGTTGTTCAATTTGGAAAGCCGGAACCAGTGTTGAAATCAAATATTGATTGACCCGATTATGCCAGGGTGTCCTTAAATCTTTCTTCGCTAGTCTTATGGTTGACGAGGATTTAAAGGTTCCCTAGCTTCTTGACGACTTCTCGTGGGTACAAGTCGACCCTCAGGCCAACAAATTCCCTAGGCTGCTACTCGGGGATCTCGGGCATTTCGAACAGTGTTCCACTAACACTTGTGTAACCAAGTATGGCACAGATGGTCCTCTATTTTGAAACCCAAGTGTCAGAATGGGTATTGCACTTCAATGGGCTGGATAGAGCACTTCAATGGATTGGATAGAGCCTGCCCAAGGGACATCTTAAGCACCACAAGTGACCCGAGTAATCTTCCATGAACTATGTCTTGGAAAAATACATACCATTTATGGTTATGAGGTGCAGGACGACACGAGAGAACGTTCCTATCGCGCTGCCGACTTCATCCAAAACAATTGTTGCCTTTGCAGTCGCAATAAAGTTAATATTGGTCTGACTATACAGTGTTGACTCGGGACCAAATGAGGGAAATACTAATAAATATACACCTTCGCTTCCTCCTCCCAATCAAATTTACAAGCATGTCCTCATGCCTTGAATGACACCCCAATGTGGTTTTCTTTGGTGGTCCATCTCATTGTTGGTTTTTGCGGCGGAGCTATGTACGAGTTTTTTCTGAGGGATCATCTCCATTGTGTTTTTTGGCTCTTAGGTGTCTACGTTGTGATTTTTCTACCAAAATTGAGACTGATAGACGGGAGATGGGCAAACTATTTGTGCAACTTTGGTTTCTATTTTCCGGACAGTATGTGTGCCATAGTAATACAACGTGATCAGAGGCAGGGAAACGTTTCGTGAGTCTGGAAATCCTTAATTCTGTAGTTTGTAAGACGGCGGCGTCTGTGATGAAGTCTGCGCCGGCTGAAGGCAATTTGGTGTTTTCAAGTGAAGAAACGCAACACATTTTGAGCTCTCCCCGTCCGAATATGGCCTATCGTAGAGCAGAGGGTGGGGGAAAATACCAAAGACAAATAAGGATATACAGATTCACCACCATTTGTTGTTTGTCTCTTAATTAGGACGATACTCGGAAGCGCCTAATGTCCGAGTTCTCCTGTGTTCGGGGAATCTGCTGTTTTCCAACGTTCTTCGGCCATCTCGGGTGCTTCATCCTTCGTACTTGAGCCGACCCATCAGTCGTGCGCTTACAAAACTCGGCCACCAAGTGGTTTCAGTTTGATTCGAGACTGAACTCATCCCGAAGCAGGCGACAGTGGCTCCATGTTTTTCTCATGACGGACGAGTATACGGGTTTTGAACACGAGCTCTCCAGAACAAAATTTGTTACGCAATTGCAGTAAAGGCGAGCAAAAAAAAAGGATGATATTCGCGGCAATTACAGCTCTTTGCGGTACAACAGGCGCGGTCCGTTTTTTTTCTGTTTTGGCAAGTTTTCACGAGAACAGCTGCCCTGAGCTCAATTCTCAACCGTTTCCCCTCAAAATAGGCTCATTCAATTCGCATTGAAAATCCACAGCGAATCGAATACCGGTATTTTTTATCCTTTTATGTAATAGAATTACTTCCAGAAAAACTTGGTTTTGAGTAGGACACCTGTAGCACTCGGAATACTGCCCCGATTGGCCTAATCTTTGGATATGCTATACGTCTGATGTGGCTCTAGACAAAGGTGTGTTTATTTATATTACATGCTGAGTGATTGTGATCTAGCGCACACTTTAGCGAAGTAGATATCCAGACACTACTATAGGTAGAGCTGTCCATGGAAGTTTGAGTACATTAGGCTCCGTAAACACCCACATTGGCTAGGGTCACATCAGATGTATAGCATATCCAAAGATTAGGCCAATCGGGGCAGTATTCCAAGTGCTATAGGTGTCCTACTCAAAACCAAGTTTTTCTGGAAGTAATTCTATTACGTAAAAGAATCAAAAATACCGGTATCCCATTCGCTGTGGATTTTCAATGCAAATCGAATGAGCCTATTTTGAGGGGAAACGGTTGAGAATTGAGCTCAGGGCAGCTGTTCTCGTGGAAACTTGCCAAAACAGAAAAAAACGAGCCGCGCCTGTTGTACCGCAAAGAGCTGTAACACGAATCGACTCCGGGACGTAGAAGGTACAAAATTAAGAACAAATCAGAATCTGCACAGGACCTCGTCGCGCGCTCAGGCAGTGATAGGGATGCAGTTGATGGCAATGAGACCACCTAGAGATAGATCAACGGTAAGTGCTCAGGGTGGGAGAGGTGGAAATTGGCTGGTACGCACCCCACTCCTGGTCGGGGGCGTCGCAGGTGACAGTGGTGGATCCGCTAAATGCGGAGGTCAGATTGAGATTGGAGATTGGTATCTGGCTGAGCTGCTTACCAGTTGTTCCCCACGACGGTGATGGGCGAGCAGCTCAACCCAACGGGCACATTGAGGCCGGTGAGGTCAAGGCCGAGGAGGGCAGCGACAGCGGAAGCGGCGGTGCTGGACGAAGAGACAACGCTGTTGCAGCACTGCGGGGAGGTGGGCGGGGTCACCGGGGGAGTGTCCCAGGGCATGGCGGCAGCAAGGGTCTGAGATGAAATGAAGGTCAGTTAGGTGAAAACATGTTGATAGCTGGATGCGCACAATGAGCACCGAAGTGACAATGACAGAGAACATGTTGTTTGTTTGAGAGCTTGAACTACAGGGGGATGTGTTCGAGTGAGGATTCAGTCAGAACGGCGCGCTCTTTATACGGTTCGCGTTGAGGGATTCACACGATTGACGAGTTCATATTGACCTAGGAACGACGACGCATAGTGTGGAGCAATGGAGCCTTTTGACAAGATAGAGTTGAACGGTGGAAGTGGAACGAGCGAAGCTGTGGAGCACTTCAGGCGTTCGACATCAGGGATCTCACGTCGTGACAACTAGAGCGAGAGAATGCCGAAAGCATTGTGCCCAACCTATATTCTTCGTGCAATATGAAAAGGTTGTGGTGACCCAAGTCAAGATTATCCGGCACTACCAGGTCATCGGGATGTTTTCCAATGGCATGCAGGAATTGAGCGTTGAGCGGATATTCCTGTGCTCCAGCGGCGGAAGAGCGCGGCTGAAAAAATCCAAACCTAGAACATCACCTATTCAATTGTCAATGCCGTTGACAGTTACATACAACAGGGAGAAGAGCTCTGTCGGCGACGTCATGGCATCTCAGCGCGACGTTGGTCATTCACAGAGCCGTCGGGTCCGGAGCCTGTCGCGGTGAGGTACCAGTCCCGAGCATCTTGACGTCACTCTCGTGGCGTTGTTTGAGCGCCAGTAGGCATTGGTAATTCGAGAAATAACTATTAAACTAACGATGGCTATGAACAAAAGGAGTGTTAGTGCACCGCGTGCTTCGGAGTGGAAAAAGGCGCACCAAAACCAAAAATCCGGGGACTAACGAAGAGTGTGAGAAAATGAACTGATGGCCGCGGCCGTAGAAAATAAACATGAACCACGAGCATGGCGCGGAAGCGCAGGGTGAATTATCCGTGGGCAAGGTTCGTTGGTCCAATCGTCTCGAGCATCGCTTCGATAGCAAGAAAAGTTAGCCAAATCAACCGCTCTCTGCATGGAAGAGCGGCCCAGTGTCTATGTGCCGTTTCTGGATGGCAAGTAAAACTAGCTAGGGATGGGAATACATCGATGCCGAACTGTACGACTGATATGTAAGTGAGCATAGGGCGGGTAACGAAAAAATTGTGCTACGCAATCTGGCAAGACAATGAGATAAAAAATTCCTATACATTTTTTGCAATTTGGCGGCGTACCTGGCAAGGCGGTGAGATAAGCTAGAGAAGCGTATCACCGCCAGCCAGGTATTTGTGAGATTTCGGAAACTCGGCAAGTTTTGTGAACAAAGGAAAACTTCAACTAAACTTCGGCTAAGCCTTAAGAGGCGCTGACGCGAGGAAATGGGAGCTGACTCACTGCTACGACTCCCGCTTCGGACCCGAGGGGTGGGGAGGAGCATACTCTTTTACACCATAGAGGGTTTATAGCCTTTGAGGGAAGAGCGTGAGTAGGAGTGTAAAAGGTAATCGGAGTATCTTGCTTACTCAACGATTAGCCTTGTGTAAACACCCGTTTAAACTCGATCTAAGTCGAAATACATGGGCGGAGCCTATGTCTGCTTCGAGAGTGCGGCTCCGGTCCAAACGAGTGTTAGGAGTGCGGAAAACAAGGGATGACCTATCAAGCGCGATTGGCATTTAAAAGAGGTAGGTTCCCCTATGTTCTGGTTGTGCGATTTCCCGCGTCAATGCACGCTTCTCACAAGGTTGATTGAACCTCATGCGATAATCTTTCATCTCTACCACTACTCTTTACGAACTGGTGTGCGATCAATGCATGCAGGCTCTCTCTTACCGATGCTTTATGATTAATTTTACTTTGCTATTCCTGAAGAAAATGCTGCAACAGGACCGCATTTGACTCAAATAAAAAAGGATGGACAGAGAACTAGCCTGAGTTCAGTGCCTCGATAACTTACAGCTGCAGCGCGTGAATTTTCGCACCCGGTTGGATGACGCGGCGGAGGCCTGAGTAACTTCGAGTGACTTTGTGCGCTGCTTCGGCGTCCAACATGTGAAAAAGGTTACATCAGGTGTGGACAACAGAGGGCCTAGCTAGCCATGAATATATGAAGAACTTGATATTTGTCGGGAATATTATCTATTCGCTCCGGGGAATTTTAGTGACACCGAAGATTGACCAGTTGTCTGGTTTCTAACCTTTGTGTTGATCACTGTGTACAATACACGCGACGCGTCTGATCACATGATCACCTGGGAGCATGACCCAAGTGGGCTCACCGATTAAAGCCGAATCGGACTTGACTCGCTAATCAAATCTCGATCGACCAAAATAGGAGGACCTGAGATCAATCAAGCTGATTGAGCTCTAAACCATTAGAATGGTATCTACAGAACGCTGGAAATAACCTAGTTCTGATTATATAAACCATATTCGAGGGAAAGCTCGGCTGATCTATCATTTTGGACGCTAACTCAGCGGTGGAGATTCCGATACATCAGATCACCGCATACGCTTCAGAGCCGACGTCATTTAAGTGACGTATAAGGCAAGGCCGGTAGCTGCCGGTAGCCTACACGGCACTTATCATGAAATTATAATGCCGGCACCATATAACGCTATTTTTATTCCTTTGCCCTACGGGCGCAGCCTGGACACCTCCGACTTAAAAGGCGGCCTTCTGTCAGCAACAAGCAATGCGCGCATATATGCTCAGTATTTCAAGTTGCGACATCGTCCTGTTCATTCGTGGTTAATTCTTCTCTTATTTCGACGAGATGGACAAAAGAAACACTGCAAAAAAGAGGGCCAGCTGGGCCAGGTCGATTGCCTGGCCGGCAGCACGCAGCGGCATGGAGTCAGTTGAATTACCTAATTCACTGAGCCAAGTCAAAAATTACTTAATTCAAGCCAGTCCAAAAGTACTAATAAGGAAGGGGACGAAACCCCATAGGTACAAGAACCCGGAACACTAAAGTGTCCAGGGATTTTTCCAGCATGCATCACGGGTGCGTGGACCCAGGAAGTAATAGCTCAGCGCATTTGAAGCGCAGCACATCCGGACGCCGAGGATCAGGACGAGAATAAAACCAGGGAAGAGAAGAGCTGGGAGACCGGGGGCAAAGACGGATATCGGCGTGAGGATTGGATGGGATGACGCAGCGCGAGATATGTGGTGCATTCCCCACGGGCTGGAAAAGGCGCAAGCAGTTCAAATGTACAACAAGCCAAGTGAGTAACCCGTTCGGGCCAGGCACAAAGAACCAAAGCGAAAGGATAAATTTTGTGATACTGATAGGGGGCACGCGATTCTCGGACTTGACGAGCGCTCATAGGCTTCACGGACCCAATAACCCTCCACTTGCGAATCGTCCTCCGTTCTATGCCGAACCATTGCTAATCTTGGAGCACAGGTACCGTCTATATATAGCATTAGGTAGATAAATCCGTTCGGTTTCCGAAACAACCATCTGGATGGTGGACCCCTGTACATCGCACCACAATACCATAACTGCGTTCAGATAACTGAGCCACGAACGTCGATCGCTCATATTTATCGTCATGCAAGGCATGAATCGCAAGTGGAACCGGCCGTAAACCTTCGCTTTTCAGGCCGGTCTGTACACTCACCGATGCGACGGATCAAATTTGACGACATGAACTATATTCGGGCCACGGCGTCCATGAAGGATTCCACAAAGTGCATGGAGATTTTAGACGTAACGTAGGTTGCCGGGACGCTACGAACTGCCATATAAAAGCCTGGCCTGGATTATATTCCTGGATCTCCGCAAAAACCTCGCCATGGCTAGCGATTCCTCCAACATTTTGAGCGTCTCCGTCGTCGGTGCCGGCATTGCTGGACTAAGCGCGGCCATAGCACTGCGGAGAAATGGGCACCATGTCCAGGTCTGCACTTTGCTTCGTATTGATATACTTCTCATCAGGGTCCCTCAGATTTTTGAAAAAACAGAAAGCAAGAGGGAAATCGGCGCTGCCCTCGGTGTGCCGTTGAATGCATTGCGAGTTCTGGACCATCTTGGAATCTTGAGAGAAAACTTGAAGGGTGTTCCATGGTCAGGGGTACGGTTTAAATAAACAACCTGATCCTGATATATTCTGAGTTGCAGTAGGGTGTTGTGTTCGACGCTGAAAGCGGGGAAGAAGTCGAGAAACGCAGCTGGTCGGCGTCTGGTACGACCCAGATGATTGTATGTCATGTTCTTGGTTGGATATCCCATGTCTAAACTGAACACAGGGTTTACTTTGTCACCGGAGCGATCTGTACGAGGAACTCAAACGCCTGGCAACAGGCGATGGCGAAGGGGCCCCGGCAACAATGCGTCTTGGAGCGAAAGTTATGGCGTGCGACCCGGAAGAGGGAACAATATCTTTGATTAGCGGCGAAGTTGTTCGTGCCGATCTTATTCTCGGTACTGATGGAATACATGCAAGGGTTGTCTTTTCTGTTCTATACGCGATTGACAACTCTTCCAGTCGGTTATTCGTACTCACGTACTAGGTGAGGTCCAGAAGGCATCACCTTCGGCTGTGTCTTGCTTCCGCGCAGTTTTTCAGCTTCGTGAAGGGCCTGAGCTGCAGTGGTATACTGGGGGGGTCTCTGGCACACGAACCGTGATAGCAAAGGAAGGACCATTCCGCATGCTTATTATGTATCCGTGCCGCAGCGGAACCCTCCTCAATTTCGTTGCCGTCTTCACGGATTCTCACGAAGAAGGTAAGCTATCCCAATCAGCTCTCGGGTTGAAGAGACTTCTGAATGTGTTCTGCAGGCTGGAAACCGACAGCATCGCGCGAAGAAATAAGAGCCAAGCTCAAGTCTATGGACTCATCCGTGTGCATGGATGGCAACAATTGCATTGTACGAATGAAGTGATACAATAAATGGTACGGGTGAGATTCCGGTAGGTGATGACCGAAATAATCCGGCAGAAAAACCGCACTAGCCTGTGAGGGATGCAGTGAGCGCAGATTCCTTAAATGTAGCAGAGGTGTCAGTTTTCTGGTCCAATTTTAAGCTCACTGGGAGGGAGGGCGGGTAAAGAATTCGATGATATGTCTGGCTTGAGGCCACAGATGAGTGCGAATTGCGCGAAGACAGTGGTAGCCAGAAGAAAAGACACTTAGGGGCTACGACACTGCCTTCGATCCATAGACCTCATTCTGGGCCCAACGATCGTGCCTCACAGAGGGCATAGAATATCATCTATGGACTCATCCGTGTGCATGGATGGCAACAATTGCATTGTACGAATGAAGTGATACAATAAATGGTACGGGTGAGATTCCGGTAGGTGATGACCGAAATAATCCGGCAGAAAAACCGCACTAGCCTGTGAGGGATGCAGTGAGCGCAGATTCCCTATGAAGTAGGAGTCTCGCGACGCGTCGGCGAAGCTGTATCCCCTACTGGCTAGGAGTGAGACTCACGTGGAAATGAACTTTAGCGTGTGCGCGGTATGATTATGCGCAGAACGTCCCGGTGCAGTGCGGGATCTGCTTGCATGTAGGGTGCCATGATTTCGGCGTGGTTGCGAAGGTAAAGGGTGAACGCATCGGACGCCCAGCGCCCTTTGGATTTCATGACTTCCAACGGAATACCCCGGAGGAGGTACTCCAAAGTAGACCCGATGCGGATACCATGAACTTGGTGCCAGTCCAGGTTCGCGGCCTTGAAAGCGGCTGTGAGGCGCGTAATGAATGCTGGCTTTGTGAGTGGACGGTGCCCGTTGCGGTAACGATACGCGAACAGCGGTCCATCTAGCGGTGGATCATTTACCGCGAAGTGATTGGCGAGAGCCGATTCAGGATCAGTGGGGCCATTCTGGCGTGCCCAGTACGTGTCTTCGCCGTGCAACGAAGATTTCGTTCGAGGTAATTTGAAATTGGTCTGCTCCAGGCCATTACGGTCGGTGATATTTGATACGGCTGAACGCGCAATATTGAGAGTTGGGTTGAAGGATTGTAAATTTTTGACCGTGAACTCGCCGGCACGAGAGGTAGACCAAAAGAGGGTGGTTAGACAGCTCCAGCAGGAGGCATCGAAAGGAAGGGAGAGGTCTAAATGCGGCCGGAGTTTCGCCATGATTTCCACTGTGTATGGCGGGCGGGGTTTGCGCTTCGACGATGGCGGCGTGAGAGTATCGGCGGCTTTGAGAAGTGTCTTCATTTCAGCGGCGTTCATGCTCCATGGAATGCCATGCAGTGTGTGCCAGGCTTTCACGCCGCTCATATAGTTGGAGACAGTGCTGCCGGCATAAAACCCAGCCAAGGTGGAAAGGTAGGCGGTCATCAGTACTGGACTTGCGGGTGCACGCTGATGTTCGGGGATATTTTTCGTGTCGCAGTAGACGTGATAGGACAGCAGACCCGATCCGTAAACCTCGATGGTGCCCTCGGCCCAACCGGCCAACAGGACGTTGCTGATACGGAGTAAATCAATGTCTGATAGCGGCAACGGTGAGCCACTGAGATCCAGTGCTCGGCGTCCCGTTATGGGGCGCCATAGCCGAAGACGATCTTTTGCAGGGCAATGGGGTCGGAGTGGTGAAAAGTTAGGTCGCAAATTTCGTCTGTAAGGATGGGGACGTGTGTTCGATTGGTTAATATTCCCACCAACTGAGCTGATCGTCGAAGAGATCGTGAGCGTATGCATCAAAGCGGTTATTTGATTCGGCACGGTATTCGTCAGTGAGCGAATGGGTCTTGGGGAGTGGTTGATCTGCCTGGCCGCGGCGGCGGACAGCGTGTTCAGCGTGGGTATATGGCGCGTCGAAGTCAATGATGTACGGAGATACGGCGTCGGGAATGGTGATGGGGGGCAAGAGAAGGGAATGTGGCGGGTATTTGCCGCGAGAAGGTGCGTCGGCAGGATTAGCCCCGGTCGCGACGTATCTTGAAGCTAGTTGAATGAATAGAATTTGGGTCAAGTGGAATAAATACCTGGAATGGATTGTATGATTTGATTGCGCGAGGATAACGTGGATCCTGCGAAAAACGAGGTTGACTTCGTGGTTCCGGCTTCTGCCATTCCACCAACCTTCGACGACACCAGTGTTGTCGCCGAAGACTTTGAGGTGGGTGTTGGCAGAAAAATGGCCGGTTTGGATGAGTGAACAGACGAGGAATTCGAAGCCAATGGCTTCGGCCCATCCAATGTCCCGCTCGCTTGACTTCCATCCGGGAAGTAAACGCCAAGCGCGCCACCGGCCCTGGATAACGATTGCGACACCTGTACCTGAGCTCGCATCCGAGAAGGCGGAGCAGTCAACGACTTCGCATGGGCCGGGGATTGTGCGGTAGAGGACGGCGCGGGAGAGGATTTGTTCCCACCACACGAGATCGCGGTGAGTGCCGCGGGGAGGGGTACGTGGCATGTGCGGATTGTCACCGAAGATGCCCAACATGGCTTCCAGGTTGGTGAGGTAAGCACGTCCCTCTGGAATAATGAGTGACGTGTGGCGAAGTTTACCGCACAGTTTTTGGACGTCTTCAAGAGTATGTGTCCGAGATGTATGCCAAGTGTCGATCGCGAGAAGATATTTCTCTTGTTTCTTGGAGTCAAGTGCGACAGTCTTCTGGGTGAGATCCCAAATGAAGCCGGTAAACGGTACCTTGTTTGCGAACGGGACATCCTTGGATAGTTCCCAGGGGTACCCCAGGGCGTCCGAGATTCTGTCGACATCAGACAAGTTGTATGTGAAAAGTCCGTCATGCGCTGAGCGCGGGGACTGAAAGGATAGGTCGAGGATGGGAAACGCCATGTCCTCATCAAACTCCTCGACTCGATTATCCGGAAGGAGATCGCCTCCAAACCAAAAACGGCCACCTGAATGATGGCGACCGCCTCTGGCCTCGATGCGAGCACTGCACTCGCGTCGTCTACGGTTGAATTCCGCCAAAAATTCGCGCCGTATGCGTAACAAGACATGGTCGTCCACCCACTTCGAGAGCGGGCCAATGCCTTTTGCGCGAAGAATATCTGTGCCAGCGTCCGCCAGGGAACCAAAAACTCCGCCGCCTGAGGAAGCGCCGAAAGCAACAGAAAAATCCAGATCAAAAGTGTTCTCAGAGGTTCGAACGACTGCTGCAGGCCATTGCGTAAAATGAAGGGGTATTCGGCGATAAGCTTCGGAAACGTCCCGACAAGCGCCCTCGGATCCAGGTGGAAGACGCCAAACAGACAAAGAAAATGCTGTAAACGTCCCCCAAGTACACGGGAATATATCTGAGTCGATGTGGAAATTAATGGATGAATGGATCGATGAGAGGGAACGAGGGAAGGAAAAATTCTGGATGAGACGGAGGCGATCAGGCTTATTAGCCTTTGGGGTAAGTGACAGTGGCGATGACTGGAATGGTCCGATGAGCGATTCGACATCGGATTGGGAGAGCGGTCCCATGTAGCGGTTACTCTCCCTCTCGTGATCCACAATTCGCTTGAATTCGGCAGGGTGGGCGAGTATAGTCGCGCTATTAGGTGGTGCAAAGGTGGAAGAAATAGAGGGGAAGCCGAGGTTAAAACCAAACGTGAGGGAATTGGGAATATGCGGGTATCGAGCCAGAAGTCCAGTATCGGTGAGAAGCCGACCCCAGACAGCGGCGTTGAGTGGGGTGACAGCATTAGAGCTTCTGTGCCAAAGGGCATTTCTGAGCTCCGTGAGCCGGGCTTCCGCAACCGGAACATTTGTGGCGGTTGGCGTGGTTGAGGTTGCAGCCATCCGGCTTCTGCCAGAAGAGGCAAATGATATCGTTGTTCGGGTTGATGAGTTGATTGTTTTTGTTGCGTTTGGTGCGGGCAGCCGTCGAGGCGTTCCAGAGAACTGCCGAACTGCATTGACCCACGTTGTGGCGGTGACGGCCGAGGCAGACTGCGCAAGCGGAGACACCGTCGCTCGCCCTTGCGCCCTGCGGAAAAAGCTGGTTTGGAAGCCCATTGCGACGGCTCGGAGGTGAAGCCGAGCGAATTCTGGTCGCTACGTCGCGAGGCTCGCGCTGAGTCTCGTTCCGTCCGCGTTGCTGGTTACTATGCCCACTGGAGCCTTGTGATTTAAAAGACTCGGTGATCTGGTCGAGCTGTGATGGGAAAAATGAAGGGTTATTGTGCGTGAGTGCTCAAGGGTTTTCACCCCAGGTTCTTGCCCGTCTTGGATCTCCCAATTCACAGCGAAATTTTCAAATCGCAGTTGTGCGTCTTGCCCCAGCTTCCTACCTGGATTCGTGGACACGCGGCGCTCCTCGGAGATGCTGCGCATGCCACACTGCCATTCTTAGCCCAAGGCACGGCGATGGCAATCGAGGAGGGGGTATCGATTGCATGCCTGTTTCCCGCTGGAACAAGACCGGATGAGGTCCCACACAGACTAAAGGGCTATCAAGATATTCGGAAGCACCGAGGAGATTTCGTGAGAAACGAATCTGTTGAGCAGCTCAGAAGTCTGATGAGTGGCGGCCCAGTTGTCAGATGTGG
Source organism: Mycena leptocephala (assembly GCA_029378395.1). Classification (NCBI taxonomy): domain Eukaryota; kingdom Fungi; phylum Basidiomycota; class Agaricomycetes; order Agaricales; family Mycenaceae; genus Mycena; species Mycena leptocephala. The sequence goes on from JARJLF010000942.1 coordinate 113,584, forward strand.
GTCAAAGTAGGCGGAGCCTGGTTTGGACTTACATTTTGATCACAGATAAGGAGATTCAGTCTACTCTTCTCCACTATGATGCGATGCAAGCAGCACGAGACTTCTATCAAGAACACTTTGGTAATAACTCAGCATTATGCGGGAAATGTGATGTGACGGATGCGAAGAGCGTCGAGATCCGGCACAGGTTCAGAGGGGCAAGAGAACTGGCGTAAGTAGTAGATTGACCAAGACCGGTGTATCTACGAATAGCTCAGGTATTTATACTACGAATCAAAGGCTGTGCATCGTTTTGATGAGAGCATATGGTTTGTGCGGCAGCACGGCATGGACATAAAATCAGCATAATCAGCTAAATGTAAGCACGGAAAAATAATATGATACCCCTGGGGTCTTACAAGGGCATATCTCCGTTACATGTGAATATACCCCTCGGCTGATTACATTGCAGAAACCAGTAGTCTAGGATGCAAAACCTCAAAGCGAGAGTCAGTGCTAGCTTGAATGGGGCAGGGAATTAAGGGAGCTGGAAGAGAGGGGAGGACGAGGAATATAGAATGCTCTGGATCACTTCAACTCTATGGGATACTTCTATGCTAGCGTAGGGTAGCATCGCCGTGACGATGTCTCCATTTGCTCCCTTCTATCGCGGTCGTTTCATTTTTCAAACGTCCAACCAACTCCTGCTTTTCTACAGCTGCCTCCCCAATGACTTGGTGATTATTGGTTCAATCTTTGCGCCATGACGGAGATTTACTGGACAAATCACTGTCCGCGGTCCGTTCCTTCATGTTCGATGAGAAATCCTGTGGTTCGGTGCTCAATATTGACAACTTTTGGGTGTTTTACAACTGAAAGCAAGATTACAGATGCGCCTCGAGATGGAACATTGTTGAATTATGCCTACTGCCAATCATGGCTTCTTTTATGTTCTACGTATTCGAGTAATTCTCTCGCAATCAGATTGAATTTATTTGGGTTCAGCTCGAGTTCCAGTTTTTTTTTTTTTTTTTTTTTGCTACATTTATATTGTTTATGTCTATTTTCTACGGTTGCACTTTATTTTCTCATTCTCCTCGTTGGTCTGGGTTTTTTTTTTTTTTTTTTTGGTGTCACTCCGAACACGCGGTGCACTGACGCTCCTTTTTTTTTTATAGCCATCGTTAGTTTAGTAATCATTTTTCGAATTGCCGAGGCCTACTGGAGCTCAAATAACGCCACGAAAAGTGACGTCGAGATGCTCGGGACTGGTACCTAGGCTCCGGACCCGATGCGGCTGATACACATCGCGCTGGAATCAACTCTGACGGCTCTGCGAGGGCAACATCGCGCTGAGATGTCATGACGTCGCCGACAGAGCTCTTCTCCCAGAATAGTAGCATGAGACTGTTGTATGTAACTGTCAACGACATTGCCAATTGAATAGGCGATATCCCAGTTTTGGATTTTTTCAGCCGCGCTCTTCCGCCGCTCAAGCAGAGTTATATCCTCTCGACACCGTCAATTCCCGCATGCCATTGGAAAACGTCCCGATGACCTGGTAGTGCCGAATAATTTTGACCTGGGTCGCCACAACCTTTTCATATTGCACGAAGAATATAGGTTGGGCACAATGCTTTCGGCATTCTCTCGCTCTAGTTGTCACGACGTGAGATCCCTGATGTCGAACGCCTGAAGTGCTCCACAGCTTCGCTCGTTCCACTTCCACCGTTCAACTCTATCTTGTCAAAAGGCTCCATTGCTCCACACTATGCGTCGTCGTTCCTAGGTCAATATGAACTCGTCAATCGTGTGAATCCCTCAACGCGAACCGTATAAAGAGCGCGCCGTTCTGACTGAATCCTCACTCGAACACATCCCCCTGTAGTTCAAGCTCTCAAACAAACAACATGTTCTCGAAGATCTCTGTCATTGTCACTTCGGTGCTCATTGTGCGCATCCAGCTATCAACATGTTTTCACCTAACTGACCTTCATTTCATCTCAGACCCTTGCTGCCGCCATGCCCTGGGACACTCCCCCGGTGACCCCGCCCACCTCCCCGCAGTGCTGCAACAGCGTTGTCTCTTCATCCAGCACCGCCGCTTCCGCTGTCGCTGCCCTCCTCGGCCTTGACCTCACCGGCCTCAATGTGCCCGTTGGGTTGAGCTGCTCGCCCATCACCGTCGTGGGGAACAACTGGTAAGCAGCTCAGCCAGATACCAATCTCCAATCTCAATCTGACCTCCGCATTTAGCGGATCCACTCTCACCT
>JARJLF010000943.1:0-115666 GCA_029378395.1 Mycena leptocephala
CCACTGATGAAAACACAACCAAATACGCTTACTCTCCTCTTTTCAATTGCGAGCAAAAAAAAAAGAAGAAGAAGACGACCAGTGATGTATGCACTGTCACCGACTAAAGCTTGGCACAGCTGAAAAGAATGAAACAACCCAATGAATGCCGACTTTGGATAGATCAGATTCGGATAGAGGGATGCCGATCGGCGATGAAGCAGGTGGGTTGATTAACGGGAGAGTATTTTTCCAGGATAGTAGACCAAAATCTGAGTCAAACGAGACTGGGATCAAGTGATTTGACCCAGCCATTGTTGAGATCCATAAAGGCCGGACACAAGGTTAGTGTCAGGCACCGGAATGCGGTGCCGGGCGGACCGGATTTTGATGTCCACTGGACGAAATCACTGTTCTGCGAGGACAGAAAAAGAGGCTTGTAGCTCGGTAGGGACCTTCAGGACCATGGAAATAGATATTTAGAGGATGTAGCCTGTGCTGCTGTATCCAGATTCAAACAATTGCTGGCCCAATTGGGCAATTACTGGTTGATGTACCAAAAAAGTGCTTCTACTGGCACAGTAAGTAAAACTATGAACCAATGGTTATTTTTCCAGGATAGTAGACCTAAATCTGAGTCAAATGAGACTTGGGATCAAGTGATTTGACCCAGCCGTTGTTGAGATCCATAAAGGCCGGACACAAAGTCTGAGTCAGAAGGACCGGAAAGTATTGCCGAGCGGACCGGATTTTGATATCCACCGGGCATAAATTCCATACAGGAAGGACAAGAAGTATATAGAGGACAGACGGAAAAGCATTTTCCATAGGACATGAAACCGAAAAGGGGTGGACGAAAAATTTTGGACAAGAGGACCATAAGATATTTTGAGACGGACATAGCCACTTGGTCAGCGGAACACAAATATGTTGGCCAGGACAGAAACCTCATTCCTGGGGACATTAATAGTACACGCAAGCTCAAACAAGGCTGCAAGTCAAAAGATAACCCCTCTCCAAGATGAGGGAGTGACCTACAATACAATAACTAAGCTCTAAAATTATTAGCACATGCCCCAGCACACGCAGCAGTAGGCAAAAGCCCTCATAGCATTCGGAAAACTTGCCATTTTTGGATGAGATCTGCGAGCTTTGTGAAATTCGGACATAGGTTTGTCACTTTATGAGATTGCCGGCTTTTCGCAGATAACGCTTTTCGGGCCTTCTTCGAGCTTGTTTGGCCTTGTACATACAAGGTCACAAGTCAAATGTCTGATGTGTGCTCCTGTGCCTCAGAAATCTTTTGTTTCGGGAACGGTTTCAGAAACCGTTCTAGAAACGAAAGGTTTCTCGACCTGCAGAAACTGCCATTCCCGAAACAATAGGCGGGCCGACGCCGCCGAAACTAATTGTTTCGGCGTTTCGGAAACCTTTCCCGAAACTTTGCGACTTCAGGAACAGTTTCCGTGCCCCCATGTTTATGTCTGCCGGCCCCTGATCTATGAGGCGGAAACCCGAGCCGCCTTCCGAGAACTTCCTGCAAATGGGATTGAAGTATACGTCGGTACTCAGAAAGCTATTGGTTACGAGAGTGAAATTTTTATATTAGAAGACTGAGCCATGTCCAGCAAACGAACACCAGTAACGCGTCAAATACATTTTGCTCCGCTTCTTCTTCTCGCGCTAATCAGCCCTCCTCGTCTTGCCTGCGTGCTTTCAACATGACTTCAACTGAGTTTGGAATTAAAACATTTCATTGGGTACCGGTTTCTTGTATGGCACCTGCAACTTACTCTACTCCGCCTCAGCTATTTCATAGCCTTTTTGGCTCAGGACTCGCATCTTCCTCAGTCTTGTTGCCTTGATCCCGGATGGCAGAATTCCTCAACAGATCTATAAGAACCAGAGCCACCTTCGAGCCAAGCATTCTCTCTCCATATGCATATTTTTAAGCCAATGTGTACACGCAGAAGAGCAAATGCGCGAGTTTTGAGCACTGTTTCTAACCGGTTCCATAATAGGGTTGTTCACAGTAGCCTTTTTTCCACCCTTTTTTCGCTCCCTTTTTTCTCCCTTTTTCGTATTCCCACCGTTTTTCTCCGGGTTTTTTTCCCCTTTTCAATTTCAACATGCAAAAAGGGTGTAAATACAAAAAATCTAGGTCCAACGTGCAATATTGGATGAAATCGGAAAAAAAAAGGAAGTGCAAAAGGGCTGAAAAAAGGCTACTGTGAACACCCTGGCTTTCAGCTCCTTTTTTGGCTCCCTTTTTGGCTCCCTTTATCCATTTCATGCAGTCTGGGTGCTCCCATGGTTCCTTAAAGGTCACATAGCACCTCAAGCGTTCAAAAAGGACTCGGGTGAAATTTTCTGGATTTTATAGGTCACTCGGTTACATTTATCTGCCAAGCAAGAAAAAGGGCGCAAAAAAGGGAGCAAAAAAGGGCGCAAAAAAGGACGTCAAAAAGGCTACTGTGAATAACCCTAATATCGACCACAAGGTTTCGAATTCATCAGTTGTACAGTGTCCAACTAATCAATACTTGGGAAGCGATACACATTGCAAGAAGACCGAAGTTACCAGGTTCGGAAATGTACCCTTAGGAGGTTATGAAATACAGGTTTTTCGCTTAGATCCCGAGTCGAGCATTCTCTTTTTAAATTAGAGCAAAATGCGCGAGTTCTGAGCACCGTTTCTAAACTGTTTCATATGATATATATCGACCGAAGTTTTCACATTCACCAATTTAAATTTGTATCCAACTTCGCACTGATCAATACTGGAGAAGCGATACACATTGCGAGAAGACCGGACTAGGTGCGTAAATATACCCTTGGGAAATGGGAAATTATCAAATATACCCTCAGTGGGGGGTTATGAAAATTAAATGCATTTGGCGCAGTCTTGAACGATGTCAATTACTACTTGAAACGATCCCGCACAATTCTCACGGTTCAACGTACTTGCAAAGATTTAATCCATGCCTCGGACGGTAGGCTGGAATAAAATGAGATGATTGGCAAGGCGCTAGAGTTCGTATTAGGGTCCTGTGCGAAGACCGGTTTGCTCTGGTTCAGCAGGTGAGTAATAAGTGAGAACCTTTTATATGCTTTGGTCTAAATTTTTCGCGGCACAGCCAACATTTCAGCTTTTGAAAATCCGTTCAAATCTCGACTATAGCACAGAACGACACGACCTACACTTTCATGTGTTGTTATTTTCTCCCTTCGAGTCAGTCTATCGCAGATGCGTCGTTTGTTGCCAAATTCCAGTAGGATATTGGACCAATTGCGGGCTTTACCTTTTGAACTGATTTCATTCCCTTGGTCAAACCCTCTAGTCAGTCAAGCCAGACATCATGGGCAGTTGGAATAAGGCTTACATGTGGCTCCCGGAGGTGCGTACTAACTTGAAATAAATTTATTAGCAGGCCGAAGCAGCAACGGTGGGCATTACGAGACATGAACATGATGTAACACATGTTGGAGGTCTTATTACTTTGTAACCAAATATAATTCAAGATGAATGCAAACCCGTCTCTTTGTCCACTGGTTGATGAGTAGCCGTGTGTGAATTGAACCTTACATGTAGTTAATTATCTTCACGATGAGCTTCTACCGATCCAAATAATTTTTCTGCGAATAAATCAAGAATGCCTTTATTGCCCTTGGCTTGGAGTCGTTTATTCGGTAAGCCTATGGATCTGTCCAGCAACAACCACCCCCGACCAGATGCGGGAACGTTCAGAATCTGATTGTATTTTTGCGACGAGCTTCTCCGCCCAGACGCCGCCCGTATTATCTTTGACTCGGACAGGCTGTGAAATGGGTTTATACAGTAAACGTCGCCTCCATTCGGATACAGGACCAGCCTGAGTCGGCTCTCTTGCGTTGGGAATTCCAGCACGATGTCTTTCCGTGTCCACCAGAACGGCCGGTGCTTTAGCAGTGTGAAGTGAATGTTCAAAATGGGATCGAACCGCATGCTGGGTTGTTGGTTGTATTTGGGCGGGTATTAGGAGGGTGAGGCAGGTTGAGAATCCAGCCAGTGGTAATTTTGGCTGGCAAGATACGAGCATCGATGACATTGTGTATTGAAAAGCCCTGCACAAGGTAGAGAGACGACTCGGACAGCAGGAAGATTTGAAGCAGTGGACAGAGTACAGTAGTCGTTCAAGAGAGGACCAGCTCTTCGCCGCGAGCCGCATTATAGTGTGGCACACAGACGCAAGTCCAAAATGCAACGCAAATGTAATAGCAGGCCAAGTTTATCAACAGTGAACTTTTGAATTCAAGTTCGCCCGGGCGCTTGAAGCTCTTCGAACACACAAACACTCCATCGTGATGCTACAACTTGTTCCCGACGTCCTCGATCGGCAACGTAGGGCAAAAGATGGTTTGCATTTTTGTGAACGTGGCAGAGAATGGACTCTGACGTAATCGTATTGACGTAATGATGTGCGCTTAAAGTTGTCTCTGCTCAATCTCTGCTTGTCTACTTACAACCGCGAAGAAACTCAGCCACCTCGGAATACAAACTCTCGTATTCATGGATCCACGTCGCCATTGTCGCGCTTCGGGCTAATCCCGAATCGCAAGCGTGCACACAACTTTCGCTGCGTTCTGCTGCACGGTGTTTCGATTCCTTGAGGTGTGCCTTGGTGTGCGCCCTTTTTTTGGGGCGGCGTGTCCATTGAAGCGCTTTGCTACATTCACAGACCTTTCGCCAGATATGACCTATGAAAGAATGTGACATACAGGCCGGGCACCTTTTCTAATAGTAACCCTACAACAATCTCAGGATCGTCACCGTGCGCGCGCATCTGCGACGGCAAGAATGGCGCGCGGATCAGCGAGACTTGGTCTCGCCCCGCAATTGTTCTACCTGCTGCCTGAGCAAACGTTGGGCGGCTTCCACTGGGACTAGCGTCATAATTCCCCACCGCAACCGTCTGCACGAACACATCGCGGCACGAAGTTTCTTTCCATGGATGCACCTCCGTCTGCGCGGCGCTATTACTCGCCTTGCAGTCCCGCTGAGCGCACAAGTGCCTGACGACCGAGTTTGGGAATCGCGAGAGGGCTTTTTCGCTGTGTTTTGTTTCCTCAAGGTGTGTGTTCCCCTCCTTGGTGTGTGTTCATTGGAGCTGATTGGATACGGCAATTTGCGCTAGACCCTGCTTTTTCTAACGGCTGGGGACCGCCTCGGGTAGCGTCGCCTTTCCATTGAAGTGCAGGGCCACGACAGTTGTCTATTGGACTAGCCTGTGGCGGCCAGGCGAAGTTATGTCGCCCGCCGTCACGGTCATTATTCAGAATATTCTGCCTATACCCCGCGGGGCTTCCATTCGATGACGCATGGCATCCGCAGGAACACATCGCGGCGACCGACACCCGCGCGCGCCTCCCCTCTGCATCTCCTCCCTCCGCCTCGCAACCCATGTCCCGCAGGCTCCCCTCGCTGCCACCGCCACCGCCGCCCTCCAACCAATGTCGACTTCATTCTGCGCTAGCCCGCCCCATCCGCGCTGAACGCCCGATGAAGCGCGGAAAGAGCGTATTGCGATTTGGGGTGCGGGTGGTTATGGCGTGCACCTCGCTCGCTCCTGGGAGGAGGCACCATAACACCCCGCACCCCGTACGCCAGCTCCTAGCGCGTATCGTCGCTCGGCATCACGGTGGACGAGGTGGATGAGGAGCGGGGAGTTCGCACCTGCCGCTGCTGGTGGCGATTTCAGCAGGGTGATTCTGTTGGGAGCGGAGCAGGGGGAAGAGGAGGGCGAAGCTTATGGGAAACCCCCACGAGCGAACACCTTGGCGCAGATTCCGTGAGCTCGACGCACACCTTGTATTTCGTCTCCGCCTGCCCCGCCCCACCACCTGCCCCACCGGCTTCCCGCCCTCCATCTCGAGACGCCGCTGCTTCCCTTCATGCCAAACGTTCCCGCATCTACGCCGCCACTGCTGAGGACGTGGAGCTCTTCCCTGTCCCACCGGCTTCCCATCCTCCATCTCGAGACTAAGACGCCGCTCCTTCCCTTCACACACAACGTTCCCGTCCGCGCCTGCGCTGACGCGGAGCTCTTCCCCTCCCCTCTGCCTCTGGGTCGTGCGACACCATGCCCCGCGGTGCGCCACAGACGGGCCGAGTCCTGAGCGCAAGCGTCACCACCCCTCGGGCGTCGGGCGTCGGGGCGAAGTGCGAACACGTCGAGCACGGGCGTCGGCGCGAAGAGGTGGTGCGGGTGCGGGTGTCGGGGACGATGCCAATGCCATGGTGTTGAGGAGTGATGGGTGTGGGAGGGGGAGTGCGATGTAAAACGAAGTGAACAGGGGCGGGTGCGCGGCACGGCGCGGCGAGGGAGCGCGATGCCTCTGCGCCTCGAGAGGGCTGAGAGAGCTGAATGGGGGAGAGAACGGGGCCGCGGGCAGGACCGGAGGGAGCCGAGTTGCGGAGACAGAGACAGAGGGGCGCCGATGGCGAAGTGTGCACGCCGCCGGGGACGTACGCGAGCGTGATTCCGTTCGCATGAGGGGTCACGGGGAGGGGACGCGCGATCGGGGGATCGGGGGAACACGAGTTCGGGTGTGGGGCGGGGGCACGATCTTGAAAATGAGAAGCCACTTCGTCTCGCGACGAGTGTACGATGTGCATCTCACTGCCAACGCGGGAAAAAAGCCACCTGCGCGTGGACTCAAGATTGAAGCAGCGCCGCGACTTCTTTCCACCTGCGTACCCGTCCTTGACGTCGCTTTTCTTTCATCCTCATCGATAAAGAGCTCTGCGACGGTACGTCTGCGTATTTCCTCTATCCGCGCTTGTGTACTGATCTGGCTTTTTCTGCGTCTAGGTATGTAGCGGCCCTTGTGCACCGTGCTTGGCGGTCCAAGTCATCTTTCGTCCCCCGCGGCGGTGCGCGCACTGTCCTTGCGCTCTATTTCACAGATGATACATTTCAGCAGCCTCTGCTGCTGCGCTCCTCCCGGTCCGACGCCGCCTGCTCGCTCGCTTCAAATCAATCGAAGTCGTAGAGGTGACGCACGGAAGAAGCTGAAGCGTGAAGCGCTAGCACGGAAAGAGATCCGAGCGTTCAGGTAAGATCTTCCAGCTGAGCTGGGTTTCCTTGCTCCAGGCGTGACATCATTGTTCTTCCATCGATGTCCATCGCTCATCGCCAAGCACTCTGCGACGGTGCGCCGGATACCTTTCCTGTATTGCGCCTCTGTACTGACATGGCTTTTACAGCAGCTTCACGCTTCAGGTCATCTTTCGTCCGCTGCGCTCCATCTCACAGACGATACGTTTCAGCAGCCTACGCTACCACCGGGAGATTGGCCGCCTTCGACATCGCTGGTGGTGCGTCCGCCGCTCGCTTCAAATGGATTTCTCGAAGTCGCAATCGATCACGCGAGCACTCGAGGGCATTTTGGGAAAACTGTTCGACGCTCATCTCATCTGAGCGTAGCTCGTCCAGACGACATCGCCAGGGGGCGTATGCGGTCGACCCGGGCTGGAGGATGGTAGGATACGCGGGGAATGGTACGAGCGGCACATCTCGAGTGAATAAAGCTGGAGTACGGCGGGGTACGGTGCACGACAAGCGTCACAGCGACACGAATGAGACGTCGTGCACCTGCTCATGCTGTGCATGCTTCCCCTGCGGCTAAAGCCTGCCTTGTGGTCGTTCGCGCAGCAGCATACTTTGGACTCCTCGGGAGCCGTGCATGCGAGGGAAGACACTCGCGGTGGTGAACCTCATCGTAGTACCTCTCAACTCTCATCCCATTCCTTCTCGCTAACTGCTCTACTGCATGTTGAAACTGGAATTGCATGGTGAATTACTGAACACATTACAAACTACTTTGTATGGGAGTATGTATTAAGACTCAATATAGAGGGAACTTGTAGGGAACATGCTCATTGTAAGCGAATCGCCACAATAACGACAACCACGCTCAAGATTCCAACCAGGCTCAAAACCCCTACCAAAATCCAAAGAATGTCCATCTTACTCAGATTTACCTCGAATGAGATTTTGAGGCCGCTGCTCTCAGCTCTAGACATAGATGTGCGCGTTTGCATGGATACTTCGTTGTCGGTGCTGGCGACAAGCTGATTGTTCGCAACTTGGCTGGTTTTCGAGTGGCCAGTGGACTGGATTTCAACGGAAACCACGGACTCCGGTCTCAGAACGTCGCTTGGCAAGATGATGGTGGTCACGGCTGCTGGAAGTATTTCCTCATCCATCAAAGTGTCTGCCTCCGACGCAGTCTCCCACTCTTCTTTCACGTCCATGTCGTCATTGTCATCCCCCTCCAGCTCAATTTTCTCGAAGAGGAAATCCGGCTGCAGTGGCAATGATGTGAACCTCCTTCGAACCACTGTGGACTCAATAGTCACGGCAGATGCACCGATGATGTCACCTTTTTCTGTGAGATAGCCTGCCAGTTGGTCCAAGGCATTAGCAAGAGCTGGGAGGAAGTACGTCTCTATCTCTGCCACCTTTTGCATGATGCCAACGGCTTCCTCACATGCAGTAATGGCTTCTTCTCGACTGCCAACCTTCTGTAAAATCAAAGCCAAATTCTGGAGGCAGCTCGCCAGGGTGGGGAGATGCCGTGGTGCCAAAACGACCAACTCGCGATACAATTCAGTGGCTTTCTCGACATTCACAATTGCTTCATTCAACTCCCCAGCAGTTGTAAGCCGAAGGGACAATGAGTGGAAGGCATTTGCTCCCAGTTCCTGCTTCCTGATTGTAAAAAGAAAATCATCCCACATCTGCGCTGCATTCTGAGTGTATATTGACACTGCTTCATGGGAAATTGTGAGGGCCTCGTCGTTCCTTCCAACTGCAGCGAGGCAGTTTGAAAGTGTGGTCAGGGAGTGTATGAGTGTACATTTTTGTTGTTCCACTTCGTCCTTATTCACATCCTCTCGGCAGGCTGCAGCAGCTTGTTCAGCATGTATGAGAGCTTTTCCAGTCTGTTCTACATGTCCCCAAGCAGCTGCAAGTTCCGCAAAAATAAAATAAAGGTGCAAGTGAAAGACTTTGCCATTATCTGTCCAAAGTTTCTGGCAGCCATCTGCCATACATCTTTTGAGAATTTGCAACACCTCTTGGCTTCTCCCTAGACGTTGAAGGATGCGTGTCTGAATGATACAAGGAAGAAGGAAATCTGGATCATTGACTGCCATTGAATCTGGGACCATTGTTTCTCCCTGCTTTGTCATTTTGATAACTTGGTGGAACCTGCCCATATCGTAGAGCACAAAAAGCCTGTTTATTTGATGCGAAAGTAGGCTTGCAACGACACCCTCACTGGCATTGGCTATACAGGAGTGAAGGCATTTGATTACCTGCTCTGATTCTGCGAGGGCATCTTCAAGTAAACCAGCTCTCCATAGGTGGCGGAATATGGGTCTGCGTATTTCATTGAGCCACCACTGCCAGTCAGAGCCCCGACAGGTAAGAATGGTGTCAGTGTGTTTCACAGTTCTGGACAAAATCTGTAGCAAGGCCATCCTGTTGGCACCGGAGACAAATGGAATGATGTCCACGATGCTGTAGAGAGCCCACTGAATAGTGGACATTTCGGAATCTGATTTATCAACCACCTCTCGAAGAACGATGATGGCTTGGTTGAAGTGTGTGATGAAGATGTTCCTAATCAATACCATAGTGGTGTATGAGGGGCAGGCATAGAATGCATGGACTGCATCTTCAACTATACCGTCCTGTGTATTGAAATCATCAATATGCACTGCTCTATCCAACTGAGGTGGTGGGCAGTCCGAGTTGGGTTCCAGGAAAATGCGAAGATTCTTCAGTGAAAGGTCGGAATTGTCCTGGTGAGAAAGATGTGCATAGGCATGGAGGAGCCAAAGGAATTGGGAAGAAAACCTCTTGGGATGAATGCAAGCAAGATTGCGGAATAAAATAACGCAGTCTGCCAGCATGACCCGAGAAAAACTGCCATCCTCCGCTACCTTGCAAATTTGATTGATAAAGGAGTCGATGTCTTTGGCAGCTGGTGGATGTTCAGAGACAGGCAGTTCAATGGCAGTCTGGAATCCTTTCATGAAGGTGGCATATGAATCGAGGTGACGATCAAAGGAAGAAAGGGCATTGGCAAGGACAAAAAGTGCTTCACGGCACTGTACTGCTTCAAACTTGTCTTCTTCAGTCAGGGATGATCCTGGACAGAACTGAATTATTTCATCTGCCATGGAATGGGAGAGGGCAGCAGCATCTTGGGCAATGGGTAGTGCAGCCATGTTTTGGTCAGCCTGGAGGAGATTTTCTGCATGTAAAACCATTGCTTTCAGCAATGATGATCGACAATTGACATCAGGTGAACTTTCGGAGAGATGATGCCAGAGATCGAGGGATTGCTGGCTGGCTTGTAAGGCAGCCAGATATTGGAGCTGATATCTGTATCGGCATGAGAGCTGGTGTAGTGAGTGTGCTAGATACCGCAGAATCCATGGGGAGCAATCACTGCCAGCAAGACAACGAAAAATCTGGATTTTCAAGAGCTCCCAGGCCACAGATTCAGATATCATTCCTAGAGCATCCAGGTCCACTCCAAGGTTAGTCATATTTTCCCACATAAAATCTGTCTTTATGCTGGTGCAGCCTTCATTAAATTCCAGGAGAATGCGCAGGATCGCAGGCAGTACATGCAAAGTGGAAGTGGTTTCCACAAACACATTTTTTAACATTGGATCCCAAGAGGGGGGCTTGAGGACTAAATTCCCTCCCACCGACAATTTTTGAATGCATTCGATGAGATGCATAGTCTGCACAGAGAGATACTGAGATTCAAGGCTTTTGTGGTTTGGATCCTTCACAAAAGTTAGATACCATACTGAGCAGTTTGAATGCACATACAGATAATATTGCTTCAATTGTTTGGTTTAATACACTCTGACCAAATTGGGTCTCAAGCAGGACTCGGGCCATCATGCCTTCGAGACGCCGCAGTTTGACTTGGCTTTCCACGCTGTTCACAATCAATGTTTGCTCGACCCGCAGAGTTGTGTGCTCAATCCGGGCAGCAGAGAAGGCCTGAGATACATAAGCATAGGGAATAGGAATAGCAAGGCATTGCATACCGTGAATTGCAGGTAACATTTGTTCACATGTTCCTTCAGATGTCCGATTTTCTTCTCGAGGTCATCGCGCTTCATCCAGACTTTGATTTGAGAGCGAACCCCCCGAAACCCCGGGCGTTGCACTGGAGAAATTTTGTAGCACGTCGAGAGGACATGAAGCATCTCCCTGAAGAGGATATCATAAAAAGAAGTCACAGTCCATGATGACAAAGACACACGCTTTCAAATTCCCCAAGGCACTTAACAGTGCTGGTTCCTGGAATGTGTCTTCCTGCCCCCGGGTAAGATTGGCTAGGTCAGCGAGGGTGCGAAGGACATCCTTTGTGAGCTCGCGGATCCTTCGTCGATTCTCCCCAACCTGAATTCATCTCAATGAATGTTTTCAATCAGAAGAACAGATTCCATACCTTTTCTATTGAGCTCTGAATGCTTTGGCCAATCTCAATGAGATCCTTGATGAAAGATGAGAAAGTTATGAGTGTTGTGATGATTGTTATTGGGTCCATGTTACACAAATGCAAGAGTTGCGGATGGGATGGTGGAGGTAAAGGTTCAAGCCTCGAAACACAGCTTCCGTCGAGATAGAAGGTTCAAAAATAGCAAGCCACAGCTTTAATTACCTGTTGTGAATGCGAAATCGCGTAAAGCTCAACAGCATATTGTCACCGAGCTTTATCCCTGTCAACATCGGAACTGCTGAGGATCACAATGTACCAGATAAAGATATAGATTGGGTACAGGGTACACAGTGCTAGAACAGCAGAACAGCAAACACAACAGCCATGCAACAACAGCCATTGGCGACTGAGATAAATTTGGGCAAGTCACAGCTAGTGTTGTCAGAGCAAATGCGTGAGTTTTGAGCATTGTTTCTACCCGTTCCATATTGTCGACATCAACACTTTCGCCAGTTGACATCTAACCTCGCCATAATAGATAGGTTGCGCAAAAGCCGCACAGCCGCATGCGGCTTGATGCGGCTTTTTGGGCATTGTGCAAAGCTGCGGCCTTTTCTTCGCTGGCCTTGGTTCTTGTCTATCAAAGTACCATTTAATGCCTCCTGAATTTCATAGTCCACTCCCGGGAGTGTTGTGTATTGGATGTGCACCCGTGAGAGGCCGGATTTTTCAGGCATCAAAAAACCTCACTCACTTTTCCCATACTTTCATGTATGCCACGCAGCAGCAGTGGTGCCCAGGATATTCCCTCTCCCCACAGTGCCTCTCCTTCACCTCAGGTACACTTATATTACAATAGTTGATTGACACCTCGCAGATTTCAAATTTTGCCGTGCGGCTTTGCACAAAGCACAAAACCCGCATGCGGCTCGTGCGCAACCTATCTAATGAATACTTGAGAAACTATACACATCACCAGAAGACCGAACCAGATCTGCAAATTCACGCTTGAGAGGCTATGAAAATTAACATATCGCAAGTGAGACGAGCATCGCGGGTGGGCTGGGATTATCGGTGATGAATCTCGAGGAGGTGGGGGCGTTGGATATTTTAAACAAATTAAATCAGCACCTACAGGAGGTTAAAGAATCACATCTAACCAACCTGCCCGTCGACCATGCGCTCCCTCTCAACCCTAGCTGTCAAAACATCCATTGAGTTCGACTGCACTATATTCCAAAGTCGTGCCTGTGGGCAAGTCGCTGAGTGCCTTCACAGCGTAGACCTCGAACATCTCCGTCGCTAACGAGTAAAGCAAGGGGCAATGATGTTCGTGAATTGCGAAATATAATTGAAGATGGTGCCGTTGGTGCTCGTGGCTAGCTGATGGCACCGTATATGAGGCTTATGAGTGGGCGTCCGGTATAGATGGCGAGGTCTATGTGTAGCGGCCAACGCTAACTCGTCTGTGGAAGTCGTCAAAGTATACTGGCGAGGTTCAATCTCCAGCTCTAACATGCCTACCTCAATGATATGGTCTGAAAATTGAGTAGACGCACGAGTTCTGCCCGCTCATTTGCATCATCTCGTACAAATCGAGCACGGAGGTGGAGATGTTGAGCAGGCACGATACGAGGGGGGTACAGACCTGTGTAGGTAGGTACCTATGCTCTCAGTATTTGAACCTTTTGTTTGAACATAAGTCACCAATGCGCAGAATGATACTCTGAAACATCAGGATGGTTGAACCGTACGATGCGAGGCTTTGTCGAGTGAAAACTAGTTGGTCCTGAACCGCGTATCCCCGTGGAAGCGGCGCGTCTCGAGCTGCCCGGTGGTCAAAATTTTATAGCGGTGCAATAATGCGGAGGTGAGCGTCGCCCCTGCACTCGTGTTGAATATTGCCATTATCAATAAATTACCATGCGATCCGTTAGCGGGGGGAGGAAAGGAAAGACGAGGAGAAACAAAGGACACAGGAAAACTTCCGCGAAGGTACACATGCACGCACAGGTCAATCAACCGAAGTGCGGGCGGACAAAGGATTTGACTCACCCACGAGGACACAGCCCAGTACGCACCGCCGCCGCTGCGCCGTACTAGTTCGCATTGCAGTGGAGCACAGTCAATCATTGCCTCGATATACATATGAAGGAGACGAGGACGATGACTCCAATGATAGTGGCCGCGGTAGAAGGGCACATCAAGCAAGCTAATCGTCCATCGCTCAAACGAAGAGATGGGTCATTATCCTTAAAAGGTGTGGAGTACGAAATAAGTTGAGTTACATATCTGAGTCTCGAGCGAAGAAACAGGTTTACATACTTACAGGGACCTTTAGAAGAGAAAGAAATGTACATGTGGAACTCGGAATCCGCAGACATCAGTCGAACAGTGAGAATATCATTTCAGGAGTCTTGTGTAGAACGGAGTGTGGGAGACACTCTGGTTCGGTTTGGAAGCCAGCCAATTGTTGTGCGCACAGGGTTTGGATATGAGCATCGATGACAAACAGTCGTGTAATGAAGAGCCTGGAGAGTTTGAGCATTGGCTCAAAAAAAAAAAGCGTTGAGCATTGGAAGCGTGCACAAGCTAGAGATGACAGAAGGAAATTTTAAAGCAGTTGATAGATTATTCGGTGGACAAATGCCTCCAAGTTCAAGTTCAAGAGAGTTTGACCAGCAAAAGCAGCCGCAAAGAGCCGCAATGCTCATAGTCACACCGATGATTGCCAAATTTAGCGTGGCCGGATGTTCAACTCTAATTGTCAACTTTCGAGTTGAACAAAAATTCGTTCGAAAGTCAATCTCATACTAGTAATTTAGGTACATCTGAAATTGTAATCTAAAGTACAAGAATAAATTTGGGTTTTGGACCAGCTGAAATGTAGCTGAAATCTCAAGAGTCAGATTGCAAAACAAATGCGGTGAAACCATAAACTGAAACTTGCCGTTTCAATACAAAAAAAGGTGCATCCGAAACCTAGCATTTCAGATGCGCTGAAATGGGCACCAAATCCCAGCTTTTAAAACTCATTCCAGTGCAACTCAAATGATAGATTTCGGTTTGCATTTCAGCTAGAGCTGATATGCAAACCGAAACTATTACTTTCAGTCACGCTAAAATTTGGTCGGCGGATGATCTGCCACTTGTCTGCAGACGATCTGCCACTTGTCCGCAGACGATCCGCCGCTCATCCGCAGAGGGTCTACAGCTCAGGTGCAGATGGTCGTGATCTTCCAGATTCTACGGGACACCCGCGGTAATTGGTAAGTATCATTTATTATAGATAAGTCTATGTAGTATGTAACTACACTTGATAATATATGAGATTTCTTTCAAAGACGCGAAGATTACTCGTGGAAACCTTGCCAAATTTGAGCTGGGAACCCTTTGAGGATGATCTGTAGGTTTCCTGCGGTTACAATTATGAAGGAGGTCATTAAGGCAACCATCTGCACCTGAGCTGCAGACCGGCTGCGGATGAGCGGCGGATCGTCTGCGGACGAGTGGCAGATCGTCTGCAGACGAGTGGCAGATCATCCGCCGACTGAATTTTAGCGTGACTGAAAGTAGGTTTGCATATCAGCTCTAGCTGAAATGCAAACCGAAATCTATCATTTCAGTTGCACTGGAATGAGTTTTGAAAGCTGGAATTTTGGTGCCCATTTCAGCGCACCTGAAATGCTAGGTTTCGGATGCACCTTTTTTTGTACCAAAACGGCAAGTTTCAGTTTACAATTTCGGTGCATTTGTTTTGCAATCTGACTCTTGAGATTTCAGCTACATTTCAGCTGGTCCAAAACCCAAATTTATTCTTGTACTTTAGATTACAATTTCAGATGTACCTAAATTACTAGTATGAGATTGACTTTCAGGCGAACTTTTGTTCAACTCGAAAGTTGACATTTAGAGTTGAACATCCGGCCACGCTAAATTTGGTAATCATCCGTGTGAGTGCGGTACACAGACACAAGTAAAACCTAAGTGCAGCGAAATAGGAGGGCCTATTTCTCTGCCTTAAAGTTCGCGATGAACTTGAAGGCTAAGCTCTTGTGGTGCACAAACGATGGCTAACGATGGCCTGCGGACAGCCTCTCAACTTGATGCTATGTCGCCGCCGCTCATTTCTTGTACTTGTTCCTACCGACCGACCACGGGCAGAATAGCGAAAACCACACATTGAGCCAACACTGAACGGTGCATTGCTCGAGGTGACTGGAAGCGATTGCGCACTTGTGAACATGTGCGGAAGCGCCTGGCAAAGTGATCTATGATGGGGCTGACAGTTTGTATTGACGTAAGTGAGTTGACTGGTTGCACACTTGTCCACAATCAGCCACAACCGCGAAGACACTCGGCGTCGTCAGTGACCACGTCGTCTTATTATGGATCCACGACATGCTCCATGCCAATCCCGGCCTCCACCCCATCACATGCATGACCATTGAGTCTGGGAATTGCGAGTGTACACACAAATTTTCGCTGCTTGAGGTGTGTCCCCCTTTTTTTTGGTGTTCATTGAACCTGATGGATATACAGCAAAATGTGCGCTCTAGAATTAGACATCCACAGTAGGCGCGACTACATCATCTTCATGAATCTCGGACCACACAATTGACTCGCTCTAGGCTTTCTGGCCAGCATACGCACATTTTCAAGTCTTCGCTGTGTTTTGTTTCTTTGAGGTGTGTCCCCCATTTCTTTTGTGTTTATTGAAGCTGATTGGGTGCTTGCATAGAGCAATTATGCACCCTACCCTACACTCTCTATTGTACTCAATGGCTGGGGACTGCTTCGCGCTTTGCCGCTGGGCCAGGCGGCCATTCTAACGCTACAATAATCTCCGGATTGTCACCACTGTCACGACCTGCAAAAGCCAAAAACATCGTCTGCCTGTCACGACATTTTTCGACTTCTTCTGCAAGTCGTGCTCAAAGCCAGGGACCCCACTTCAGCGTAAACCTTCGATGTGCACGCGCCCATAATGTGAACCTCTGTTTCGACGAACGTATCAGTGTCTTCACCTCAACTGCCACCACGGCAGTCCTCATCCCAGGCGCTTCAGCGGCCTGTTGCATTGCAAGATCACGACATCGCAGCATGCAGAGCGGGAGATGAAGACGAAGTCGCACACGCCGCCTGGCAGGAGGAACCGGTCAGAGGCCACATATCCTCAACCCTACGGACACGCTTGATCTGCCGCCGCTGCGTTCATGGTGCAGGCTTTGGCCTTGCTCAAATGGGCGTGCAGGACTTTCTGTTGGTGGATCGATTGCCACCGTGGAGCCCCGGGTGTCACCGTCATCGGTCGAGGATGATTGGCCATGGCAGAATGCTGAACCATTCCCTAAATAATTCACCCAAATCCACATCTACGGTGGACAAACGAACATTAGATCAGCGGTTTATTTTCCTCTTCTCGATGTTCTTGTTGACAAACACCGGCAATCATGTCGGACCTTCCGACTAGGGTCAGGACACATCTCAAGTGTTGCATCAACGTACCTCGCTCTGCAGGTCGAGATGCCCTCGCTGCCTCGCCGACCCAGGAGACAGCTTGTCAGCCCCTCTACTCGAACTCGCAGACCAGTGTCCAAGATGAGTCCGGCTCCCTCGCAAATATTTTATGTGCCTACCTACATACCTAGCCACCCGGGCTTTCCAGTGCGGCTCCCACTGGACTAATGCCCCAATGGCAGCATTCGCATCTGCATGAAACACATTGCGGCCGCTCTACATCGCCCCTCCATGTGCTCATCTCGCAGTCCTGCTGCTGCTGTCTAACCAACTTCTTCTCTTCTTCTGTGGATTCCCCACTGTGAGGCTGGTGCTTGTGCTACACCCTGCACACTGCCTCATGGCCCCTTCAACTGAGTCCAGGACGAGAACTTATGAGGCGCCCGTTCATCCAAATCGGGAATCGAAGTTACCAAATCCGGTTTCTCATCAAACACACGCAGCTCACGCTCCCCATCCGACCCTCTGCATTGCACGTACCACCTGTCCGACCATGGTGTAACCGCCGCTGAGCGCCCTCGCCGTCCAAATTGCCCTTCCACGAGCTCGTACCCGGCATACGAGCATGGTGCCACGTGCTACGGCCCACGAGAATGGTACGAACCAACCAATAGCGGGCATCCTGGGCTCGGTATCCTCTTCCCACACCCGAGAAGTCACCAACACTCGAACGCAAGCCTCGTCTGATCCACTTTCCACTCATCCAAGCCACTCGAAACCCCCTCAGATGTGTCCAGATGTGTCTTCTGATCAATAACTGACCATTTGTGACCCAGGAATCCACTCTGCTATGGAACAGGTCCTGCGTCTGTACCGATTCGCGTCGTACTCTCCGTCTGTTCATGGAAATGAACCTCAAAATCGAATGTAAGCCTCGTCTGCAGCCACAAAAACTGAACGCACCCTACATACGTTCCTGTGCAAGCACCCTCAAACGCGAAGGGGATGGAACTGAACGAGTGGGCATCAAGGGGACGGTCGAGAGGCGAAAAGGTATAAAAGGATAGCGGAAAAGGGTGTTGTAGTCAGTCAATTTTCGGAGCTCAGTTCTCCCCCACCTGTGCAACTAAGCCTCGTTCACACCGAGTTGACCACATCCTCACTTGCCTCTAGCAGGGCATTTCACTCTCACACCTCCATTAGCAAGGTCCCAACCCATCAGACCCCAAGTCATATCATCGGGCTTCCCCGTAATAGGATCACCAACTTTGCGAGCTTCACGCTTTGTAGAAGTTGGCCTGGGTGAAGCCATATTGGTTAAATCGCCATCTGCCACCCAGCGTCACGACCGGACGTCCCGTACGTTCGACTGACCAGCACCAGCCGGCGTCGCTGTCACTTGCTTTATAACCGTCAAACATTGTATTAAGCCTTCCACCTTCGTTGGGAACATCGGGGAAACGCGAGGGAAGGATTGCAGCATAGGCATCGGATTTTACAGGAAACAACACGTCGTTCGCTCGAGCTTGTAACCTAGGACAGGTAACTATCACCCCCACACCCTTTTACAGCTAACAGCAGGTACCCCCAACACGAACCCACGGAACGTACGCCTCGTGCGATCCCATGCAACACTCTCACTCGGACCACGCGCGCGTCCTAATCCTACATCCCCACTATCCTCCAACGCTAAATAACCCCTAGAGGCTGAACATGCTGTCTATTTGATAAAACAAATTCTCATAGCGGTGCCGCAGTCCTTATCACATCGTGTTCATCGTGGAGGACAGTGGCAGCACGACCTGATGGTTGCCCAGTACAAGCCAGAATATCCCTGGGCTGATATATCAAATCTGCCTCTAAGCCAGAGGTTTTGATACATCGCGCCTCTACGCTGATCAGCAACCATTGATATATCACTCCCCCATACTAAGGTGTTTTGGCTTGGACCCCGAGTCAAGCACTCCCCGCAGGCTGATCTGAAGTCACCTTGACTGAGCTTCTGTGGCGATCTGTAGCAACAGAGCCATCAATGACCGCTCCTTCTCCGTTAAATGGCTGAATTTCCTGACAACATTTTCCTGCACATTTCAAAACTAACTTGTCCAGGCAACAGAGCAAATGCGCGAGTTTTGAGCATTGTTTCTATTCTACCCCGTTCCATAATGTTGACATCAACACATTCACCAGTTGACATCTAACCTCGCCCTAATGAATACTTGAGAAACAATACACATCACCAGAAGACCGAACCAGATCTGTAAATTCACCCTTGAGAGGCTATGAAAATTAACATATCACAAGTGAGACAAGCGTCGCGGGTGGGCTGGGATCATCAGTGATGAATCTCGAGGAGGTGGAGGTGTTGAATATATTAAACAAATTGAATCAGCACCTACAGGAGGTTAAAGAATCACATCTAACCAGTGATAATAACCTACCTGTCACATTCGTGTCGCTGGTCCTACTGTGTCGCTTGTGCAACGTCGCATGGTGCAGCATACTAGCCGCTCCTTTCGTATCTCCGGGTACGTTGTCTGGTGTCTGCAAAGCCTGACCATGGTACCAAGGGATGTATTAACGGTGGTAGATGGGGAATGCCATAGCGCACGTTCTCTCGTAGTCAGTGCGTCAACCCTGCGTGCTCTTGCATCCACGTCCCCCATCCCACACCCACCAGCAATTTTTTCGGACCAACAGCCCATGCGGATACATGCACACTGCGAGCCAACTAGGATGTCCCACCGACATCGACCCAGACCCATGGAATGCCGCTTTTTTCCGTACCTCTGTGTTTGCGTTTCCGAGGCAGGACAATGATGAAGCCGCCTTGTGTCAAGGCCTCGTCATTTTGAACTATAGCAATACCCTGCGTGCCCTATTTTTTCCTCTCCAAATTTTTTTTAAAAAAAAACCCCCTGTTATATGGTCTGACTAGGGAGACTACGTGCGCCCGTGATTAGCGCGGAATCAACCGTGCACTTGATTTATCCTCTGTGTTTACAGCTCGGGTTTTTAAGGAAATAAGGTTGATCATGTTAGTGTTAGTGTAATGCACAGTGCTTTATTCCACAACGGTGCTCGGCCTGCCATGTGGTGCAAAGGCAAGAACAAGACAAGCTTGTCGCAGGTCCTGGCCTGGGGACGAACAGCAAAATTGGCATGCGGATTTGCAGGACCACTTCCGCGCTGACGACTTCCTGTATATCTTGCGAGATTGGGTGATCAGCAATCCTCATGCACAATATTGTGGAACTGGGCCCATGCCGCTCGAGGTGCTGGCACAGGAGCGGATAGCAGGGCCTTTGGCGACATCATATCAGGCTGTGGCCCTTTTCTGTGGGTGGAGCTTGGTACACTGTTCCACGCGGCTCAAAAGGGAAGACAATCGTGGGAGCGAACCTCCTCATAGTACTACCTCTCGATTCTCATCCTATTCCTTCTTGCTCACTGCTCTTCCACAGGTTGAAACTTGAATTGCACGGCGAAATACAGAACACATTACATTACAAACAATTCCATATGGGAAGTATGTATTGAGAATCAGAATATACTTGAGGAACTTGTAGGAACATTCTCATTGTAAGCAAATCAACACGATGACGACGAGCACACTCAAGATCCCAACCAGGCTCGAAATGCCTACCACAATCCAAACAATGTCCATCTTGCTCAGATTTACCTCGAATGAGATTTTGAGGCTGCTGCTCTCAGCTCTAGACACAGATGTGCGCGCTTGCGGGGATATATTGTTGCCAGTTGTCGGTGCTAGTGACAAGTTGATCATCCACAACTTGGCTAGTTTTCGAGTTGCCAGCGGGCTGAATTTCAATGGAAACGATGGGCTCCAGGCTCAGAACGTCGCTTGGCGAGATGATGGTGGTCGCAGGCCATGGCAGCTGGAAGCACATCTGCATCCATTGAAGCCAAGGGGTAACCAATCTGTGAATAATGGAACTGGACCCGATTTTTGAAAATAAGACCCTCTCAGCGACCCACCCAACCACGTGACGTCCAAATAAGGCAATCTGTCACGTGGTTGTGATTTCTCCTTCTCAAAAACATGTTCTTGAGTCCAGAACCCACTGGAAATGGCTCATAAGGCCTTAGAATGGTCGATATTCCTTCCACAAAGTTTCAACTGGCAAAATATCTAATTTGGTTCATGACCAAACAGAGCCACAACATCCTTCCAAATTAGGATCGACCGTTGAAAATATGGTTGAAACCCATTGAAATGGCTGGAAATGGGGTTTTGGATGCCCTGCCCTAAGGCCCTGAGAGCCATAAATCTATGGCTCCTAGAAATTTTTCAAGGCCTGATGGCTGACCCAACCAACCAGCCCCCGGTCTGGCAATCACAGATCGGTTACCCTTTGATTGAAGCATCTGCCTCCGATGCAGTCTCCCACTCTTCTTTCATGTCCGTGTCATCCTTGTCGTCACCTTCCAGCTCAATTTTCTCGAAGAGAAAATCTGGCTGCAGTGGCAATGATGTGAACCTCCTTCGGACTGCTGTGGACTCAGTAGTCACGGCAGATGCGCCAGCAATGTCGCCCTTCTCCATGAGATAGCCTGCCAGCTGGTCCAAGGCATCGGCAAGAGCTGGGAGGAAGTATGTCTCTATCTCTTTCACCTTTTGCATGCTGTTGACGGCTTCCCTCGCATGCAGTAATGGCTTCTTCTCGACGGCCGACCTTTCATAAGATCAAAGCCAAATTCTGGAGGCTGCTCGCCAGGGTGGGTAGATGTTGTGGTGCCAACACAACCAACTTGCGATACAATTCGGTGGCTTTCTCAGCATTCGTGATCCGTGCAGATGTGATTTCAGGCCGACAAATACGAAGTGACAAGATGATCACAGGCCGACAAAGAGCTTGGGCATAAAACACGATGGAGTTGGTTCTGGCTTGTCACATGGACGTGAATCTGCCACAACCCCATCGTGCCGTCGCTTTGTTGAGACAGAACGGCATCTGCGGCTGAACAGCAGCTTGCGATAATAAAACCTTGCGCTATCATACATAAATACTCATTCAATGCTGAAATTTACTCATAACTACCGCAAAACAATATATTATATTTGCAGTGTCTAACTACATTTTAAGTTGTACTTAATTAACTAAAGGGATAGTGCTAACAAAGACCTTTGCCAGGTGTCACGTGCACATGCGAACCACATGCGGGTTACACACTTGGACTCCACATGTGTCGCTCTTTGCCCCCAGTGAAAGTGGTGGGACGCGAAGCCCATAATTTTGCTCTTGTTTCATTTCACACCATAAGTCTGTCTTGTCACGAATTTCTGGAACAGTTTTCAGCAATCAGATAATTCAGATTTAGTTTCAACTGATTTGGCAACTACAGAACAGTTCCCAACAAGCCATGTGTTTCTTAGAAACTCTGACATGTTCAAAATCAAGCAACCAAGTTACAGCTGTTTCCGAAAAGCTTGACACTCGCATTTTTTTTTCGCTCACAACCAACTTTTGATTGAGTGCCAAGGATTACCTGGTTTGGTATTCCAATCAGTCATGTGTTTCGATTGCCGTCGGCATTGCTCTCGCTGCTGTTCGCAGCCTACCTCAAAACTTGCCCTCAAAATATTCTGGTTGCCTGAAAAGTGGTCAGAACACTTACAGAAGATCTTTGATGTGTGAACCCTGGGAAAGAAAACATTTGGATTGTATAGTTGACTGCAAGTTCGCATTTGTGGCCTCGGCTGGGCGCATCTCGGCTACGCTCAGCTAGCCCAAAGTAGTAATCCTTAGCCCTCCATCAAAAGTTGGTTGAGAGCCAAAAAATTTCGCGAGTGTCAAGCTTTTCGGAAACAGCTGTAAGGCCGAAGTTGAGTTGGTTTTGCTATGTTGATACCATTTAAATACTATGCCCATTTACACCATGCATCTGCACCCAGTTTAGACCATCATGTGCATTGGCAGTGCATGGGAAGATATCATGGTATCATGGTGAATATAGCTGAGCCCTCTATTGAGTTTCTCAATTGGAGCCACATCATTGTTTCCCAGATCTCGCAATATATATAACTGCTGATTCAATAGTATCATTTGATGTGGTCGACACGGTGGACAATCAACTGTCACTTTCCGTGAGAGTTTATACTGTTAGTGAAGTGTCACTTGAACTGTCATTTGCTTAAATCCAGGCACTTACCCCTTTGGTCGAGCTGATGGCTTTTGCCGTGCACGATGCAGCCACGCGTTTTCGGGTCTTTCCGTGAAATAAATGATCTGAAAGTGATAATATTCCTCTCTTGGGCTCAGTTCCTACTCAAATACCTTCGGAGGGGGCTTAAAATAAACCTACGAGCATAGAGCACCAGGTTAACAAAACATTTTGACGGAGAGCACATGAAAACTGAGCGAGAACACGCCCCGAATGCAAGAATGTTCGGATGTGATTGAGAAATTCGATGTTCTGGGTCATTCAACCACCAGATCCACATAAACTATAATATAGTTCCGTGATTTTTACTACATCGAAATTCATGGCAGGAGGGCTACTATGGACGCACATCAAGAGGAGCGTGACAGTTGAAAGTCCGCTGGGTGCTGCCGGGGAATTCCGAGCTGTCACGCTCATGTTGATGCACTAGCACGCCAGCCATTCCGCCCCTCATTTCGCTCTGCAAAATTTCTAGAATCCTTGGGTAGCCAAATTCAATATACACAACAAATTTTATATGATTCGGTTGGTTGAATAAAACAGAACATCGAATTTTTCGAACACATCCGGACATTCTTACATCAAGGGCGTGTTCTCGCTCAGTTTTCATGGGCTCTCCCTCAAACATTTTTGATAACCCAGTGCTCTTTCCTCGTAGGTTTATTTTAAGCCCCCTCCGAAAGTATTTGAGTAGGAACTGAGCCCAAGAGAGGAATATTATCACTTTCAGATCATTTATTTCACGGAAAGACCCGAAAACGCGTGGCTGCATCGTGGCCACGGTAAAAGTCGCCAGCTCGACCAAAGGGGTAAGTGCCCGGATTTAAGCAAATGACAGTTCAAGTGACACTTCAATGACAGTATAAGCTCTCACGGAAAATGACAGTTGATTGTCCGCCGTGCGAGTTCTACACCAGATATGAGCATCACATCTTCTGTGCGGGAGATGATCAGTAGCCAATAAAAGAAACTTCCCATGGGCACATAGGATAAAACACCTATGTCTCTCGAGACCCTGATCCACCTCACAAGATGCCCCCCCAACCCACTGTCACTCAAATTCGACTCAACAACATTACAGAATGTTTGACCATCACTTCAAATACTCTGGAAATCCTTGCCAGCAGCCTGAAGAGCCCCTTCTTGGCGGCCATGTCTAACACAACACAGTCTCTGTTGAAAAATATACAGGTACATGACCACTGAATCTGTCTCAGCCAAAAATCTTCACCAAGCACAACAGACTGTTAGACAAAATAAGAATGACTGTGCCCAATTATTGGAGCAAAGTTATGAGTTGCTGAATGCAATTCTGATGGTTCATATCAATTCTGACACTGGAGCGGAATTGCCACCAAGTGTGTTGACTCACATTGGAAAGTTCACAGAGTATGTTGCTTCACTTGGGAAAGAAAACCTCCCATCATCTTGACAACTGTTGTCAGGACCCTTCACAAAATCCACAGATTTGTTGAAGCTCAACAGAAGGGCAGCATACTCAAGAATTTCTTCCATCAAGGCGAGATGAGTATATTGCTAAAGGATTGCAAGGCAGGATTGCAACAAGGACTTGAGATTTTTCAGGTGTGACATCTGTTTGGTAATTCAACCACTTGTTGAAGGATTTGATATATAGGTCCCAATGGCCAATCATATGAAGGACATTACACAGATGCAAGAAGATGGAAAAAAACGAAACAAAGAAGTGCTTGACATGATTGAAGCCCTGTCAGATACAACCAGTTCAGAAAGATCATCATCTGTACGGGAATTCTACTCCACTGAGAGAATCAAATAATGAATGTGGCACAGATCAGTGGGCTTTATTCGGGCTCTCATAACAGGTCAGTTTCTGCCTGTCTTCCAGCAATATCTTCTGTGTCTGACATATATTCAAGCTCCAACTCAATCTCCATGTTGCCATCAGAACCCAAGATATTCCATGGACGAGACTCAGAGCTATCAAACGTTCTTCAACTTTTCGGTCAAGGAACACCCAGGATTGCCATTTTGGGTGCAGGTGGAATGGGAAAGACCAGTCTTGCGAGAGCTATCATCCATCGTACAGAAATTACTGAGAGATATAATCAGCATCGGTTCTTTGTTGCTTGTGATTCAGCAGCAACCCAAGTGGAACTTGCTGCTCTCATAGGAGTCCATGTTGGACTAAAGCCAGGAAAAGACCTTACACACCGAGTCATCCAATACTTCTCTAGCAGCCCAAAATCTCTCCTGATTCTGGATAATCTTGAGACATTGTGGGAGCCAGTTGAGTCCCGAGGCAAAATAGAGGAATTTCTGTCACTCCTCACAGGTGTGGATCATCTTGCATTGGTGGTAGGTCCCATAAATTTCCACCTAAAAATTCAACTTATACAAACTAGATCACAATGCGAGGAGCAGAAAGGCCAGCTAAAGTGGCATGGACTCACCCATTTTTACCTACTCTCAAGCCCTTGGAACAAGATGCAGCACGACAAACATTCATAGATATTGCAGACAACAGACACGATCCAAATGAGGTTGACAAGGTCCTCTCTCTGACAGACAATATGCCTCTTGCAATCAGTCTCATAGCTTATTTGGTTGACTCTGAGGGTTGCTCCCATGTATTGTCCCGCTGGGAGGAGGAGAAAACATCCTTGATCTCAGATGGATATAACAACAGAACATCCAACTTGGACTTCTCAATTTCACTGTCCTTGTCAAGTCCTAGACTCAATCCCCATTCAAAGGATCTGCTGAGCCTCCTGTCAATGCTCCCTGATGGTCTTTCAGATGTTGAGCTTGTGCAGAGCAAGCTCCTACTTGATAATATCATGGGTTGCAAAGCAGCATTGATTCGTACTAGTTTGGCCTACAGTGATGAGCATAAGCGGCTGAAGGCATTGGTACCCATCAGAGAGTATATGCAGAAGATTCAACCTCCTGGAGATCATCTCATCCGACCTCTTCACAAGCATTTCCAGGAATTACTTGAATTCTACATGGAATACCGAGGAAATCAAACAAATTCTAGCACAGTTGCTCGAATCTCATCAAATTACTCAAACATACAAAATGTGCTTCAGAATGGCCTCCAACCAGGCAATCCAAATCTAGTGAATAGCATTTACTGTGTATGCTATCTGAATACCTTTAGCCGAGTCATGGGACAAGGAGTTATCTCTTTGATTCAACAGATTCACAATGTCCTTCCACACCCTCGTGATCATCATCTTGAGGCTTACTTCATTCTTGAGTGCTTTAGCTCACGGATAAATTCAATTTCCAATCTGGAGACACTAGCCTCTGATGCCCTGGAACACTTCAAGGAATTTGATGACCCAGATCTTAAATGTATGCTCCCTGACTAATACTGGTTGTTGGCACTCACATCAATTCACACAGGCAGATCCTATAACTCCTTGGCAAATCATTATCGGTTCAAGGGTGATACATCCTCTGCCAAAAGATTTTGTGCAGACGCTATATCTTTAGCACTTTCAACTGGGAACACCAAAATGCATTCCCGAGGATTACGCAACCTTGCATGGGTTGAATGGAACATTGGTGATTACGCTACAGCTCAAGTGCATGCAAATGAGGCCCAGAGACTGGCTCTAATTTCTGCAGATTTATTCAGGGAAGCACAGGCACTACATATTGAGGCTACTTGCTGCTATACATTGGGAAACTACACAAAAGCCATGTCTCTCTGCATTAGAGCAAGAGACCTCTTAGGACTTTGTGGCATGTCCCATGGAGGCTTAGACTATGAAATCATGACCGCTCAGGCAGAGATCCACCGGCTCAAATCAGAATATGTTGAGGCTTGCAGTATCCATACTGGAATCCTTGAAAAAACCTCTATACAAAATACTGAGATTTACGGTCTCGCTTTATGTAATGTTGCTGAAATTGATATGATGATTGGTGCACCAAAGGATGATGTATGGAGGAATTGTGACAGAGCCAGAAAAATATTCGACACTATAGGCGATGTTGAGGGAGTGGCAATGTGTGATGTTATTCTTGCAGATCTCTACCTGAGGGAGGGAAATTCATTGGCAGCAAAGATAATCCTTGCAAGGAATCTCAAAGTGACTCTGGAATACTCCCAAATGCAAACTTGTTGTCTGGAGCGGCTTGGTAATACCAGTTACTGGGGTTGTCAAGATGTGATGTCATGCTGGACAACTGTTTTTCTTGTTCACTCTCTCAAGAGAAAAGAGAAGCTCGGAATCTTCAAGGCACTCCGATTCTTAGGAGATGTCTTTCTTTCCCGGAATGATGAGCATACAGGCATCAGCTTGTTCACAGTTGCTCTAGAGGGATTTACTGAGATGGATGTACATTGTAGCAGAGCTGAATGCATGCTGCGACTTGGAGACATTTCTATGGGACACAGTGACCCACTTAAGGCAGTGGAGTTTTGGGAGAGGGCAAGGCCCTTGTTTGAACGCTCTTCACAGACTAAACAGGTTCAACATATCAATGAGAGACTTGCTGGTGTCAGTGAAGAT
Source organism: Mycena leptocephala (assembly GCA_029378395.1). NCBI lineage: Eukaryota > Fungi > Basidiomycota > Agaricomycetes > Agaricales > Mycenaceae > Mycena > Mycena leptocephala. Next base: position 27,648 of record JARJLF010000943.1, read on the forward strand.
GTGTTGGAGCAACACAGAAACAACTTGGCTCGTCTGGAAGAGCTCAATGCACCATCTGGGACTGTGGAGGAACTTGAGGATGATCTGTCTGACATTAAAGACCTGGATAAGGTGGACATGGGTGACGAGAAAGAGCTTGATTTGATTGTGACCTGAGGCTTCTAGGAATTGTACGTTTTTGTTCTGGATTTTCTGTGTTATTCACTGATTTGGTACATGTGTCCCTGTGGTTTGGTTTGAAATGAATGAGCATATTTATTTAATAAGAGACTTGGGTGTGATTTCACTTGAGAGGATAAGGTTCAGTATTGTCGGGCAAAACACAGAAGGTAGAGTCAAGCTAGATTGAAGTTTTTTTCCCCCACAATGCAACAAAAAAGGCAGAATATATTCCCCATATCCATTGTGTTTTTCGGGAGGCTCAAATCCTGCTCCTTCTTGCAAACTTTGGAAATCCATCCCCCTAATTGAAGCAAGGTCATCAACATGATCACAGGGGTTTCTTGGTCTATTCCTTTCCGTTGAGTTGCAAATACAAAGAGAGTAAATGTGAGTGACTTGGAATTCAGGTTCAACTTTGTTAGAGATTTGATCCTCTGCGTATTCACTCTCATCATAATGAGATGGAACAGAATAAAGAAAAACCAGACTGTGCTGTTGCCCTGGGAGGCTGAGGGGACTTCCTGCTGCCTCCCCCCCAAAAAAAACAAGCCGAATACTTGAGATGAAATCTAGGTTGAACTTTTGTTTGAGGTTGATCCATGCCCTCAGTCCCGATGCCACTGGCAATTCATCCTTGCTCGCTGATCACCACTGTTCAAGTACTCGTACCAATACAACATGAAACTGAGGAAATACTGTTGCATTTCGTTCAATTAGTATGGTCACCTGTCACACGCCCAAAAATCTACGAATTTTTTCGTAAGTCACTGCGTCACAGAGGCATTTTTGGCTTACCCGAGCTTAGCCGAGCGTAGCCGAGGGATGCCGACGGATCAAATTGCCAAATGGGGACCGCATACGAAAGGTCCAGGTCAATTGCGATGTCACACCCCAAACCGCCTTACGAATTGAACGAAATGCAACAGTATATGAAAAGCAGATTATACAGTAAAACCCACAAAGTACCCCACAATCAACAAGGGCTTCATTCCCGTCTTTAGATATCATTTATTCGGAAGTGCGTGTCCATTCCACATTGAATCCAATAAACCTGTTCTGTGGATTTTCAGATATGAATTTTAGATGGTCAGACCGAAGCCTGTGCAAGTACAGCCTTGGAAAGATTGCCTAGGGCTCAAACTCGGAAACAGAGACCAGCAGGCCCTCTACATTGTTTTGTAGACCTCTGCCAACACATGCCTAGGGAGGGATTCAAACTCCCTATTTTGCCGTTCATTGTGAATGATGACCGCACTGCATACCAGATGAGTGACTGGTCCATGGGCTTCATGCCTCTCAACGATGTGCATCAGAGGAATGAACGCAACATGCCGGGATTGGAAAAGGAAGAGAAGGGGGAAAATGACATCCTATTGAAATGCACATGCCTCCGGTGGAACTCAATTCGCTCGAACCCACATTTCGTCATACTTCTTCTTGAAACCCTGCTTATACGGATTAGGTGACTTGCCGTTAGTCCACAGAGGCTTGGGGTTGTGTGTACGGTGTGAGTGAAATGGGATGAGAACCATGTGGCAATTATTGACCATGAAGGCTTGAGCCAGGTCTTGATTGAGGTCACCGGTGCAGTCTAAGATACAAACAGAATTCAATATTACTGTAGGTTGAACTTGTCGGAGATTTTCTTCATCTACGACAAAAAAAAACTGAATGCCCCCAAAAATATTGCCCCCCGAGGAATTGAAACATTAAGCTTGCAAGATAATGATAGCGTTGAACAGGGCGATTGCCGTGATCCATAGAGGCTTCTTGTGTGATTTCAGTCTTCGTAGATACTGTTGTGTCCGGATTTCGGACCACAAACACATCTGTACTGTACAGGAAAAATCCGAGAAATGCGGGCAGAGGAATTCAAGCCACTATCAAAGGTCGGTTTGTTTTCACCCACAGGCTTCCCGGCTCATTTTACAAAAAATAACCCCCCCCCAAAAAAAAACACTCTCTTTTCCATACTGCTGGTGGGGTTTGAACACACATTTCCTCATTGCACTTTCCCGGCAACACACTATACATATGAGGTGACTCGTTGATAGTCCACCGGGGCTTTACCTTCTTGGCGGGATGTGATATTTGGGCTGAATTAAATTGAAGCCAAGGAGCCACGGTGTCAATTGAATGATTTTCTGGAGCAACTTGAGATTGAACTGGGTTTTTTTTAATTCAAATAGTACTTAATGTAGATTCCCCATTGGATTCTTGGTGGAGTTCTGATGTATTTCTAGAAAATGAACCGGAGAGCTTTCCGAGTCTTAAGCCTCAACGGGGATTCGAACCCCCATCACCCCATTTCAGCGGTATTAATCTCGCAAACACGTTAAGTCTCGTTAACCGGGGCAGCAAAGACGAAGATATTTGAAAGAACTTCAAAGACTCGGAACTGAGTGGTCCGTGCATACGGGTTGATCGGGCCCGGCGCCATCATTATGATCTTGTCTTCAACCGTGGATTTGACTCCAATCTCGGCCTTCCCGGAGGACGTGAAGAACGCTAGTATCCAAGAACCCGGCAACCAACAAGTGTCCCCATCTCCAAGGCCCCAGCAGCTGGTCATGATGAAGACTTTTCTTCTGTGCTGCGGCAAGACAGTCGGCGCGATAGCAGGTCGCGTTTTTCTACTATGGTTTATAACGCCGCTGACCTGACCCGCTGCACAGTCGCAATATCAGTATGCATCCATTCCAGTGCACCAGGAGTGTGCTGCATCGTCCGTACGCTGCAATGCAAGTGCGCGCATCAATGAAAACACCACGCGCATAAACTACTGCCCAGCGCCTACCCCAGCTACATGCTGCGTCTGCGCGTTCGCGCCAGCCCGACCTGCATTGTCCCACCCCTCGCACACGTCATGCATCCCGCACGAAGCCCGCCCCAACTGCGACTCAATGTATGTACATTCCGCCATGCAGCCTTACAGGATTCTGATTTAATGCAATAGGTTTATCTGAGTAGCTCTCGATCCTCGCGCCAAGACCAATGTGTTCATGTCCCCATATGTACACTGTATACGAGAATGCAGAGCGACCATAGCCATCGGCATCTCCTACCGCGGCCACTGTTACCACTTTCGCGCAGCCAGCCTCTGCCACCTCTCTTCGCAAATCGGGCACTAGGATCGGGTTCGAGACAACCGAGGGCGGTCGCGTCCCACCGCACCATCGCATAAAGAGATCTAATGGGTGCCGCGCATCCCGGATGCTCCGAGGGCGGGTGGACGATGAGTGGCGTCGAGGGAAGGGACGCGGCATCCCGAGCCCTACGTTCCCATGCGGAAGTCGTGCGGCAGCGCACCTCTTCCTCCTCTTGCACACGAAGCGCAAACCCATATCGGCTACTACAATCGGGGAATCTGCCGCTATCCGTGCAGAGATCTACCCCTCCCCGACCGACATCCGCCAATACTCCCGAGCCGCAGTCAGATCCAGACAGCGTACGCCGTGCCTCACCATCAATGTATTACACGCTGATCCTTGCTACAGGATTACTTTCCGATTATCTCTAGAGCAGTCGGGCAGTCGGGAGCCTCTTTGAGGCATCACCGTCGTCTATCCAGACGCTGCAGGCAGCGCGCGTCGTCTGATTCAGTGCGCGGAGTTTACCTGTACAGTAACGACAAGCATGAGGTGTACAGCAATGGGGAGGGGAATTACGCATTCGACAACTGCGGGGCCCGGCTGCGCACTCGAGGATAGCTTCACGACGTCGACTTCGACCTCGACAGACTCGAGGACAGCGGTGTGTGTCCAGACTGAGATTACGGGGACTAGATATACGCGTATGCGGATCGCCACCCTCCTTGCATTCGTCGCTGATCTTCACTACAGACGTCAGGCCTCCTAACCATCGTCCGGATATCCAGCAGTGCGAATGAAATATAATAAGCTCAACTTAAGTCCTACGCGGTCCGACCACTTTGGCACTTAAGTTTGGCCCAGAACTTAAGTTTCGCGCCCATGATCCATTCACGGGCATGGGCACCCTATCCCCCCCTCAAACTCAAGTCCTATGCTACCACTCAAGTTTGGCCGACAACTTGAGTTGTATTGAAAACTCAAGTTCCATTTACATATCATTATGTTGTATACCAGTGTGAATTAACCTGAATTTGAGTTCCGCAAGACTTAAGTTTTGTAAGACTTAAGTGCCGCCAACTTAAGATGCACTCGCGTCCATGACTCCCATCGTATACAGCCCACGCTACGCTAAAAATCCTTGCATGCCTGTGTATATCCTGATCCATAGTAAGTAATAAATATGTCGATGGACCCATAGCGCTCACCATATTCTCTATCCACTTGAAGACTACGTCGCGCCAAGCGTCGATCTTGATGACTAGCTCGTCGAAGGTTATCACCAAATCCCAATCCTTAATCTATCAACAATATTAGATACATGACAAACAACTTGGTAAGAGCTCACAATGGTTGGCAGGCCCCATGAAGCTCCTGCAAAGGGTTGTCCCAAAAATTCCCCAAATTTGGCCTAAAAAAGCTTACGTTGGAGCAGATTCGAGGCCTGAAAAAGGTTAAATCGGACAGGGGTCGTCGCGTGCACCCAAATTTGGCAAGAAATGGTTGAAAAATTTAAAAATTCTGTCCAGCCAGTTCTGTGTGAGGAATCTAAATTTTAATATGTGCGTGTAATATACATTGAATTCGACAGGGACTCAACTATATTGCTGCCCACGATGCCGATTGTACTCAAACCCGGCAGCTGTGGCAGCAATTTCCGCCAACTTTCGGCTCAAAAAGCTTAACTTCGGACAAGGCTCCCGGATTTTTGGCCTAAAAAAGCTTACCTTGGGACAAGGAAAACACAAATTTTAGGACAACCCTTGGCAGGAGCTTCACGGGGCCTTGGTTGGCGGACGACCAAAGCCAGGTTATCCAAGCTTTATCGGCGGGTGGCATGCTGTGATATGTTGGTATCAGTCTCTCAGAATCCGAATTAACGGCCAAGAAAGGTGGCACCCCTTGGACAACTAGGGGCGGCACCCTCGCGGGCCCTGGCTTCGTAGATGGTTTGTTAATAGTCAGGCACGTTCGGTGGGTGTGGTGGACAGAAAGACAAGTTGGAATGAGTAACACGTGATGTTACTGAATCAGTGGCCGAGCGCCAAACATGCCAAGACACATCACTTCGACTTGGCTTTAACCTCGACGAGCACTTCGCACTTTCCACTTCTCCTCAACACATCACTCTCACACACTCCAGGATTTGGTCAGATCAATTTGTACAAGCTCAAGCTCAGTTCAAGTTGTACTGACATTTGATTCCAACGACGTTCCGGTGGCACTGAGTCTGGTTACTGGTATGCCACCTTGTTTGTGTTCATAAAACTCAAGTCGCAGTAGAGCTTAAGCTCTTCTCGAACTCAAGTCTATTGGCAGAGCTTAGGAGAGAACAGAACTTAAGTGGTTAGAACACCAAACTTGAATTCAATTGTTTTAGATATATATGTTTTATATGAATTGATCTCAAACCCAAAACTTAGTTATATGGAACTTAAGATCCAGATGGGAACTTAAGATCCAGATGACATTGGGAGATGTCAAGGTAATAATGGTATTTGGGCTACTTAAGCAGAACTTAAGACATTGTCTAAAACTTGAGTTGCAAAGTGGTCGAACCGCCCACTACTTAAGAGGAGCTAATAAATTAGTTGAGTGCGAGGAGAGCGTTGGCACAACAGGAGGGACGCGGGAACGAGGAGGGGATGCGTTCGACGACCGCGGGGCAGCGGCGGGTCTGCAGATGACACAGATTCCACATATGTACGCGAACCACGCCCTCATTGGATCGGATTTGTCGCTGATCTTCACTACAGACATCTAGTCACCATCCGTTGCGTACCACCACGCATGTGCGCACCATCCAGCACGCGTAGCGTATCTGGCGTGTGCTCGCGTTCGAGGCATACAATATCACCTTCGCACTACTACCTCAAAACCCGAGACATACAGCGGAGCTCGAGCGAGGCAACTTGCGGGGGTAGCACGGCTGGACCCGGAGCTGGAGGGCTGCGTCTTCGTCTTGTGTGCATGTATCGGACGGAAGCGAGGGTTCTCTCGAGTCTTGTCTCACACCAGATATTGGTCTATGGAGACAGCGCTCCTCCTTTCCATTGCACACACCAAGCCCATACCCCACCAATGCATGCTCTCCCCGCGCGAAGGCGCAACCCCGCTCAGCCGCCATCGAGACGATACATTGCAGACGAAGACGAGAGCGCTCCCATCGTGCACCGAGCTGTCTGGAGAAGCCGGATCCAATACTCGTTACCGCACTGTTCATCTGGCGCGGCTGCAGGACTATGGCCGCCTCGCGCACAGAGGCATTCAGCCTTTCTCAGTGACGAGAAGGTGGCGTTCCTCTTGCCTCGTCCGGCACTGGATACGGATGCACATCGATCTCGAGCCATCCCAGCCCTTGCCGCGCTGTGGATGCAATCCATGGCATGCGAGAGCCTCGTGTGCTTGTGCTCCTCGCACGCGAGCGCGTGACACCACACATTCCCCGTGCGACGCTGATCCCTGCCTCGCCATCACTGCGCGCGGAGCAAGGACGGAGACGAAGACGAGAGCATGGTCACAGTCCTGCCAGTCGTGTCCTTTGTCGTCGGCGGCCTCCTCATGCGGTCTTCGTCCATGCCCACGCCTTATCTCGACCTCAACTCCTCCCATCTGCACGGGGAATGCGCACCGACAGCCAATATGTATTGTTAATCCTCATCGATGCATGCTAGACCCCCTACGCACCCACTATCGGGACATCCTACAAGACACCACCCCTGCCGCCGTCGCTCGTGCTGTGTACCGCATTGTGTCAAGTGGATCTGGCTAGCCCTGCATCGAGCGGATCCAGGTAGATTGTTCGCCACCGCGCACGCACTGCACTCGCACGTAGTTGGCACAATTGCACATTACCCCCTCTCTCCCTCACCGTGTTCCGAGGGGGATGATCCTCGCGGAGAAGCTGCGGGCCGGAATGTCCCCGCTGTGAAGGTGCCCGATTGGTTGGAGCAGTGCATAGAAAGGAAGGCGCCGAAGGGGTACGAGCAGGTGGTGCGGGTGTAGGTGGGCAGCGGATACCCACAGCGTGGGCGCGTGATGGTGGGTGGACGCAAAGTGGGGGCGGGCATACCCAGGAGCACTGAGGACTGAGTGCGCATTTCTTGCCTGCCTTCCGGGCCTTGGCTTTTTCTTTTCATTTTTGTTATTCAATTTCTTCCTCCTGCTTCGTCCTTATATCTTCTCTTCCTCGTTACTTTACTCAAGCTCCACTATATCTTCCCCGTGTTATCCCTCACCCTTCTTCGTGTATATGTATGTTTCATATCTGCACCTCTTATGACTGTATCTACTTTGGCACCGCATGCACGTTACATATAACCGCAACCAGTTATTCTAGATCATGTCTTGCCAATCTCATTCCTATTCTGAAGTGCCTCCTCTCATCTTGACTGTCGAACTGCTGTGAATTGCTGGACGAGTGGTTACATTGCCCAGAGGAGTACTAAACAAACTTTACTAGCATTTAGTATTTGTGTGTCTGTCTTTTCTTGAGGCTATATACGAACGTGCTAATTCTTTATATGCCGCTATTATTGTGCCCAACTGCTGTGATTTAACAAAACTGATTACAAGGATGAAATTTGTTCATGCATCGCAACCATGCAGAACTGGTCTGATTTACAGCTACGATTCGGTCTACACACACCTGTCTTGATGTTAACTCCAAGCCAAAAATAGCCTCACTCAAGGCAAAAATAGCAACTTATTTCGCCAGGGAATTAAACAGTGTGATCTGTTTTTTAAATTGGCGTAGAGGGTATACATCTCATTGACCGAGGGCTGATGTGAGCAAGGGGGCACCGGCATTCAAACCGGCGACTAAGGGCTAGTTAGTCTGGCCGTCAGGCCGGAAAAAATAAAATTTGACCACCCAAACTATGAGAAGAAATAGACTCCTACACTACCCAAAACAGGTTTTAATGTGCTTTCGAGCAGTCAGAAACTGTGATCTTGGTGTTCATTTGTTTTGGCGTAACATATCCGTTGCATATCCGTATATGATATGTGTTGTGGTCTTGTTTGGCACAAGCTTCTGCATATTCTTGAACATCCTGATCAGTTGAATATAGCCTCTGGTGACAAATAACACATCCCAACTAGCCATAAAGCCCATTTTCGTCGCATCTGGGAGAGGGTGCAGAAGTCCGGCAACTTAAACACGTGATAAATTGCCATATATGGAGCGTGGGAACCGTTACATTAGTTATTTAGTCCGACAGTTGGGTCTGAAAAAAACAAAATCAGCCCTATATCTTTTTTTTTGAATGCTGGTGCTCCCTTGGATGTGAGTGTTGAACTCTGCTGATGTAGTACGATCCACCATCATTACAAATCTGAGTCCTGCAAATCACATGAAATACGCAGGTCCAATTCCATATCGCTCCTCAGTCCAGCAATATGAACCTGAAAGCACACATATTAGAATGAACATATGAAAAATGAATAAGACTGATGGGCTCAATCTCTCTGCGTTGTTTCTTCGTGATGAAAGCATCTGCACCAGGATGGTCTGAAGGAGAATGGACAGGAAGACAGTGCTATCCAGGCTATAATCTGTACTTTATCCTCCTGTTCCTAGGACAAGCTGACTCCTGAGATGATGAGACCCCTTCACTCTTGAGGATAGAATGTTGTTGTAAGGGATCCCGTATACCATGTCAGAGCCCAAAATATTCCATGGACGAGACTCAGAGCTTTCAGACATTCTTCACCTTTTCAGCCAAGGAACACCCAGGATAGCAATTTTGGGTGCAGGTAGAATGGGAAAAACCAGTCTTGCAAGAGCTGTCATCCATCATACAGAAATTACTGAGAGGTATAATCGGCATCGGTTCTTTGTTGCTTGTGATCCTGCAGCAACCCAAGTGGAACTTGCTGCTCTCATAGGAGCCCATGTTGGACTGAAGCCAGGAAAAGACCTTACATGCCCAGTCATCCAATACTTCTCCAGCAGCTCAAACTCTCTCCTGATTCTAGATAATCTTGAGACATTGTGGGACCCAGTCAAATCCCAAGGCAAAATAGAGGAATTTCTGTCACTGCTCACAGGTGTGGATCATCTAGCATTGATGGTAGGTCTCCAAAAGTTCTCCACCTATGCTTTCAACTTATAACAATTAGGTTACAATGCGAGGAGCAGAAAGACCTGCTAAAGTGGCACGGACTCATCCATTTCTGCCACTGCTGAAGCCCTTGGAACAAGTTGCAGCACGACAAACATTTATAGATATTGCAGACAACACACATGTTCCAGAACAGGTTGACAAGGTCCTCTCTCTAACAGACAACATGCCGCTCGCAATCAGTCTCATAGCTCATTTGGTTGACTCTGAGGGCTGCTCCCATGTATTATCTCGCTGGGAAGAAGAAAGAACATCTATGATCTCAGACGGATATGACAGAACCTCCAACTTGGACTTGTCGATTTCACTGTCCTTGTCAAGTCCTAGACTCAATCCCCATTCAAAGGATCTCTTGAGTCTCCTGTCAATGCTCCCTGATGGTCTTTCAGATGTTGAGCTGGTGCAGAGCAAGCTCCCGATTGATAATATCCTGAGTTGCAAAGCAGCATTGGTTGGTACCACCTTAGCCTACAGTGATGAACACAAGCGGCTAAAAGTATTAGTACCTATCAGAGAGTATATGCAGAAGATTCAGCCACCTGGAGATCACCTCATTCAACCTCTTCTCAAACATTTCCAGAAATTACTTGTGTTCTTCATAGAATACCAAGGAAATCAATCAAGTTCTAGCACAGTTGCTCAAGTATCATCAAACTACTCAAACATACAAAATATCCTTCAGAATGGGCTGCAACAGGGTCATCCAGACCTAGTGAACAGCATTTACTGCACATGCTATCTGAATAGATTTAGCTGATACATTGGGCAAGGAGCTATATCTCTCATTCAAGAGATTCAAAATGTCCTCCCACATCCTTACAACCATCACCTTGAGGCCTACTTTATTGTTGAGTTGATCAACTCATGGGGTCTTCATTCCACTTCCAGTGGAGACACACTGGCTTACAATGCTTTGGAACACTTCAAGGAGTTTGATGATCCAGATCTTAAATGTATGCTCTCCGATGATTGCTGGTTTGTCGAGACTAATTTGAGTTTATCCAGGCAGCCTCTATAATGCCTTGACATACTATTATCAGACAAAGGGTGATATGTCCTCTGCCACAAAATCTTCTAGAGCTGCCATATCTCTAGCACTATCAACTAGGAACAACAAACAGCATTCCCACGGATTGCGTAACTGTGCATGGGTTGAATGGGATCTTGGTGATTATGCTGCAGCTCAAGAGCATGCAAATGAGGCCCAGAGATTGGCTCTGATTTCTGCAGATTTATTCAGAGAAGCACAGGCATTAGATATTGAGGCTACTTGCTGCTATACATTGGGGAACTACACAAAAGCCATGTCTCTCTGCATTAGGGCAAGAGAGCTCTTAGGTCTTTGTGGCCTGTCCCATGGAAATTTAGACCATCAAATCATGAACGCTCAAGCAGAAGTCCACCGACTCAAATCAGAATATGTTGAGGCTCGCAGTATCCATACTAGGATTCTCGAAGCAACCTCTATACAGGATCCCTACAGATATGGTTTTGCTTTACTCAATATTGCTGATATTGATGTGGTGCTTGGTGCTCCAAAGAATGATGTGCAGAGGAATTGTGACAAAGCCAGAAAAATGTTCAACACCATGGGCTATGTTGAAGGAGTGGCACTGTGTGATATTATTCTTGCAGATCTCTACCTGAGGGAGGGAGATTCATTCGCAGCCAAGACTATTTTGAAAAGGTGCTTCAAATTGAACTGGGGATTCTCTCAAATCACAATTTACTGTCTGGAACAACTTGGTAATACCAGTCACTGGGGTTATTTGCATGGGATGTCCAGCTGGACAACTGTTTTTCTTGTGCATTCTCTTAAAAGAAAAGAGAAGCTAGGAATCTTCAAGGCACTCCAATCCTTAGGAGATATCTTTCTCTTCCAGAATGATGAACATACAGCCACCAGTTTGTTTACAGTTGCTCTAGAGGGATTCACCAAGATGGATGTGCATTGCAGCAGAGCTGAATGCATGCTCCAATTCGGAGACATTTCTATAGGACATGGTGACCTGCTCAAGGCAGTAGAGTTTTGGGAGAGAGCAAGACCCCTGTTTGAACGTTCCTCGCAGGCTCAAAAGGTTCAACATATCAATGAGAGACTTGCTGGTGTCAGTGAAGATGTTCTAGAGCATAGAGCAACACAGAAACAACTTGGCTCATCTTGCAGAGCTCAATGCACCAGCTGGGACTATTGAGGAACTGGAGGATGATCTGTCTGACATTGAAGAACTGGATAAGGTGGACATGGGTGAAGAGAATGAGCTTGGTTTGATTGCGGCCTGAGGCTTCCAGGAATTGTATGTTTTTGTTGGTGATTTTCTGTGTAGTTATTTATGGTTACTGATTCGCTATATGTGTTCCTGTGATTTAGTTTGAAATGATGAGCATATTTATTTAATAAGAGACTTGGGTGTAATTTCATCTTGAGAGGATAAGGTTCTGTATTGTCAGGCAAAAACGCAGAAGGATAAGACTCAGGATAAATTTCAAGCCCAGCGTGGTCCCATTTCGGAACGTGCCAGGTTGTAGTCTACAGTACATCGGCCTACAGAATGTACCAGGCTACCCCTTACCCAACCACCGTCAATGAGCTCACCTTCTAAGAGGCAGTAGATCTCGGGCAGCTGAATAAAGGCGAGATAGAATTACCGTTCAAATACTTACACGTCCTCGGGCCAGACCATCGGTTCCTCTACAAAAATGCTGAAAACTTTGTGCACAAACTTGGCCACTTGACAGACAGTGTCCTGGCGGAAGATCAGGGCCTGCAGGATATTTGTAGCATTCTCCACAGTAACCTGCATAATCATAGGCTCCATGACACAGACAGTGTCTGAAAACCAGTCCCGACGTTCCAACAGCTCAATAGATCCTGCACAGAAAAATAATGCATGCTCCAGTGTCTCCACCTCGTTGCAACCAAAACGGCAAAGTCTACGATGCTGGGGAACATTTTCCCGATGGTACTGTTGTTTGTACCCATCCATTCAACTGCCAAGGGGTGTTGACTGAGTAGGAGCTGCGTGAGTGCTTTCCGATGCTTAGCATTCACGATGAGCTCCAGATAGTGTCTCAGAACAACAGTAATTTTCCTTGATGGCTCGTCTTCAAGTGGTTCACGTCTCTCATGAAGCAGATACAGACGTTGTGAGGCTGGTGCTTGTGCTATGCCCTGCACACCGCCTCACGGCCCCTTCAACCGAGCCCTGGACGAGAACGTACAAGGTGCCCGTTCATCCAAATCGGGAATCGAAGTTACCAAATCCGGATTCTCATCAAACGCACGCAGCCTACGGTCCCCATCCAACCTCTCACATTGTTCGTACCACCCGCCCGGCTAGTCACGACACTCGATGGACGCTCCCATTACCCGAACTCCGCCTTTGCACAACTCGCACCTCACATACGAGCACGGCACCACGCGCTATGGCCCATGAGAATGGTACGGACTAACCAATAGCGGGCATCCTGGGCTTCATATCCTCTTCCCACACCCGAGAAGTCACCAACACTCGAACGCAAGCCTCGTCCGATCCAGTTTCCATCCTTCCAAACCACTCGAAACCTACTCAGATGCGTCCGGACGCGTCTTCCAACCAATAACTGACCTTTTATGGCCCAGGAATCCGCTCTGCTATGGAACGGGTCCTGCGTCCGTACCAATTCGCGTCATACGCTCTGTCCGTTCATGGAAATGAACCCCAAAATTCGAACGTAAGCCTCGTCCGTCGCCCCAAATACTGAACGCACGCCGCGTACGTTCCTGTGCCAGCACCCTCAAACATGAAAGGGATGGAACCGAACGAGTGGGCATCAAGGTGACGGTCGAGAGGCGAAAAGGTATAAAAGGATAGCAGAACAGGGTGTTGTAGTCAGTCAATTTTCGGAGCTCAGTTCTCCCCACCACCTGTACCCCCACCTGTGCAACTAAGCCTCGCTCACACCGAGTTGACCACATCCTCACTTGCCTCTCGCAGGGCACTTCACTCTCACACCTCCATTAGCAAGGTCCCAACTCATCGGACCCCGAGTCATATCATCGGGCTTCCCCGTAATAGGATCACCAACTTCGCGAGCTTCACGCTTTGTAGAAGTCGGCCTGGGCGAAGCCATATTGGTTTAAATCGCTGTCTGCCACCCAGTGTCACGACCGGATGTCCCATACGTTCGACTGACCAGCACCAGCCGGCGTCGCTGTCACTTGCTTTATAACCATAAAACATTGTATTAAGCCTTCCACCTTTGTTGGGAACATCGGGGAAACACGAGGGAAGGATTGCAGCATAGGCATCGGATTTTACAGGAAACAACGCGTCGTTCGTTCGAGCTTGTGACCTAGGACAGGTAACTATCACCCCACACCCATTTACAGCTAACAGCAGGTACCCCCAACACGAACCCACGGAATGTACACCTCGTGCGATCCCGTGCAACACTCTCACTCAGACAATGCACACGTCCCAATCCTACATCCCCACTATCCTCTGACGTTAAATAACCCCTAGAGGCCGAATGTGCTGTCTATTTGATAAAACAAATTCTCATAGTGGCGCTGTAGTCCTTATCACAACGTGTTGAAGCCTCAAGCTGACAGTCTAGGAACTTCATCGCTGAAATATGCACTGCTTTTGCAAGCTCCGCACACACATTAGGATTTACAGCTATTGGCAGTACCGAAGGCGCGAGCAGAAAAAATTCCGTTTTGGGCTGTTTTCAGAGAATTCCCGATATCTCAGTCAGTTCTTACCCGATTCACATAAAAAATGGATAGGTATACTCAGCTAATTCATGCCGAATTAGTGATAGAAAAAAAGTAACAAAAATAATACATATTCAGTGACCTGGGTTTGTGGGGCATTTTTGGGTATCATTGCAGTTTACAGGCATCTAGGCGAATCCAAATGATGTAGATTTTTGCCTGGTAATGCTACAATATGTTCTGAAAAATGTCATAGAATCGGGATCCTCAAAAGTTTGGTCTATCATGCTTGTAACCACATCGGGACAATGGGCAAATACACTGTAATCAGAACATTGTGATATTTGAATGAAGCGCTGAACTCATTGCAAATCGGACTCTATGACATTTTTCGTAATGTGTCAATGCCTTCCTTGACCAAAATATATGTCATATTAACAAGTCTATATGTCTATAGACAGCATTGATTCTCAAAATGCCCCGCAAACCCATGTCACTGAATATATTTTTGCCACTTTCTTTCTATCACTAATTCGGCATGAATTAGTCGAGTAGATCTATCTAGTTTTTATGGGAATCGGGTAAGAACTGACTGAGATATTGGGAATTCTTTGAAAACATCCCAAAACAGAAAATTTCCATTCGTGCCTTCGGTACTGCCAATAGCTGTAAATTCTTCAATGCAGGATGGTCAACCGGGATGGATAGCTTGCGTAGCGCATAATCCACGTCCATCCAATAGCCTTGATGCCCATCGCAATATAGCTGATAAGAATCTTCTAGAGCTGCACGGGCATAGTGCATAGAGGGGAGATTGATAAGGTAACTGAGGTATCGCAAAGCGATAATCAGCCGACGGTAACATATTGGGACCAGCCCTAGTTCGGTAAAAAGCGGCGCGTGCATAGAGTAGGGCTCCAGACCAAGCAACCAGCGCAGAAATGCAGTTTGCACCTTCTCCAGATGTGCCAGTGCTCCTCTGTCGACATCAATGACCACGTTGGCGCTGCTGATCAGATGCGGGTCCACACATGCCATGTACAGTAGTCGATCTTCTTTGGGCGGCAGATCACCTATGTAGGCCTCAACCCCTAGAACAGAGAAGCATGACTTGCGTGCCTTGCAGGCCTTGGCAATATAATGAGATTTAAAGATATTACGATTTGTGGATTGAAAAGTAATGCCGACATAGCAGAAACAGTCTGTGTACTTCACAGTGTGGCCATTAAGAGTGAAAGTAGGGAGATTCTGAGGAATGGGGCCAAATAGCATGACCCATGACTTTGAAGCATTAGCCTCAAGAAGGTTGTTCCCGCACCAGCACGCAAAAGTGTTGAGATGACGCTGCAAACCCTGAGCGCTATATGATACAATTGCCATGTCGTCTGCATGCTCGAGATGGGACATGACAATGTTCAACAGCAGTACGTCATCCGCATCCGGATGGAGTTTGAAGTCCGCAAAGAAAAGATCCCAGAACGTTGGAGAGATTGGATCCCCGATCGGGACTCCAATGTCCGACATGAACATATCCAATTGCGTGCCTCCCATAGTCACAACATATTCCATGCGCCCATAAAGCATTCACATCCAATTGAACACCTTCCCCGAGATGCCCATGTCATACAGCTTCATCCACAGCAGATCGCAATTGGTGGAAGGGAATGCATTCGTGATGTCGAGAAATGCGACCCACAAGGTACAGCCCTCAGCTCACACCCTTTCAATCATGCATCGTAGGACAAAGCCATTTTTATTTGTCCTGTACCCCTCGCAAAAGCCATTTTTGGAGGGTGGGATTATTCCCTTATCCTCTGCCCAAGTATAGATGCGCTTGTGGATAAGCAGGCAGACAAGCTTTAAAAAACAACTCTCCAGGCCTATAGTCCGATAGCTATTCGGGTCTGAGAGCGGCTTGTCTTTCTTCGGGATTGCCGCTATTACAGCTAATGTCGGAACCGAAGGCGCGAACGAAAATTTCCTCTTTTGGACACTTTTTGAATTCCGCGACCGATTTGCTCGTATCTCACTCAGTTTTGCTCGGATTACCTTAAAACTTATATCAATCTTTCAGAATAATTCCTACGCAATTAGTGATAGAGCCAGAATAGCAAAAATATATTCATTTGTGCCATTTTTGAGAGTGAGCCCTTTTCGACTTCAAGAGACTCTATCTGGGCCAGATTTTGTCTAAACCAGCTGATTTTGTGGGAGGGACAACTTACATGCATTCTGAAAAACGTCATAGAGCCAAAAATAATTATATGTTCACCTTTACAGTGCAATCGTGTTGAGAGCGATTTCTCAGCCAGCCAGAATGATTTCAGTGTACCGTCTCCATTTCTGACCCAAATATATCAATAAAACCGATAAACGCGACGCCCTGGATACCTCCTCCTAGCACTCAACTCGGTCTGCCCAAAACAAGTGTTGAAAAATTAATTAGAACGTGTCACATCTCCGCACGTCACCAACGACAGTCACTCAAGCGATGCGACTCGCGCCACAGTGATGCATCGTCTTTCTCTATCACCATCTTCCCTCATTTCGTTCATTGCTTCCACGCTGCCACCGCTTTGTCGGAACCAGTACCTTGTGTGATGTCTTTGGGCCCTCAAGATTCAAAGCCTTAGAAGCTCTCAACTCAAGCCGAACTTTGAACACAATTCAGGCGAGTCGCAATTCAAGCCAGTCGCAATTCAGCCCTCACACAAGGTCTCCAGGGCTCCAAATCATTCTGAGCCCATCAAGTCCCCAGTAATTCGTGAAGTAGCCCCAACGCAATGCATCTGCTCCAGCAGCATCGAGGTTGACCACAAGTTCCATTTGGTCCACGCTAGTGGCTGCCCTGCCTCTCCCCTTTCCACGCGTCTCCACCTGCAAGATTGGCGGCGAGAGAGTGAAAAGTATCGGGAATACAAGTATGTGGACAATCCATCGTATTCCAACAAACCATTTATGCCCTTCTTGCAAACCGCTGACCTGCCTGTCTCCTGTGGCTGGACCGCATTGTAGGCGTTGCCACTGACACATTTACGCCCGACTGTGTCGTAAACGCCTCCCGGATATTGGCAGTGTTTCTTGCCTGCTTGTGCCACTCATGTTGCTTGACAAGTAACAGGTGAATGTGTTCTTTTCGTGTCTTTGTGTTGTTGGATGTGACAGTGTACTGGTGCCCTATACAATGTATGTACCTTGTATGTACAAAAAGGAATAAAACAGTGTTCCATCCTTTCTTACTGCCCGCTATACTGGCATGGGAAGCAGCAAGTAACACTGCTCTGATGATATTTGTCACAGTTTGTGCAGTTACTTCGAAGTGTTCTATAGCTAGCGCAAGTCTCAATCTTGTGACCAGATTGAGTCAAATTCTATGAGGTGCCTAAAACGTTGCCTTGAGCAGTCTTCCTGATATATTTGGGTCAGAAATGGAGACGGTACACTGAAATCATTCTGGCTGGCTGAGAAATCGCTCTCAACACGATTGCACTGTAAAGGTGAACATATAATTATTTTTGGCTCTATGACGTTTTTCAGAATGCATGTAAGTTGTCCCTCCCACAAAATCAGCTGGTTTAGACAAAATCTGGCCCAGATAGAGTCTCTTGAAGTCGAAAAGGGCTCACTCTCAAAAATGGCACAAATGAATATATTTTTGCTATTCTGGCTCTATCACTAATTGCGTAGGAATTATTCTGAAAGATTGATATAAGTTTTAAGGTAATCCGAGCAAAACTGAGTGAGATACGAGCAAATCGGTCGCGGAATTCAAAAAGTGTCCAAAAGAGGAAATTTTCGTTCGCGCCTTCGGTTCCGACATTAGCTGTAAGGTCATGAACCAGACCAACGGTGCATTGTTTCACTCCAGGCACTCGTTGATAAGTTTACAGAGCACGCTGTGAGCCTCCACTATGTGTCAACTCTGGCGACCGCCCAAATGCGCAACAAGGATAAAGAGGAGACCAAAACAAGTGGACATAAAAACAATAGTGCGGACGGATGACTTCAAAACGGACATAAAGGACTTGCAGGATAAAAACACCAGCAGAACTCCCAATAAGACACAGCGACATAAGCGTTGGTAAAGGTGTCGCTGGCAAATCCGCAACACTTCGAGACCGCCGCATAATGCTCCGTTCACACAGAATTCTCTGTTCTTGCGTCCCCGCGCCCCTTTTTCGTATTTCCCCACCGCGATATACATTCGCACTTCCATTTGCACCACCTCCGCTCGCCGCCTTTCTGCCTGTTTGCTTGTATCCTTTCGCCCTCGCCGCATTTCCGCTCGCTTGCTATTTCCTGTGTGCCTGCTCGCCGCAATTCCGCCGCTCGCTGTTTCCCACACGCATTTCCGCTGCGCGCTCGCTGTTTCCTGCTCACCTGCTCGCCGCCATTCCGTCGCTTGCTATTTCCTGCGCGATTTCCGCTTGCTTGCTATTTCCTGCGCGCCCGCTCGCCGCAATTACGCTGCTTGCTGTTTCCTGCACGCATTTCCGCTGCACGCTCGCTGTTTCCTGCGCACCTGCTTGCCGCCATTCCATTGCTCGCTATTTCCTGCACGCCCTCTCGCCGCAATTCCGCCGCTCGCTGTTTCCCGCACACATTTCCACCGCGCGCTCGCTGTTTCCTGTGCACCCGCTCACCGCCATTCCATCGCTCGCTATTTCCTGCGCGCCTGCTTGCCGCAATTCCGCCGCTCGCCATGGTTCCCGCGTGTCTGCTCGCCTTTTCTGCCCGCTCGCAGTCCCCTCTGCCTCACGCTTCCTCCTCTGCCTCGCGCTTCCTCCTCCGCCTCGCGCTTCTGCTTCGCCGTGCCGGCGAAGCCGAGCCAGGTGCCGAACATGATAAAAACAGGTTATAGGACGAGTAGGGTATGGATATGGAGCTCGGAGAACGGTCGTCAAGGGGGAATAGGACAGTCAAGTCAAGAATGGTATCAATATGACGAGGAGATGAATTCCATCAAAGAGGAGTAGGCCAACCAGGTCAAGAATGGTATCAATATGACGAGGAGATGAATTCTGTCAAGGAGGAGTAGGCCAACCAAGTCAAGAATGGTATCAATATGACGAGGAGATGAATTCCGTCAAGGAGGAGTAGATCAACCAAGTCAAGAGTGGTACCAATATGACGAGGAGATGAACTCTGTCAAGAAGGAGTGGGACAACCAAGTCAAGAATGGCACCGATAGGACGAGGAGATGAATTCCGACAAGAAGGAATGGGTGAAACAGAGCAAGAACGACATCAACGCAACAAGGGGACAAATTCCGCAGTGAAAGAATTCAACCGACTCGAGATCTGTGCTGTAAATTGGTATCCGCGCTGGAAAGGAGCTATCCAACTCGAGGAAAAGTAACAGGACAAAGGAGAAATGGGTTCTACAACACAAGAGGAGCTTGACCAGGCTGATGGCGGTGCTATAGGAGTACCTCCGTCAACGGGCGCTTCACCAGCAAAGGAGAGGAGGAAAGCGGACTCTTTCAGGCTGAAAGGGGGCAGGAGCTACCTTGTGGGCTGAAGGCTGTGTCTAGAATGAAGAACGCATGTCGGGACGATGTGCCGGTGGCTGGGCAAAGAGTATAAAAACCTAGCGTATTATTCGAGAATGGCATCTTGTATTTCCCCACCTAAATTCCTAAGGCTTTCACAGGCCGAGAAAGAAACTCTTCCTCCGTCTTCCGACACGAGACGGACACAAACCGAAGTACCACAAAGTACAGGTAAATGCAAGACCCGAAGTGCAAGGAGTGGCCAATTAGTCGCTTCTGGTAGGGAACTCCGACCAGAAAAAGGACCAGGTCGTATAGGAGATCCTGAAAACGATAAAACACCACATACCAAAGGTGGAGTGGTATCAAACATCCAGCAACAGAATTTCTGTTAGCGTGTAACTGTTCTGACCGAGTAGTATCGGAAGGCAAAACAGTCTTTGACTTGGAACAACTTGGAGAAATCCAGTACCCATAGCCATCTACCAACCAGCACGGTCACCTCGTCAGCAAATATCTCGCCTCGAGGTTCAAGCGGAGACATAAAGAAAGGGGTCCCAAAGGAAAGTAATTGTGGAATTTAGGCTACGAGATTCGAAACAGGCCCTGAGGTCCTGCACATTAAACGGAGAAGAAGATCAAAACGGAGAAATAAAACCGCAGTACAGAAAAAACCCCATCCACTGCACAGAGCAAACACCCAGAGGAAGTAACACGACTCTATCCACGACTCCTCCCGTCCTCCCTTGATAGGAGCCTGTATAGGATACGCAACCGAGTTATCGGACCCTGGAAGGCTGAAAAGGAGCAAACTCCGTACCCCCCCCAGCGCACCAAGGCTTCTCAGTGCTCCGTGCTGAAAGCCTGTAAATAACAGATCCTGCCCACCCATCTAAAGATCTATCCCTTGTAAAACTTAACCCATCGTACTTCGGAGGAATAAAAACCACCTGACACTTGCTACACAAATTTCCCCCTAGAGGACGATACCTTTTCTGCAGTACTGTACCCACAGATGTAACATTCGTCTGACAGTCAAGAAACCGCAGTCCGCATCACAACGCCATTCTCAATGTCCAGGATCTCCTGATAGTGCAATCTATCGAGCCCGACCGCTGTTTTGTAGTGGCTCCATAGGTGATCCTTTGCCCACTCAATATCTTCCTCCATTACCCTTCGGTTCAGGGTTTCGTTACCAGAATGCAGAGCCCCAGATGGGTTTGGAATATTTCTAACACGCTCCTCCACCACGCGTTTCCGATCCAGATTAAATTCTGGGGGAGGTGGGTCAGCAGCATTCATGCGTTTTTCAAAGCACACTGCAAGATCAGACAATGAGACAGCTGGCACCGTTGGTTTTGGGTCTGCCATACTCCGATAAACTTTCCAGAATGCCGCGGAGTTCGACAATGCATCTGTCAGCCGCTTCAGATGTGTGCGTTGTATTGCATGGTGGGCTGAGCGGTTTGCATGCCCATTTCTGCCTGGAATTCGGATTTTCAAACCATGGCTCCGCAGTGAGTGGCAAGGGTAGTTTTCATCTTCATTTGCATGCGTATGATCCATACGCACCTATTGTGACCCTCAAATCGAAAATCCATCCAACAACGGCCTCAGCAGAATTTAAATGCTTGTTTGCATGCCTATTTCTGCCTGGAATTCGGATTTTCAAACCATGGCCCTGCAGTGAGTGGCAAGGATGGTTTTTGTCCTTATTTGGATGCCTATGATCCATGCGCATCTATTGTGACCCTTAAATCGAAAATCCATCCAACAACAGCCTCAGCTGCATTTCACATTTTTCACTACAATTCCCAGCAGAAAATGCCTGGAAAATATTTTGATGTTTTCACTTGAATTCACACTGAAAAACATGGTTAAAACAATATACATTTTTCACTCTATTTTTCAGTGAAAAACAGCCAATACAAAAGTGTGGAAAATGTGTGAAAACAGTTATCAATCTTATACCATTTTTTTCCAGCAGATTATTCACACTTTTTACACTCTTGTTCCACGTGAAAATGGCAATGAAAAAAGTTTTACATTTTTCACCATCATTTTCAGCTCAAAAACTTGCATGAAATATTGGTGTTAATCTCGCTGAAAAAGTCATAAATTTTGTTTCAAACTTTCACTTGGATTCTGACTCGAAAAAGTGGTGAAAAACGTGGCAACCTTTTCACCAATATTTCCACCGGAAAACTTGAAATACTCGAGCAATTAAATGTCTGGAAAATATTTTAATGTTTTCACTTGAATTTACACTGGAAAAAGTAGTAAAAAACATTGTAACTTTTTCACCTCATTTTTCAGTGAAAAACAGCCAAATAAAAATTGTGGAAAATGTGTGAAAACAATTATCAATAGGGTCAGTCAGAGTAGCGGTTTTGGGGCGGTTTTGGGGTCAATTATGGAGGCGGTTATGGAAACGGTTTTGAAAAATGTTCTCATCATCATCGTGTGAGAATCGACCCTCAATTTTGACCGACCCGATTATGAAGGCGGTTCTATGAATAAAAAATGCTGAATAACCGTGTGATAACCGGAATCGCCTCAAAACCGTCTTGTAAAACCTCCTCCAGAGGAGGTTCTGCAGGCGGTTTTGGAATTAAAAGCAATTATCGTCAGTTATTTTTGCCTCTTGGCAATTAAAATGCAGAATCGCCTCAAAACCGCCGTCAGAGACGGTTTTGAATTATCCTGCTCTCCCACGCTTAAATAATTCATAATTGACTGCCAAAACCGATGATAAGCAGTGAATGAACACACCTATGAAAATGCTATATTTTTCGCTTTTCAAATGTGTAGTTCATTCCTATTGTATTATCTACTAGAGGCAGTACTAAGAACCTGAAGTAGCTATCCTGTGGCCAGCATCACAAGAGCAACAGGACAACGCCCTGGTGGAAGCCAGAGGTGTTTCTGACATGTTCTCGCTCTGAAACGTGTAGGAGATTGTGTAGCCCAACTAAACCAGAGGGTGTTTCGTTGGTATCGGTAGTTTCGGTAGTTTCAATACCGAAACCTCGAGGACCAGAGTGACGAGCGACTATGTGGTTATCTATTTGGGAGTATCAACGTGTTCACGTCGATCCAGGTGACATGAGAGGCACCAGAGGTGGTGTTTCGGTTGTAGCCGAAGCATCGGTTACTTGGCAACAGACATCAGAGTGGGATAGTAAGCGAAGGGGACCCATGATCGTCGATCCCGGAGTTCCCAGGGCTTCCCCTTTGGGTGATAGGAGTGTTCTGGAGTATCTATCCTGAATCCACACTCGAAGTGGGGTATCATTCAAAGCCTACATGGCTGGAGACTCTAGTTTCCATGAAGACCTTCAAGGGATACTCTCAAAAAGCAAGTTACATTGCAAAAGGGCTATATGGTGGTTGATGTCTAAGCTGCCATCAATCCACCATGTGCATAATATTACCAAGGAATGGTCGGAATATACCCGGAATGGCGTGCTCAGTGCCCCCGAACAATAGGACACATTATATTTTAATTGCCAAGATGGATACACGGATTGTGAGGCGGATAAACAGACCTTTTACTTAATTCTTTCATTGTCATAGTCATATTTTGGATTGTATAAGTAGCTAGAGGTGTTTCTAGGGTCGAGGACGGAGTTTCCCCCAACTAGTGAGCCTAGCTTACGCCCAAGGGAAACTTTTGGTCGATCTTCGGACACCTACCAACGTCAGTTTGTAGGAGTTGGAATATCACCATTGTTGGATTGGATAAAACATCTGAGCGTGGCTCTTGAATCATATTGAATCACCGGCCTTGGGTCTTGAATCATATTGAATCGTATAGAATCACCGGCCTTGGGTCTTGAATTGTATTGAATCGCCGGTCTTGGACCTTGAATCGTTGGGAATCATTTGGAATCATCTGTCTTGTTGTCTTGTTGTCTGGAACCACCACCATCTTTGTTAAAACTTTGCGGAACTTTCAGTTTCATTTTGGAATATTGGTGAACCTCACGGTTCCCTTCATTCCAATAAACTCTATTTGTGTTGTTTGCGTTGGAAACTTCAGAATCCTTTTGGATCCTTAGTTTCCATCGTCATAGTCGGTCATAATTGACTCAAGTCTTGGTGTCCGAAACAGATATCCCTTGGGATCTCTTAGTTTCGTACATAACAAACACTTGCTACGTCTTACGACAACTTCTTGAATTAAACTTTCTCCCAATCAACCTTTACAAGGCTCTGAATCAGGACTGACACTCGTCTGGTACCTCTGGAACGAACGTTACACCGCACTTGCTGCACACTATTGGTTGTTTGGGATTAGATTCGTCTGTTCCATCCGATTCTTTGGTTGTAGTATTTTGTTTTGGCTGTTTCTGTTAGTTTCCATCCTAGGTTCGGAGCTCACTTATCACCGACTGCCAAAACCACCTGAAAACCGCTACTCTGACTGACCCTAATTTTATACCATTTTTACTCCAGAATATTCACACTTTTTACTGTCTTTTTTCCAGTGAAAATGGTGGTGAAAAAGGTTTTAAATTTTTCACCCTCATTTTCAGCGTAAAACTTGCATGAATTTAGTCTCGTACACAGCCCCTCATGACATCCCAATTTGGGAACCCTGTCATGAGGGTCTGGGCTGTAACCAGCTACATCATCGAGGGTGGGCGTCTCGTTTTCTGCCCTTTCCTTGGTCTTGTTCAGGCACTTTTCGATCCTTTTTTGCAAAACTTTGGAGGCAGAGTTTGAGCTACATACAATACAAGCTCTTCTGAACAAATTCATATTTATTGACTGGGGCATTTCGGTAAAGGGAAAGGTACAAGGTGCTGGGGTCTTGGTCGGTGGCTGTGAAAGCCGGTGTCTTGAGTGACGAAAAAGCCGGGGTCCTGGTTTGAGATGCCCACCCTCGATGATGTAGCTGGTTACAGCCCAGACCCTCATGACAGGGTTCCCAAATTGGGATGTCATGAGGGCTGTGTACGAGACTAGCATGAATTATTGCTGTTAATCTTGCTGAAAAAGTCATGAATTTTGTTTCAAATTTTCACTTCAATTCTCACTCAAAAAAGTGCGGAAAAAGTTTTGAATTTTTCACCCACTTTTTCAGTGAAAAATGTGTGAAAAAAAACTGGACATTTTTCACCAATTTTTTCACCGAAAAACTTGAAATGCTCAAACAGTGTCAGACACATCAATACCATAAAAAACTAAATAATGTTGTTAAATCTGTTTATGGCAGGCCGTGCATAATAAATAATCTGTTTAATAAATAAAATCCCTTTCTCTCCTGTCCGCGTAATAGTGCTGCCTGATTTGTCTCCCCTGTTGCGTCCCTAAATGCCAGACGCCAACCCCCATATATTTCTCCTAATATCGCCTGTAACAAAATATAATCCTTCTACTATCACCCGTATCTTTCTGTCCAGACCTTGACACCCCGCACCGACAACCCATGTCTAATCATCCTACTCGTCCCGCTATCATGGAGGTCGACGATATTGACCCTTTGGATATCAGGATGAACTCGCGCTTTTTAGACTCCCTTGGTCCTATACTCGAACGAATACCAGACGACAAGCGTACTGATATTATGTTTGAACATTATTCTAGTGAGTCTACGTTTCCACACAATTCACCATCTTAACCATTACAGTGGATGTTGATGACCCTGTCGATTCCTTGAATGGACCACGTGCCAGAGGTCCGTTCGCGCCTCCATCGATCAAACAATCTGTATGAATAGAAACTTACA
The DNA here is from genome assembly GCA_029378395.1 of Mycena leptocephala. Taxonomy (NCBI): domain Eukaryota; kingdom Fungi; phylum Basidiomycota; class Agaricomycetes; order Agaricales; family Mycenaceae; genus Mycena; species Mycena leptocephala. The sequence goes on from JARJLF010000943.1 coordinate 52,948, forward strand.
CGAATAATAGCATGGCCAGCTGTTCATTAATTCATTAAATCCAAAAGATATTCCTGCTGAAAGCGATGTTCCTCCCTTCAGTAGAAACCCACCAATCCTGCTAGTGGATATACAACCAAATTATCTTGTGTCCTGCCATCCATGGCTCAATGTGAGCTTGGTTGACGCGCTTCACATCGACCAAGTGAACCTGACCCAGTAGTCTCTGTTTTTGTGAATCTGGCTTTAAAAAAAGAATAATATTTACATATCCTCTGGTATAGCAAGAGGTACCAGGGGTGCCCGGAGGGCCTTAGTATTTATTATAATCTGCCTTACCCCCCCCCCCTCCAGATTTTATTAAATGCAATAAACGCAATAAATGGTTTTGGGCAACGAGGATGTGATGCTCGCCTCAAACATGTACTTCGAGCTCTCCATTGGGGGCCAAACAAATGCATACCCCTACAGACAACCTCCGGATCCGCTCCCGACCTTCGTTTGGGCAGCAGCATGAGGTTGATTATTTTATTGTTTTCTTATGGGAGCTCAAGCACGAAATGCTCGACTTGAATTTCTAGCCTTTGATCCCATCGCTGGCACTCTCAAAGAAGCTCAGAGAAAAATCTATGCTTATGGAAAGTCACCCACCATTTTTTTGTTTTTGTTTTTAAGGTGTGAAAATTTTGAAACAAGCCAAAAAGTGCAGCAAATTTTATAAGGTTTTCACTTGCTTTTTCAGTGAAAAAAGGTGTGAAAAATAATGGATATTTTTCACTAATTTCTCCACTAAAAAACTTGAAAAGTTCAACCAGTGACACATCGCAAGAAGGCCGAACCCGGTCCATAAATGTACCCTTGGCTCGGGGAGGTTATGAATTAAATCATAGGGTCTGGCGCAGTCGATGCCAATTATTTGAACCACTCCCGCACAATTCCCGCGGTTCAACGTACTTGTAAATTTGTAATCCATGCCTCTGCAGTACAATGCAATGATAGGCAAAGAGTTTGTACTTAGTAAGGTCCTGGGCCAAGACCGGTTTGCTCTGGTTTGCATGAGTGAAAAGCTAAAACCTCGCACATGCCTTGGGTCAGATTTTTCGCATCACATTTATGATTTCAACTTTGAAAAACGTTTAAAACAGCACAAAACAAAACAACGTAGACTTTTTCGTGTTATTTCTCCCCTAGAGTCAAGCTATCACATTTGTGTCATTTTGAAAAATCGAATGGGGTGATGGATTAATGACGGGCTTGACCTTTAACTGATTTCATTTCGTTGATCAAACTCGGGGCCCAGAGATAGGCAGTCAGAGTGAAGCTTACATGTGGCTCCTAAGGTGCATACTAACTTTAAATAAATTCATTAGTGGGCCAATTAACAAGAGCAGCAACCGAGAGATGAACACGATGTTGAAGGTTTAAGCAGCACGACTTACACTATTAACTGGTGACCCACAATAAAATTCAAGATGAATGCAAACCCGTCTCTATGTCCACTGGATACCCGTCCTTCGATGAGCCGCGTAGGAATTGAACCTTAGATGTAGTTGATTTTCTTCCAGGTGATCTTACCGATCCCAGTAAATTTTGTGCGAATACATCAATAATGCCCTTGCCTGGATTCAGGTCGGCGTGGAAGAATTCGGTCCCTGATTCGACCCAGAAGGTGTTGGCACAACTGTCGACCATCTACAGTCCTCTATAATGTAGGCAGCCGTGGAATTGTCATCGATAGACCGCGGCGGAACTTCGTGGATATCATGCGTCCAAAATGAGAGCAAGAGCAACAGTATTTGAACCATTGAATTACAGAGTGAGAGTGTTGCCGACAGTACGGGTGTATTTTGATGAATGACGGATGGAACAGTCTGAGTGAAACTATCATTTGAGCACTGGGAATCTAGCCAATTGTTGTTCCGCGCAGATTTTGGCTGGGGAGATACGAGCGTCGTGTACTAGTAGTGGCAAAGAGCCCAGTTGAGGGACCAAAAACCAGGCGGGTGAAGTCGCCGTGGTAGTGGGAGGTTGAGCGTAGGAAGCGCTGCACTAGTTAGAAATTTAAAGAAGATGGTTAAAAAAATTGAAGCAATAAACCTCAGATTAATTCGTAGAATGATACAATCCAAGAGTTATGTTCAAGAGAGTGTGACCAGCGAAACCACACCTGCTCTTCACCATGAGCCGCAATGTGCGTAGTTGTATAGACGCAGGATGTGAAGCATGTGAAGAGCGACACCAAAGTGCAGCGCAATAGGACCGAGTTTTCTGAATTCAAGTTCGCGACTAGTCTCGAGACTGAGTCGACTCAAGGCTACGTTGAGCAGCACATTGCTTTTGCTTCCTCCTAGCGACCGACGGGTAGAGTAGCGTAGCGGTGCCGCAATTGCTCGAGGTGACTGGAAGCGATGGCCTTGCGCGCTTGTGAACACGAGCTCGCGCAGAGACGAGAGTGATGTCAGATGGGCTGATTGTTTGTATTGACGTAAGCGAGTTGACCGATTGCACTTGTCCACAACCGCCATGAATCTCACAACGCCCGTCGTGCTCATCCCAACCCAGCTTCCACCCTGACGATCCGCGAGCCTCCACCCACAAGTGCAACGTTTTCGCTTCTCCTGAGGTGTGTCCCCTCTTTTTTTGGTGTGCGTTCATTGAAGCTCAGTTCAAGCTGATGGATACATACAGCAGGCGCGAAGCAATGTATCTCCATGGTCCATGGTTCCACCATACCATCAACTCGCTCCAGGCTTAACTTCATTCCGCTCGCGAGAATAGTACACTCAGCTTCAAGTTTACACTGTGTTTTTGTTTTTTTGAGGTGTGTTCCCCGTTTCCTCGATGCTTATTGAGGCTGATTGGGTACTTTTGTACAGCAATTGTGCACTCTACCCTACTCTCTCTGTCGTACTCAACGGCTGGGGCCCGCTTCGCGCTTCGCCGCATTCAAAGATGTCCGCCGGGTACATACAATAATCTCCGGATCGGACAACCTCTGACTGACTCCTCGTCCAACCTTGCAAAGGCCAAAAACATCGTCCGCCCACCTACGACGCCAAGGTTTTCGACTTCTTCCGCAAGTCGCGCTCAAAGCCGGGCCCACTGGCTCTACGTAAACATTCGATATGCACGCGCCGATGCTGCGGCCAACATCTATTCGACGACCGTACCGGCGTGTTCACCTCAGCTGCCACGACGGCGGTCCCTGTCCCAGGCGCCCCAGCCCCGGGTGCACCGCAAGATCCGCTGGGGCGCGTCATGGTGGATCGGGAGAAGATGCTCGACATCGCAATCGCGGCCAAAGAAGATGAAGTCGCGCAGCGCCGCCTGGCAGAGGCCACAGCGAGGTGCGACCCCACGGACGCGCTCGATCTGCCGCCGCCGTCCCCACCGCTCACGGTGCAGGCTTCGGCCTTGCACGAATGGGCGGGCAGGACTCGGTACAGCTCTGTTGGGGGGATCGCTTGCCGCCGCAGCCCGGGGTGTCGTCGCTGTCGGTGGAGGATGTCGATGATTGGCCATAGCGGAAGGCGCTGCATGCTGCTGAACCGTTCCCTCATTAATTCACCCAGATCCCCGTCTGCGGGTATCTTCCCCGGTATCCTACAATCGAACGCTAGGCTGGCAGATTATTTCCCTCTTCTCGACATTCTCGTCGACGAGCCCCGCCGGCAATCGCGTCGATCTACCACAGACAATGGTCAGGGCGTTGCATCAAGGTGCCGAGGTCGAGATGCGCTCGATGCCGCTCACGCCGCCATCCCACCCCGCCCGAGGCAGTTTGTCAACCCCTCTACTCGAACTCGCGGACCGGTCTTCGGTGGCCTTTTGACCGGGGCCGGCTCACGCGCGATTGTTATTTTATGTGCCTACCTGCCTGGCTACCCGGGCCTTCCGGTGCGGCTTCTGCTGGGCTATCCTAAAGCCTTGATGCCAGCATTTATATTCGCACGGCCGCAAGCCTCCCCTCTGCATCGCCGCGTGCTCGGTGCCATCGCCTCGCCGTCCCTGCCAAACAGATTCCCGTCGCTGCCAACGCCACCACCCTCCAACAACGCGAAGTCTCGGCCATTGACTCCTGCGGCTCAAGTTCCCCGCCCACCGCGCTGAATGCCCGATGCGCGGAAAGAGAGTCGGACTCACATTCGCGCATATTGCAGATGGTAGTTATGGCGCGCACCTCGGTCCTGGGAGCTGCCAGCACAACACCCAGGCGCGTACCACTTGGTATCGCGGTGGACGAGACGGGGTGGATAAGGAGCGGAGCGGAGTGGGGAGTTCGAGAGTTTACGCTTGCGCCGGTGGCGATTTCAGCGGGTGGGGTGGGTGAGGTGATTGTGGAGACGGGAAGAGGAAGAGGGAGGGAAGCCCCATGAACGTCCCCAGATGGTGTGAGCTCGACAATCGCATGCCTCGTTTTTCTTTTCTTTCACATCTAAGCCTGCTGGATAGACCTCCCACCGGTTCCACCACCACCCGACACACCTGCCCCATCTTTCCCACCAGCTTCTCGCCCTCCATTTCATCTCAAGATGCCGTTCCTTCCCTTCGCACCAGACATTTCCCCGCACCTACACCTACGACGACAACGTGGAGCGCTTCCCCATCGCCTCTGTCTCCACCTCTGGGTCGCGCGAGCGATACGAGCGCCACACGAGTCCCCGGCGAGCGATCCGAGTGTTACCCTCCCCTCGGCCGTCTGGCCTCAGCGCGAAGCGCAAAGAGATTGAGCACAGAGCGTGAAGGTGGTGCGGGTGTCGATGCTAAGCTGTTAAGCAGCGATGGGAGTGGGAGGGGGAGCGAGGACCGAAGCGGCGTGTGCGACGATGCCTTTGGGCCGAGAGTGCCGAGAAAGCTGAGCGGGAATGCAAGCAGAGCCGGGGAGAGCCGAGCGGCGGAGACAGAGACAGAGGGTGCCGATGGCGAGGTGCGCACGCCGCTGGGGACGAGCGCGCGTGTCATTCCAGTGTGTCCTCGAGCTCGCAGACAGGCTCGAGTGGTCGCACGATCGGAGGGTCGAGGGGTGCGAGTTTGGACGCGGGGCGAGGGGCGCGATGTTGAGCAGCCACTCCGTCTCGCGATGAGCGTACGCGCCGAGGTCGTATGAGGAGGATGTGCATCTCACTGCCACCGCAGGGAAAACTGTCACCTGCGCGTGGCCTCAAGATCTCCGAACAGCTTCCTTACACTGGGTGTCCCGCTTTCATCGACGCTCATCGCTGAAGAGCTCTGCGACGGTGCGTCTGTGTCTTTCTTGTATCCGTGCTTCTGTACTGATCTGCAGCGGGCTGTCCTTGCGCTCCATTCCACAGATGATACATTCAGCCGCCTTCGCAGCGGTGCTATCGCGAGATTCGCTGCCTTCGACATCGTCGGTGGTGCTCCTACATCCGCTCCCGCTGTGACACTTGTCGTGCAACAATGACACCACTACGTCTACACGCTGGTCCCTCATCTCCAGCATTCTTCGCTCGAGATCCGTGGGTGCGTCTCGGGGACCGATGCTGGCGTCATCCACTTGTATCAATCATCCTCCAGCACAGGTCGACACCGCATGCACCTGCTGGCGATGTCGTCTACAGCCAGGACGAGCTGCACTCATGTGACATGGGCACCGATTCTCCTAGCGTCTTCCAAAAGTTCCTCCTCAAAATACCCTCGAGCGCTTGCGTGGTCGGTTACGACTCTGAGAAGTTCATTTGAAGCGAGGAGGGTCAACGACACGAACTAGATGTCGTGCACCTGCTCATATTGTGCATGTTTCCCCTGCAGCTAAAAGACCCCCTTGCCTGCCTTGCAGCTATTCCCGCAGCGGCGTACTTGGGACTCCTCGGGAGCCGTGCATGCGAGGGAAGACACTCACGGTAGCGAACCTCATCGTAGTACCTCTCGACTCTCATCCCATTCCTTCTCGCTAACTGCTCTACTGCATGTTGAAACTGGAATTGCATGGTGAACTACTGAGCACATCACAAACAATTCTGTATGGGAAGTATGTAACATAATGTATTGAGACTCAGAATAGAAAAGAAATTTGTAGGGAATCCCTGATGAATCCTTTATGTACACATACTTAATGTAAGCGATTCACCGCAGCGATGACAACCATGCTCAAGATCCCAACCAGGCTCAAAATGCCTACCACAATCCAAAGAATGTCCATCCTGCTCAAATTTACCTCGAATGAGATTTTGAGGCCGCTGCTCTCAGCTCCAGACATAGTTGTGCGTGCTGGCAGGGATACGTCGGTCTCGGTGCTAGCAACGAGCTGATCATTTGCAACTTGGCTAGATTTCAAGTTGCCAGTGGGCTGGATTTCAACAGAAACAACGTGCTCCGGTGTCAGAACGTCGCTTGGCGAGATGATGGTTGTTGCGGCAGCTGGAAGTATTTCCTCATCCATCAAAGTATCTGCCTCCGACGCAGTCTCCCACTCTTCTTTCACGTCTATGTCGTCCTTGTCGTCCCCCTCCAGCTCAATTTTCTCAAGAGGAAATCCGGCTGTGGTGGCAATGATGTGAACCTCCTTCGAACTGCTGTGGACTCAATAGTCACGGCAGATGTGCCGACGATGTCACCTTTTTCCGTGAGATAGCCTGCCAACTGGTCCAAAGCATCGGTGAGAGCTGGGAGGAAGTACATCTCTATCTCCACCACCTTTCGCATGATGCCAATGGCTTCCTCGCATGCAGTAATGGCTTCTTCTTGACGGCCAACATTCCATAGGATCGAAGCAAGATTCTGGAGGCTGCTCGCAAGGGTGGGGAGATGTCGTGGGGCTAATGTGACCAACTCGCGATACAATTCGGTGGCTTTTTCAGCATTCAGGATTGCTTCTTTCAACTCACCAGCAGTCATGAGCCACAGAGACAGTGAGTGGAAGGCATTTGCTCCCAGTTCCTGCTTCCTGATTGTATAAAGAAAATCATCCCACATCTGCCCTTCATTCTGAGTATATATTGACACTGCTTCATGGGAAATTGTGAGGGCCTCGTCATTCCTTTGAACTGCAGCAAGGCAGTTTGAAAGTGTGGTTAGGGAGTGTATGAGTGTACATTTTTGTTGTTCCACTTCCTCCTCATCCACATCCTCTCGGCAGGCTGCAGCAGCTTGTTCAGCATGTGTGAGGGCTTTTTCAGGCTGTCCTGCCTGTCCCCACGCAGCCGCAAGTTCTATGAGAAGAAATAAAGGCTATGTCGTAAACTTTGCTGTCATCTGTCCAATATTTCTGACTGCCATCGGCCACTCCTCTCCTGAGAAGTTGCAGTGCCTCTTGGTTTCTTCCTGTGCACCGAAGAATGCGTGTCTGAATAAGACAGGGATGCAAAAAAAATACATCATCTTCTGGGTTCTCTGTGTCAGGCTGCTGTATCATTTGGATTGCCTCCGGAAGCCTGCCCATGTCACAAGAATGAAATGCCGATTCATTTGAGACCACCATAGTCTTTCAACAACCTCTGTGTCACCTTGGTTGGAGCAGGAGTGAAGGTATTTGATTACCTGCTCCAATTCTGCAGGGCATCTTCAAGTAAACCAGCTCTCCATAGGTGGCGGAAATGGGTCTGTGATTTCATCGAACCACCACTGCCAGTCAGAGCCTCGACAGGTAAGAATGGTATTGGTGTGTTTCACGTTTCTGGACAAAATCTGTAGCAAGGCCATCTTGTTAGCACCGGAGACAAATGGAATGATGTCCACGATGCTGCTGAGAGCCCACTGAATGGTGGTTGATTCGAAGGCTGGGCTATCAACCACTTCTCGAAGAATGACAATGGCTTGGTCGAAGTGTGCAATGAAGATGTTCCGAATCAATAAATCAGAGGTGTTTGAGAGGCGGGTGTAGAATGCCCAACTGCATCTTCAACTATACCACCGTATGCATTAAAATTGTCAATATGCACTGTTATGTCCAATTGAGGTGGTGGGCAGTCCGAGTTGGGTTCCAGGAAAATGCGAAGATTCTTCAGTGAAAGGTCGGAGTCAGGGGATCATCCTGGCGAGAAAAATGTGCATAGGCATGGAGGAGCCAAAGGAATTGGGAAGAAAAGTTCCTGGGATAGATACGAGCAAGATTGCGGAATAAAATAATGCAGTCTGCCAGCATGACCAGAGAAAACTGATCTTCCTCTGCCACCTTGCAAATTTGATCGATAAATGAGTCAATGTCTTTGCCTGCTGGTGGATGTTCAGATACTGGCAGTTTGACAGCAGTCTGGAATCCTTCCATGAAGGCGGCATATGACTCAAGGTGACGATTAACAGAAGGAAGGGCATTGCCGAAGGCCAAAAATGCATCATGACACTGACGGCTTTAAACTTGTCTTCTTCAGTCAAGGTGATCCTGGACTGAGCTGGATTATTTCATCTGCCATGGAACGGGAGAGGATAGCAGCATCTTGGGCAATGGATAGTGCAGCCATGTTTTGGTCAGCCTGGAGGAGATTTTTGCATGTAAGACCATTGCTTTCAGCAAGGAGGATCGATGATCGAGATCAGGTGAATTTCGGAGAGATGATGCCAGAGATCGAGAGATTGCTGGCTGGCTTGTAAGGCAGGCCCACATTGAAGTTGAACTCTGTATCTGGATGAGAGGGAGTATAGCGAGTCTGCTAGGTGTTGAAGAATCCATGGGGAGCATTCACTCCCAGTAAAACAACGAAAAATCTGGATTTTCAAGAGCTCCCAGGCCATAGATTCAGATATCATTCCTAGAGCACCCAGTTTCACTCCAAGCTCAGTCATAACTTCCCACATGAAATCTGTCTCTATGCTGCTGCAGCCTTCATTAAATTCCAGGAGAATCTGCAGGATCACAGGCAATACATGCAAAGGTGATGTGGGTTCCACAAACACCTGTTTCTTTGTGGATCCAAATATGAGGTCTTCAGCACTAAATTTCCACCAGCTGACAAATTTTGAATGCATTCGATAAGATGCATGGTCTGCACAGAGAGATACTGAGATTCTAGGTTTTTGTGGCTCGGATCCTTCACATAAGTTAGATACCATACTGAGTTGCTCAAATGCACATACAGATGATATTGCTTCAATTGTTTGGTTTAATACATTCTGACCAAATTGGGTCTCAAGTAGGACTCGGGCCATCATGCCTTCGAGCCGGCGCAGTCTGATTTGGTTTTCGACGTTGTTCACAACCAAAGTTTGTTCGACGCGCAAGGTTGTATGCGCAACTTGGACAGAGGTGTCTTCGATCCGAGCAGTAGTTTGCTCAATCCGGGCAGCAGAGAAGGCCTGAAAGGTATGAGCACAGAATTCCAAGGTGAGCACGGAATTCAGAATAGCAAGGCCTAACTTACCATGAATTGAAGGTAACATTTGTTGACATGTTCCTTCAGATGTCCGATTTTCCTCTCGAGATCATCACGCTTCATCCAGACTTTGATTTGAGAACCAACCCCCCGAAACCCCGGGTGTTGCACTGGAGAAATTTTGTAGCACGTTGAGAGAACATGAAGCATCTCCCTGAAGAGGATATCATAAAAAGAAGTCACAGTCCATGATGACAGAGACACACGCTTTCAGATTCCCCAAGGCGCTCAACAGCGCTGGTGCCTGGAATGTGTCCTCCTGCCCCCGGGTAAGGTTGGCTAAGTCAGCAAGGGTGCGAAGGACATCCTTTGTCAACTCGCGGATCCTTCGTCGATTCTCGCTGACCTGAATTCATCTCAATGAGTGTTTTCAATCGGAAGAGCATATCATATCCATACCTTTTCTATCGAGCTCTGAATGCTTTGGCCAATCTCAATGAGATCCTTGATGAAAGACAAGAAAGTTATGAGTGTTGTGGTGATTGTTATTGGGTCCATGTTACACAAATGCGAGAGTCGCAAGTGAGCTGGAATGGGATGGTGGAGGTGAACGTTCAAGCCTCGAGGTCGGAGCACAGCTTCCGTTGAGATAGAAGGTTCAAAAATAGCAAATTACAGCTTTAGTCTCGTAAAGCTCAACAGCATAATTCCAAGCATATTCTCACCGGGCTTTATCGATATCCCTGTCAACATCGGAATTACTGAGGATCAGAATGTACCAGAAGATGAAAATATAGATTGGGTACAGGGTACACAGTGCTAGAACAGCAGAACAGCAAAAATAACAGCCATGCGACAGCCATCGGTGGCTGAGATAAATTTGGGCAGGTCACAGCATACTAATGCGGTGCTGTGAATTGAATGCTATATCAACCGAGGTACGAGGAAGTACTGATATAGAGCGTCTGTCAAGAGAGACTAAATTGAATGTGGTTGCGCTAGCGAGCCACAGCGCATCCAGAGTTGATGCACTCCGTTCATTGGCTTACTTGGCCAATCAATCTGTAAGCAGGAGAGGAGCAGCGAGACATTCGAGATTAGCGAGAAAGACACGGAATAAGTCACTGTCTGAATGGTCAAGTCAAGCCATGACTGAGCGCACTGGGACCTTAGAATATTAGAATCGCCTTCTCCATGTCCGAGAAATTCCCCAGCGGAAAGACGAAGCTAACCCACCATGGCTTGAGTTGAACGGATACTCTCTGAGTTTCGAAGGCTGCTATCGCCGTACGAGCTCGAATTTTCACGTACGAGCAGGACTACGATAAAATCGAGTGACATGCCGCCTTGTCATCCGCGAAGACACAGAGCCACTCGAAATTAAACTGCGCAAGCGCCGCTGTAGGTTTTTTTTTTTGTTTTTTTGTTGGAGAACGCCTTGCAGTAGCTGTCTCCACGCATATATCGTCGTGGACCGAAAGGCCGCAGATCGAATTTCTGTCCTGGGCTCAGCTTGTTGAGCATCGGAAGCACTGCACAACTGAGGAGAGCAGGAAAGTTTGAAGCAGTCAAAAGATTATCCATAGACTCATAATGATCAAAATGCCTCCAAGAGAGAGCATGGACAACAAAACCAAGAGCTGCAATATGTTGGCAATATGAATAGTGCGTTACACGGACGCAAGGACGCCCAAAAGTGTGATGTAACGGGATCCGGGAGGGCCGAGTGCTCTGAATTCAAGATCATTTGAACTCTTCCGAAGTTGGGCACGCAGACGATGCCTCTCAAACGCGAACCTCTGCTTGTTCCCAGCGACCGACCAACACAAGCGGTGAATTGAGGTGGAAACGAAGGCCTTGCGTGTTTGTGAACACGAGGGCGACCAGGCTTGGTGTGAGCTCGCGGAGGCGAGCTGACGTGTTCGTATTGACGTAATCAAATGTTTAGCGCGCGCTTGTCTACACCTTTGTGGCGACCACGGCGTTTTCATGGAACCACAACCAGGCGAACCCGGGAATTGCGAGAGTGTTTCTCGGGGTGCCTCAAGGCCGGCTTGTTCCCCTTTTTTGATGTGTATTCTGTTGGAGCTGACGGGTATACAGCAATTACTATGCGCTTTACTTCTGTTTCTCCTGTGCTCAACCGCCGGGTACCTCGAGAGGTGCACACATGTCCACAACCGCGGAGAAACTCGTCATCTTATAGCCATCGTCGCGCTCCATGCCAATCCCGGCTTTCGAGCTTCACAGTTGCTTCGCCCAGAAGTACATACATAGCTTTTCACCACCCCAGTGAGCTCCTCGGGTATTATGTAAAGTCCTCTTAGGTAGGTTAAGTTGTCGTGAATTAACCTACCTAAGAGGTACGCCTCTGGCGGGAGGCCCGACAACTGCGGGGGATTAATAATCCTTCTTTTACTCATACCACTGGCGCCGGCCGCCAGCGCCTCCTCCGGAGGTGCCAGAGGCGAAATTTCCATAGGTTTTTATGCGCACATACACATTTATTACAGAGTAGCTATATAAAAACATATTGTAAAGTGAAATATACAGCGAAATGTCGCCAGCGGCGGCGGTCAGCCTGAAATCAGCGGCCGGGTGGGGCATATTCGTTCGGCGGCCGGGCGTTCGCATGGCATGTGTTGAGGGTGGGCGCGGAGGCCTTTACATCGCGAGCGGCGGCCACGAAGGTCGTCGCGGCGGTACATGGGTGAACCAGCGCCGGGGGCAGGTGCGAAACCAGCGGAGCGGCGCGTTCGTTCGTTTTGCACCGTTCAGGGGGCGGGCGTTCGCGTAAGGGCGGGTGCGGAGGTGTTTGCATCGCGCAGGGGCGGCCGCGAAGGTCGCGCGGGACAGGGGTGAACCAGCGCAGGGGGTAGGTGCGAAACCAGCGGCGGGGCGGCGGGTTCGCATTCGTTTGCACCGTGCGGGCGCGTTCACACAAGGACGCATTTGGGCGGCGGGCAGAGACTGGGCAGGGGCAGGCCAGCACGTTGGATAATGGCCGCCGCAGCCTGCATAATTGGGGCAGCACTGGCGGCGGTACAAATACCGCGCGGGTGCAGGCAGAGCACAGCGGACACTGGCGGCGTACTGAGAACGAGCCGCAGCGGGCTGCGCAGGGATGTTCGGGACATTCACATCGGGCGTGAAAGCAGCGGGGGCGTCAGCATCGCGCTGTGAATTTGAATTTGCGGCGATATTCATAATGGGCAGGCAGATGGGAAAGCAGTGCGGGTCGGGGGCAAAAGCAGCGGCAGACTGCGCACTCATTCATATGGCGCGAGAGCCGGCGCGGAGGGTTCGCATCGCGTGGGCGCAGGTGCGGGCACGCGAAACTGGCGGCGCAGCAGCGGGGTGGGGGGTGAAAGCTGTCTGGGAGGCCGGCGCGTTCATGTTCGCATCGCGCGGAGGGGCGCAGGGGGCGTTCTATTGTGCGGACGCAGTCGTGAAAGCAACGGGGGCGAGCTTTGGGGGCATCGCACGGTGTCTGCACCTTCTCGCTCACATTCACATCGGTGGCGACTGCGCGTGTTAGTACGGCGCGGCGAGTCGAGGAGGTGTGGGCGAGATGTATATGTTTGCTTCGCGTGATACTGATCTTGGGTACGTGCAGATTTCTTGTGCGTGCAGGAGGCGAGTCGTTTACCGGACTTGGGCGGCGTGGGGAGCAGGTGGAGTAGGCGTTGTTTGCGGGAGGTGTGCGCGTTCGTGGCGGGCAAGAGAGCCGGGGGTGTGCAGGAGGTACGCGCGTTCGATGAGCGAGTGCCGCTGCACTCACCAGAAGTAGAAGCCGAGGGTGCCCGCTACCCGCTGCATTTGACAAGGACGGGGCTGGGAGGAGCAAAGGCGACAGTGGGGGCACAGGAGAAAATGCACAAAGGCATTTGAAACCTCGCGGGAGTTGCGTGCGCGCCATGAAGCTGGTTTCCACCGCTTAGGGGTTGATTAGAAAAAATGGTTTGGGCTTGAAATTGGAGACAGCACGGCGTACTGGAGGCTCCGAGTGTGTCTGTGATCCCTCTCGCGATGTCCTGCAGTCGCCTCCTCGACGGTAAAGGTTCTGGCATGGTGATCTACATTGAAGATGGTGGTAAGAGCCAAGTTATTAATGGGAATTAAGCTGGCTTTTGGGTTATTTCGTGCACGTCGAATAAAAGAGTCTGAAGAAATGTAAAAAAAAATCATTGGGTAGCGGGCATCATATCACATACGATTCCGATACTCAGACCCACTGGTCGCGTGTAAGATACGGTGCAGAGAAAAAGAATGGCGGGGGTGGACGTTTATTCGCGATCCAATTGGCTACCCATTAAGGAAAGTGGCGGCGCCACTTTACGTGACCGACCTCAAGAGAGGCGGCGGAGGCCGCCAGGAGGTGCCGCCGAGGCGAGCCGTCGCCGCAGTGAGATGAAAGATGGTGACAGGAAACAAATTCCGCTTAGACGCCCATAAGCGCCGATCCGGATCAGGCATCGATTCTCACACTGCCACATTTCCTCCTGCACCTTTGTCGCCGCCTCGTTTTCGCCTGCATTTGTCGCCGCCTCCACTACTCCCAGACACAGAGGGGCATTCTCGTACAATTGGTGCTTCACGCCCAGCATTTGATCTTGCAAGAATTCCAAAGGCACTCAGTTTGATTACACTGGGTTTCGGTACAGCGGCGCTGCAGTGCCCCTCGATCCAGTTTCAGTCTGCAAGACATGGCGGCACCAACCCCCGTACTCACCGTTCCTAAAAACCCCGCTGCTGCCATTTCAAAAGCAGGTGCTAAAAAAATTCGAACCGCCTGGAGGCGTTGCAAAATTTGCACTCGCCGCCGCAAGCCCCGCTACTACGGCCACGGTCCACCTGCGCAGTCGCCACTAAAACACCTCATGCAGCTGCTGCCCCGGGTGCACGGTAACGGCCCCAAACTACACAACCGACGCCGCAAAAGCATCAACTTTACACTGCTGTGCGCGCACAACCGCGATGCCCCGAATTAACCGTCAACGCCGCAATGCGGACGCCCCCGCCCAGGCCAGCATTATGCTCCGCCCACCGCCGCCGATGAACGCAAACACGCAAACCGCGCCCGTCCGACGCGAACGCCCTGGCGGCGCAATACGGACGCCGTCGCTGTTTTCATGGCCGCCTCCTGCCAACGAGAAGGCTCCCGCACGACACGAGCACCGCTGCGCAGCGCCCCTGGCAATGCGAACACCCTTGCGCGACCCCCCGCGCAGCGCTGGCGGGATGCAGCAAGGCTGAGCAGCCCCCCGCTGTTTTCACAGCCGCCACCTGGCGATGAGAACGCTCCCACACGACGCGAGCGTTCCTGCTGAGCGCCCCCGCCGATGCGAACGCCCCTGCGCAACCCCCCGCGCGATGCGAACGCATACACGCGCCCCAAACAGGTTTTACGCTGGACCCCCAACTGGTTTTGCGCCTCCCCCGCGATGGTTTTACTGTATATTTGTTTCTGTACATTATGTCTTGTGTATCTATGTTCAATAAACAATGTCTCGTATTTTGAAACAGTCAACGCAGTGTGCATAATGTCGCCTCCGGACCTCTGGAGGAGGCGCTCGCCGCCAGCATCAGTCCAATGAGTAATAGAAGCTTTACGTGGACATCCAGCCTCCCACCAGAGGCGTACCTCTTAGGTAGGTTAATTCACGACAACTTAACCTACCTAAGAGGTCTTTACATAATACCCGAGGAGCTCACTGGGGTGCTTTTCACTGTGTTTCGTCTTGAGGTGTGTCCACATTTTTTGTGTGCGTTCATTGATGCTGATGCGTATACAGCATTTGTGCTCTACTTTGGTTTTTTCTCCTGTACTCATTGGCCGGGGACCTCGCAGACCAGACCAGCATGCGCGAAGAAACTCGGGTCTACATCATCTTCATGGATTCGCGATGCCATCGCCGCGATCCAGGCGAATGCCTCGCAAGCGTACACACTGCTTTTCGCTGCTCACGCGGCACAGATGATATCCTCGACGATCAACGCGCGTTTGCAAGCGTACACAAGGTGTCTTTTGGCGACTTGCGCGTACTCGTGGCAATTCCCATCCGACCTCAAACTCCAGCATTCGATTCGCCGGTCTGAACAACCGCCCTGGTGCTCCGCGCTTGGAGTCCCTTGAACATCTCCATCGCGTCTCCATCTGATTTCGTCCCCGATCCGTTCCGTAGGTCGGTCCGGAATGTGTGATCGTAGGAGCAGTAAATTCATTTTTATATAAGATTCCGTGGACAATATCAATGGGCGCTTTTCCGACACAGAGTTCTCCCTGACCTCCTTGCCAGTCACACCTGGATCACCGCTGCCCAGGACCACGTTGACCCCAACCCGACCATCCCTCAGCTGTGTGTAGACATGCTTTCTCGTTTGCGCGATGTACTCACCTTTCTCTAGGTACAATAAGAGACTCCTTTCGTCGAAGCCCTCGATATTTGACGCAGTTATTTGTTAGACGTTGAAGGCTCGTCTTCTCGTGCGATGCAGGTTCTCGATATTGATTCCTTCTCTTAGACTCTGCTCGTCTGCAAGGCAAGGTTTTCCCAGGTACAGTACTATAGCGGCAGCAACCAGAGTGAGGTAGTTTTCCCACTGAGTTCCATCTCGTTTCGTTCCTTGAGGTGTGTCCCTTTTTTGTGTCCGTTTATTGGAGCTGATTAGGTACATAGGTACAGCAATTGCGCTCTACCCTGCTTTTTTTACTCGTACTCGACGACCGGGGACCGCTTCGCGCTTTACCGCCTTCAAAGACAAGGTTAAAGATATAGTACAGAGTTTGCCGGCTACCGACCTATTCAAGGCCGAGCATTTTTTCTAACGCTAACACAATCTGCGCTAGGTGCGCGTGCACCTCCGATGGCAGCGAGACTGGAATGTGGATCGGCGAGGCTGTCTTTCGACCCACAATTATTCTACTCTCCTACCTCTGAGCTACCCGAGCAAACGTTCCTCATCTGGCGCGGCCCCACCATCTTCATCGATTTTAATTGGGTTTCTGATTACTCCTGGGAAACCCTACTCCGTGCGCTCTCCGCCCGGCGTACCCAACTCCAAAAGGTCCACGTTTATGTCAGTCGGTACCCCCACGTAGTGATCCCGGAGGCATAAATCCTAGCCGCCTTCCGAGAACTTGCCGCAGATGGGATTGACGTATACGTCGGTACGAAAAGAGCTACTGGTTACGAGAGTCAAAATTTTATATTAGAAGACTGACCCATGTCCAGCGAACGTCAGTAGCGCGTCAAATACATTTTGCTCACCTTCTTCTCACGTTAATTAGCCCTCGTCTTGCCCGCGTTCTTGTGCTTTCAACGTGACTTCAATTGAGTTTGGACCGAAAACATTTCAGAGGGTACCAATTTCTTGTATGGCGACGGCGCTACCTGCAACTTGCTCTATTTCGCCTCAGCTATTTCATCGTTCTCCGGGCTCGCGACTCGCATTTTTTTTCGGTCTTGCAACCATCTTCAAGTTGTCCCGAATTCTGCCTGCGTAGGTCTGAATTTCGTATCTTATAGTAGACCATATTCTCAGCAAGACTCGACACCGAGTCTTTACCTACAACTCTGTTATTTATTTCCCTCTTGTGTTCACCAAAGATGTTTCCCAGAAGCTAACACCTTGAACTCCTGTCTTGTTTTGTTGTTTTGATCCCGGATGGTGGAATTTCTGAACCGATCAATCTATAGGGACCAGCCTAGTGCGACCTTCGACTCAAGCATTCTCTTTGCATATTTTTAAACCAACATGTATACGCAGGAGGAGCAAATGCGCGACTTTTGAGCACCGTCTCTACCCGGTTCCATAATATCGAGTTTTCGTAGATCAACTGCAAACCTTTGAAAATACAGGTTTCTCGCATGGATCCCGAGTCAAGCATTCCCTTTTCAATCTAGAGCAAAATGCGCGACTTTTGAAGTTTCGAGCCCAGTGTCTATCGGGTTCCATAATGTTGACCGAAGTTTTCGGATATCAACACATTCACCAGTTGGAATCTAACCTCACCCTAATGAACACTTAGAAGTTATGCACATCGCGAGAAGAGTCCGTAATGTAGGTTATGAAAATTAAATGGAGTCGACGCCAATTACTTGAACCACTCCCGCACATGTACAATTCCCGCGGTTCAACGTGCTGGCAAAGAATTAATCCATGCCTCGGACGGTAGGCTGGAATAAAATGCGATGATAGGCTATAGAGTTCGTAGTAAGGTCCTGTGCCAAGACCGGTTTGCTCTGGTTTTGCAGATGAGTGAGCGAGAATCTTTCACACGCCGTACCTCGGATTTTCGCCACAGCCAACATTTCAACTTTGGAAAAACCCCGTTCAAGCTCTCGACTAGAGTACAGCATAGAACGAAACGAGGTAGACTTCTTCGTGTTGTTACTTTCCCCATGAATCTTGAGTCAGTGTATCGCAGATGCACAGATGCGTCGTTTGGCGAATTCCAATAAGGTAATGGACTGATTGGGGGCTTCACCTTTTAATCCGATTTCATTCCGTCGATCTTGGCTGCGGGGCCTAAGATCGAAGTCAGTCAAGCCAG
The DNA here is from genome assembly GCA_029378395.1 of Mycena leptocephala. Lineage (NCBI taxonomy): Eukaryota > Fungi > Basidiomycota > Agaricomycetes > Agaricales > Mycenaceae > Mycena > Mycena leptocephala. The sequence goes on from JARJLF010000943.1 coordinate 70,753, forward strand.
ACAGTCAGAATGAGGTTTACATGTGGCTCCCAAAGTGCGTACTAACTTTTAAATTCATCAGCAGGCAGGTTAACAAGACTCGGAGCAGCAATCATGGGTATTGCGAGGGGTGAACACGAAGTAACAGATGTATGTTGGAAGCCGCACGACTTACACTATTATTACGTGGTAACCCAATATAATTAGATGATTGCGAACCCGATTCTATGTCCATCGGATACCCGTCCTTCGATGAGAGCCACGTATGAATTGAACTTACATGTAGTTGCTTTCTTCGCAGCGATCTTCTACCGATTCAAGTAAATTTTGTGCGAACACATCAAGAATGCCCCTTGCTTGGATTCAGGTCGGCGTGGAAGAATTCGGTCCCTGATTCGACTCAGAAGGTATTGGCACAACTGTCGACCATCTACTCTATAATGCAGGCAGCCGTGAAATTGTCGTCGGTAGAATACCATAGATCGCGACGGAACTTCTTGGATATCGTGCGTCCGAGTCAGTCAAAATGAGAGCGTATTTTGCACCATTGAATTGCAGAGTGAAAGTGTCGCCGACAGTACGTGTCCAATGGGTTGTATATTTTATATATGGATGGCGGATGGAACAGTCTGAGTCTAAGTAAAACTATCATTTGAGCACTGAGCAGCATTAGTGCAGGTGGGAATCTAGCCAATTGTTGTTGCGCGCAGGTTTTGGCTGGCGATCGCGAATACGAGCGTTGACAGTCGTGCAGTGATCATGAAGAGCCTAGTTCAAGAATAAAAAACCAGGCGGCTGAAGTGGGAGGTTGAGCAAGGTTGAGCGTCGGAAAGCTAGAGAGAGGACAGTAGAAGTTTAAAGTGATGGACAGATTATTCGTAGAATGATAAAATACCTCCGAGTTGTTCAAGAGAGCTTGAAAATTAGCTCTTCGCCATGGGCTGCAGTATGCATAGAGCCTGAGTACACAGACACAGGATTTGAAGAGGTCCAGGGACCGTCCAAGCGAAGCGACGCCGACGAACTTGCAGCTTGAAGCTCTTCGGGCTTTTTTGTATGCAAATGATGGCTTGTAGATAGTTTGTAGACAGGGTTAGGCTTGAGGTGGAAACGACGCTTAGTTGGTCTGGGGGTTTGTGAACGAGTTTGCGGAGCCCGGGCCGGAGTTTGCTGACGGCTCGTATTGACGTAATCAGTGCTTCAAAGCTTCAACCACGACACACGACCGTCGACAACCTTGCTACAACCGCGAAGAAACTCGGTGTCTACGTCGTCTTATGGATCCACAACGCTCGTCGCGCTCCAGGCCAATCCAGACCTTCACCTACAAGTCCATGACCATCGAACATGCACGACTTACAGTAAAGTAGTACTCTTCGCTGTGTTTCGCTCCTTGAGGTGCGTCCTTTTATTTTTTTTTGAGAACCTGATGGATATCTATAGATATATAGCAATTGTGCGCTCTAGGCTTCGCGCCTGCAGTATGCTCGCTGACTTCATCCCGCTCGCGAGCATCCTGTGTTTCGTTTCTCCGAGGTGTGTCCCCCGTGTCTTTTGTGTTTATTGAAGCTGATTGGGTACTTTCATCCAGAAATTGTACTACATTTTCTCTCATACTCAACGGCTGGGGACCGCTTCGCGCTTTGCCGCATTCAAAAATGTGGGCCGGGCACCTTTTCTAATGCTACGATAATCTCCGGATCGTCGCCCCCACTGTGCCATGGTGTGCGTATACCTCCGACGGCGGCAAGACCGGCTTCTCGTCCGACGTTGCAAAGCCCAAAACATCGTCCGCCCGCCCATGACGCCAACATTTTCTACTGCTTCCGCAAGCCGCGCTCAAAGCTGGGACCCCACTGCCCTGCGCAAACCTTCGATGTGCACGCACCCATACCACGGACAACCTCTGATTCGACGACCATATCGACGTATTTCCACGCCCCGGTCCTCGTCCTAGGCGCCTCAGCGCCCCGGTGCACCGGGAGATCCGTAGATGCACGACATCACCACCGCGGCCAAGCAGGTGGAGCAAGAGATGAAGTCGCGCAGCGCCGTGCGGTAGAGTCGGCCAGAGGCCGCAGCGAGGTCGACATCATCGGCGGTCGATCTGCCGCTGCCGTCCCCGCCCTATCCGCTCGCGGTGCAGGCTTCGGCCTCGCACGAAATGAGCGTACAGGACTGTGGGTGCGGCTCTGTTCATGGATCACTTGCCACCGCGGAGCCCCGGTGTCGCCGCCATCGGTCGAGAATGATTGACCATGGTAGAAGGCGCTGCATGCTGCTGTGAAGCATTCCCTAAAGAATTCGTCCAGACCCATGTCTGCGGTATCGTCTCGGTGTCTTACAGTCGAACGTCAAGCCAGCGGACTATTCCCTCTTCTCGATCTTCTCGTCGATGAGCCCGGCAATCACGTCGATCTACCAGACGAGGGTCAGGGCATTGTATCAAGGGTGCCTCCCTCTGCGGGTCGAGATGCCCTCACGCCTTCACCCCCACCCAGAGCAGCTTGTCAACCTGCTCTACTCGATCTTGCAGACCAGTCGTCGGCGGCCTTTTGACCGAGACCGGCTCGCGCGCGATTGTTATTTTATGTCTGTGCCTACCTACATACCTAGCTGCCCGGGCTTTCCGGTGCGGCTTCCACTGAACTAATGCCTTAATGGCAGCATCCGCATCTACAGGAACACATCGCGGCCGCTCTGCATCATCCTCCTCCGTCTGCTCGACCCCATCGCCTCGCAGTCCCGCCGAACGGATTCCCCTCGCTCCCACCACCGCCGCCCTCCACCAACGTCGACTTCGTCGATGGCTCCCCCGCCCGACCCGCGCGCTGAACGCCCAATGAAGCACGGAAGGAGCGCTGAGCGATTCAGAGGCAGCGTGTCACCCCCCTCTATGCGATCGCAGACCAGTCTTCGGTTGCCTATTGACCAAGACCGGCTCGCGCGCAATTATTCTACCCTCTTACCTCCTACTTATCTAGCTACCCACGCAAACGCTCCATGTCCGGCGCGGCTTCTGCTGGACTGACCCCCGATGCCAGCATCCACATCCGCTGTTGACGTTTTCTGCGGCTCAAGTTCCCCGCCCCACCCGCCCGTTGAACGCGCGCCGTCACCTCGCAGTCCCGCCGAAGATTCCCCTCGCCGCCACCGCCACCGCCTCCACCAACATCGAATTCATCTGCGGATTCGCCACCACCCGCGCACTGAATGCCCGATGAAGCACGGAAGAGAGCTGGGCTCGCGCTCGCATATTGCGGATCGGGGTTCGGGTGGTTATGGTGCACCATACCCCAGGCACATACCACTGCAATGCCGAGCGAGGTGGATAAGCGGGGAGTTTGGGAGTTTGAGGTCACCGGTGGCGATTTCAGCGGCGTGGGCGAGGTGGGCACAGGGCGATTGTGTGTTGTGCGATGAGGACGGGAAAGAGGAAGAGGGAGGGAAGCCCCCATGAACACCTTCCCGAGATGATCTGAGCTCGACAATCGCATGCCTCGTTTTTCTTTTCTTTCCTTTTTTTCACGTCTCCGCCTGCTGGTCCTGCTGGATACACGTCCCCCACCACCTGACCCACCCGATGTTCCCACCGGCTTTCCGCCCTCCATCTCAAGACTAAGACGCCGGCCTTTCCCTTCACGCCCGACGTTCCCCCACGTCTACGCCGATGAGGACAACGCGGAGGTCTTCCCCTCCCCGCCGCCTCCGCCTCTGGCTCGCGCGATGCGATGCGAGCGATGTGAGCACCACCGATGGGTCCCACAACGAGTCCCGAGTCGCGAGCGCCACCCTCCCCTCAGGCGTCTGGCGTCGGTGCGAAGCGCGAAGAGGTCGAACGCGAGGAGTTTGAGCATGAGCGTCAGCGCGAAGAGGTGGTACGGGTGCAGGTGACAATGCTAAGCTGTTGGGTAGCGATGGGAGCGGGGGCGGGAACGGGAACTCAACGGGTGCGCTCCTGAGCAGCGAGGGAGCATGATGCCTCTGCGCCGAGAGAACTGAGAGGGAGAGCAGGTCGGGAACGCGAGCAGGACCGGGGGGAGCCGAGCAGCGGAGACAGCGACAGAGGGGTGCCGATGCCGAGGTGCGCACATCGTCGGGGAGAGCGCGAGCTCGCGTGAGGGATACGTGAGAGGGCTCGAGCTAGGGGCTGTGCGATTGGGGGATCGGGGGAGCGTGAGTTTGGACGCGGGGCGAGGGGCGCGATGTTGAGAAGCTATTTCGTCTCACGAGAGCGTGCTGGCTGCGGGGGATGTGCCTCTCACTTCCAACGTGGGGAAAGCAGCCACCTGTACATAGCCTCAAGATTGAAGCAGCGCTGCAGCTTCCTTACACCGGACGTCCCGGTCCTCAACTTCTTTTTCTTCCATCCCCATCGCTCATTGCTGAAGAGCTTTGCGACGGTGTGTCTGTCTTTCCTGTATCTGCCCTTCTGTATTGACTTGGGTTTGCTGTGTCTAGGCTATGGCCCTTTATTCATTCGGCACCACGCTTAGTGCACCTGGGCTTGCATAGCCACACCTTTTTTGTTGTGTAGGTCGCGTAGTTCCTACCAGGGTAGCAAATGCATTGGCTCTCTGAATCTGGTTTCTTCTGAGACAACAAACCGAAACGCGTACAGGCTCATCGTATATGACTCCACAAGACCATGAATGCTAAACTCAAACCTCAAGCGATATACCCATGATCCCCACCAGCATCCACCAGAGGATGTCCATCGACTGGTGTGCTCCTCAGCCTGATTTCGAGCGGGGTGTGGAGAATTTCTGCGACACTGCTCATTGCACGCTGGACCGTGGCTGTATCCAGCTTCTCTTCGCCCTTCTGTGCGACTTGGGACGACGGCGCTGCGGAGATAGAAGTGGACGCATCTGTGGAGATCAATCTGTCCCAGTTGAACCCAGGTATTACATCCATACGCGGCTTTCTCGTCCTGTTCTGTATTGCAGAATCTTTCCTTTACTCTGAGATATGTCATCTTTATGATTTTTTGTGTACTGAAGCCAATTGAGTATGCACAGCAATAGTGCACCCTCTACATTTTTCACTTTATGCTCAATGATCGGGGACCGTTTCGCGCGTTGTATTCAACTCTGAGCAAGTCAATTGAGGAACTCACACAACTTGTAGCTGTCAATTTCTCCTTGCCAAACCAACTCCAAATTACAGAAATTCAGCAGACAGTTTTTTTGGGAAAGTCGTAAGGTGGAATGAGGGCATTATCCTTGCAAAAGAAAAAAAAAAAGGAAAATCAGTGCGTCGAGTGGCACATATGTCCGCACCCTTACTGACAGGCATTGCATGGACACTTATAATATTACAATGTCTTCTTTGTTACATGCTGAACCAGTTGCGACTGCACCGTGACCGGGGGCAGAATTTTAATGGTAAAGACTTCTCTGCTGCTCCTGCTTTCACGTATGCATATCTGATATATCCGGGGCGTGCCCATTAGGGCTGAAGACATTTACATAGAAATATGTGATACATCCAAAATTCGTACACGATTCAGTCAAACTATGTGACTCCACACGACGACGAACAAAATCCCAACCAACATCCACCACAGAATGTCCATCGGTGTTCCACACATACTCATACTCATGCTCATGTTCATGCTCAGCCTCACTTCCAGTGGCTTGCTGAGGATTTCTGTGAGGGAGCCCTTTGCGACAAGCACTGTGTCCGTTGCAGCAGGGCCCTCAGGCTCTTCTAGTGCTGCAAATGAGGATGTCGGGGTGTTATCCATATATGCGGAAACCGGGTTCTCAAAGTGCGTGGCATCTGAAATGACCACGTCTGTGTCCATCGGAACATCGCAATATTCGTCATCTCCCTCCAACGCAGTCTCCCAAGCCCCTTCTTCTTCTTCATCATCCTCATCATCTGACTGCATCCCAATTTTCTCAAAGAGGAAATCTGGCCCTGGAGGTAAGGACACATATTTCCCCTGGGCTTCTGTGGACTCGGTGGTCGCGGCAGAAGCGCTGATGATGTCACCTTTCTCCATGAGATAGCCTGCCAGCTGGTCCAAGGCATCGGCGAGAGCTGGGAGGAAGTATGTCTCCATCTCTACCACCTTTTGCATGATGCTGACAGCTTCCTCGCATGCAGCAATGGCTTCTTCTCGACAGCTGACATTCCATAGGATCGAAGCAAGATTCAGGAGGCTACTCGCAAGGGTGGGGAGATGTTGTGGGGCCAATGTGACCAACTCGCGATACAATTCAGTGGCTTTCTCGGCATTCGCAATTGCTTCTTTCAACTCCCCAGCAGTCATGAGCCGCAGAGACAGTGAGTGGAAGGCATTTGCTCCCAGTTCCTGCTTCCTGATTATAAAAAGAAAATCATCCCACATCTGCCCTTCATTCTGAGTGTATATGGACACCACTTCGTGGGAAATCACGAGGGCCTCGTTGTTCCTTCCAACTGCAGCTAGGCAGTTTGAAAGTGTGGTAAGGGAGTGTATGAGTGTACATTTTTGTTGCTCCACCATGACTTTTTCATCATCCACAGTCTTTCGGCAGACTGCGGCAGCTTGTTCAGCATGTGTGAGGGCTTTGTCAGGCTGTCCTACATGTCCCCAAGCAGCTGCAAGTTCCACAAGGAGAAAATAAAGGATTAGGTTGTAAGCTTTGCCGTTGTCTGTCCAAATTTTTTGCCTGCCATCGGCCACTCCCTTCCTGAGAAGTTGTAGTGCCTCTTGATTTCTCCCTATGTGCCGAAGAATACGTGTCTGAATAAGACAGGGATACAAAAAATATGGATCATCCTCCGGGTTCTCTGTATTGGTCTGCTGTATCATTTGGATTGCATCTGGAAGCCTGCCCATGTCACAGAGAATGAAATGCTGATACATTCGAGACCACCGTAGTCTTTCAACAACCACTGTGTCACCTTGATCAGAGCAAGAGTGAAGGTATTTGATTACCTGCTCTGATTCTGCAAGGGCATCTTCAAGTAAACCAGCTTGCCATAGGTGGTGGAAAATCAGACCATGTATTTCATTGAGCCACCGCCAGTCAGAGCCCCGACAGGTAAGAATGGTATTGGTGTGTTTCACGGTTCTGGACAAAATCTGTAGCAAGGCCATCCTGTTGGCACCGGAGACAAATGGAATGATGTCTAGGATGCTGTAGAGAGCCCACTGAATAGTGGACGATTCGGAATCTGAGTGATCAACCACCTCTCGAAGAATGATAATGGCTTGATTGAAGTGTGTGATGAAGATGTTCCTAATCAATACTGTAGTGGTGTATGAGGGGCAGGTGTAGAATGCATGGACTGCATCTTCAACTATACCACCCTGTGCATTGAAATCATCAATATGTACTGCTCTATCCAACTGAGGTGATGGGCAGTCTGAGTTGGGTTCCAGGCAAATACGAAGATTCTTCAGTGAAAGGTCAGAGTCAGACTCATCATGGTGAGAAAAATGTGCATAGGCATGGAGGAGCCAAAGGAATTGGGAAGAAAATTCCTCGGGATGGATGCGAGCAAGATTGCGGAATAAAATAATGCAGTCTGCCAGCATGACCAGAGAAAAACTGCCTTCCTCTGCTACTTTGCAAATTTGATCAATAAATGAGTTGATGTCTTTGGCAGCTGGTGGGTGTTCAGAGACTGGCAGTTTGATAGTAGTCTGGAATCCTTCTATAAAGGCAGCATATGACTCGAGGTGACGATCAAAGGAAGAAAGGGCATTGGCAAGGACAAGAAGTGTATCACAACACTGTACTGCTTTAAACTCATCTTCTTTAGACAAGGATGATCCTGGGCTGAACTGGATTATCTGCTCTGCCATGGAGCGGGACAAGGCAGTAGCATCTTGAGCAATGGATAGTGCAGCCATGTTTTGGTCAGCCTGAAGGAGATTTTCTGCATGTATGACCATTGCTTCCAGCAAGCAGGATCGATAATCAACATGAGGTGAACTTTCGGAGAGATGATGCCAGAGATCAAGTGATTGCTGGCTGGCTTGTAAGGCAGGCTCATATTGAAGTTGAAGACTGTATTCACATGAGAGGGAGTATAGTGATTCTGCAAGGCACTGGAGAATCCATGGGGAGCTTTCACTGCCAGCAAAACGACGAAAAATCTGGATTCTTAAGAGCTCCCAGGCCATGGATTCAGATGGCATTCCTAGAGTAGCCAGGTCCACTCCAAGGTTAGTCATAACTCCCCACATGAAATCTGTCTCTATGCTGGTGCAGCCTTCATTAAATTCCAGGAGAATCTGCAGGATCACAGGCAATACATGCAAAGGTGATGTGGGTCCTGCAAACACCGGTCTTATCATTGGATCCCAAGAGGAGGGCTCGAGGACTAAATTTCCGCCAGCCGACAATTTTTGAATGTGTTCAATGAGCTGCATGGTCTGCACAGAGAGATACTGAGATTCTAGGTTTTTGTGGCTTGGATCCTTTACGAAAGTTAGATCTAATCAATACTGTACAAAGGCACATACAGATGATATTGCTTCAATTGTTTGGTTTAATACATTCTGACCAAATTGGGTCTCAAGCAGGACTCGGGCCATCATGCCTTCGAGACGCCTCAGTTTAACTTGGCTTTCCACACCGTTCACGATCAATGTTTGCTCAACACGCAGAGTTGTGTGCTCAATCCGGGCAGCAGAGAAGGCCTGAGATGTGTAAGCATAGGGAATAGGAATAGCAAGGTGTTGCACACCGTGAATTGCAGGTAACATTTGTTCACATGTTCCTTCAGATGTCCAATTTTCTTCTCGAGATCATCACGCTTCATCCAGATTTTGATTTGAGAACCAACACCCCGAAACCCCGGGCGTTGCACGGGAGAAATTTTGTAGCATGTCGAGAGAACATGGAGCATCTCCCTGAGATGGGTATCTTAAAACAAATCGTCGATATTATGATGGCGGAGACTCACGCCTTCAGATTCCCTAAGGCGCTCAACAGTGCTGGCACCTGGAATGTGTCTTCCTGCCCCCGGGTAAGATTGGCAAGGTCGGCAAGGGTGCGAAGGACATCCTTTGTGAGCCCGCGGATCCTTCTTCGATTCTCGCCAACCTGAATTCATCTCAATGAGTGTTCTCGATCGGAAGATCATATCATATCCATACCTTTTCTATCGAGCTCTGAATGCTTTGGTCAATCTCAATGAGATCCTTGATGAAAGATGAGAAGGTTATGAGTGTCGTGGTGATTGTTATCGGGTCCATGTTACACAAATGCGAGACTCGCAAGCGAGCTGGGATAGGATGGTGGAGGTAAAGGTCCAAGCCTCGAGGTCGTAGCACAGCTTCCATTGAGATAGAAGGTTCAAAATTAGCAAATTACAGCTTTAGTCTCGTAAAGCTCAACAGCATATTCTCACCGGGCTTTATCCCTGTCAACATCGGAATTACTGAGGATCAGAATGTATCAGAAGATGAAAATATAGATTGGGTACAGGGTACACAGTGCTAGAACAGCATAACAGCAAAAACAATAGCCATGCAACATCTATCGGTGACTGAGATAAATCTGGGCCAGTCACAGCATACTATAATGCAGTGCTGTGAATTGAATATAGTTGTGCTAGCGAGCCACGGTGCATCCAGAGTTCATGCACTCCGTTCATGGCTTATTTGGCCAACCAATTACAGCTGTTTCCGAAAACATTGAGACAAACTTTTTATTTTGCCAGCGCTGAAATTTTGATGGCTGCTAAGGATTACCAGATCTGGCATCGGATCAGCTATATTTAGACATCTGCCAGCGGCCAAAAATTCTGCGGCGTCCACACAGAATGCAATCTCAATGTGCTCTGCCCGGAAAGTCCAGTTGCAAAAGAGCTGAGGGAAGGCACATCGGCTGACGCGAAGGGTGGCTAGGCAAAACTGAGCGGAGTGATAAATTCTGGTGCTTCGGCTGTCCTCGGTTAGGCTCAGCAACACCCAAACGGGCAATCCTTAGCAGCCATCAAAATTTTCGGCGCTGGCAAAATAAAAAGTTTGTCTCAATGTTTTCGGAAACAGCTGTAATCAATCTGTAAACAGGAAAGGAGCAGCGAGAGATTCGAGATTAGCGAGAAAGACACGGAAAAGGCCATCGTCTGAACTCTGGATGGTTGAGTCAAGCGATGACTGAAGTCTGAGCGCACTGAGACCTTAGAATATTAGAATTGCCTTCCCCGTCGAGAAATTCCCCAGCGGAAAGACGAAGCTAACCCACCATGGCTTGATTTGAATGGATGGTCTCTGAGTTTCGAAGGCCGCTATCGCCGTACGAGCTCGAATTTCACGTACGAGCAGGACTACGATAAATCGAGTGACATGCCGCCTTGTCATCCGCGAAGACACAGAGCCACTGGAAATTAAACTGCGCAAGCACCGCTATAGCCTTTTTTTTTTTTGCTGCCCATCGTCGTCCTTGGGGAACACCTTGCAGTAGCCGTCTTCACGCGTAGATCCTCGTGGAACGAAAGGCAGCGGAGCGAATTTCTGTCCTGGACTCAGCTCGTTGAGCATTACAAGGAGAGCAGGAAGTTGAAAACAGTCGACAGATTATTCGTCGACTCAGAATGATCAAATGCCTCCAAGAGAGAGCATGGACAACACAACCAAAAGCTGTAATAGCATCTGGAAAACCATAGCCGAGCCATAGCTGAGCCATAGTACCATGGCGTCCATAGTAGTGGATAGTACTATGTGGTGGCACACCAAGCACTATGCAGCACTAGGGAGCACTATGGTGTTTTGCGCTGCACACTATGCACCACTGGTGAGTTTGTGGGCTATTTCCTGCCAGTTCCCGTCATTTGCCGTCGCACGCTACTTAATAAGATCGAGTAATTTAGATGTCTATGGATACAATGTGAAGCAATATAAATGTAGAGATAATTTTGAACCACATCTACGATGAGCTCGAGAAACAAAACGAAAACTGCGCAAAAACCAACTGCTAAATCAATGCAGAACAATTTGAACGGGAGCGCTGGGTGCCATGAATCTCGGGCACTGATATCCGCGTTGGAAAGCGAGCGTGTATTCCGCGGACAAGAGCCAGCCAATTCGAAGGGGTGAAGGATTCACGAAAGGGTGGCGAACGAGAGTCCTTAAATCCGCGCAGACGCCGGACATGAGTCACAGGCCGGCAAACAATGACCACGTGGTTGGTTGTTCTTTCTTTCCTCCCTCCACAAGTATATTCAACCCGCCTCCGGCGGGGAGTCAACCATGCTGTTACCTTAATTCTATTTTCTTGCTATATGGTGCCGCACTACCGCTCGCTAACGCTCACGGTGCGCGGCACCTTCCGAGTCGTGAGAACCGGCGGCGACATCTCGACAGCCGGCAGCGAGAAGTCGACAACGTCTCGTGATTTATCAGGTGACTTATCAAAGTGGCTGTGTACATTGTGTTTTCATATATAGGACCTCTCTTTCTCCCTGTCGTCTCTTACCCCCTGCCTCTCGTCTATAAGCTCTCGATACTTATAGTTCTACCTCCCATTCGGACGCTAAGTCGACCTAGCAGGGCATTTGGAGGGTCGGATAAAGTACTGGCATCCGGTGCGTCGTCTCATTCCGAGTCCCAGCGCATCCTTCGAGCTCAATCTACTTCCCAATGCACCAGGGCCATCATACCACCGTGTTTTGCGCCAGTCGACAGCACATCCCGCTGGCATGACTGTACTGGCTTCATCCGCTGTGGAGACATTCAACACGCGTCAAAGTCCGCCGCGCCGATTCCACATCGTTGCCAGGTGACCGGGTGTTGGTAGTTGAGGCTCATATGGTATGTTCCCCTTCCTAGTATGTTCCCTTTGCAAGAATGTTTTTTACCCGCACTTCATAGGGACAGGTACATCATGTTCACCGCGTACGCCTTCAAGAAAACTGCTTCTGGCTGCGCTTTTCTACAGTTTGGCAAGTACTGTCCGCTTTAGGCTGGACCGCGAGAAGAGGGGCACGCGATCGAGGATGTGGTTATATGGTATGTTCCACTCGATGAGTCGAGTCTCTTCAAGTCTAATATTTTCTTTGAAGCTGCAGGTACATATTTATTAACTGCTGTTTGTAGGTGCAGCTGTTGTCATGTGCCCCAGATCTAAAGCCATGTCCAGATAAACCCGTAGTCTCGACGAGACAGTCCGCAGAGTGATCCGGTAACGCAGGGGAGGAGATTGTGTGCTCGGACGAGCCTGGTAGGTCATTCTGGTTGCCCGCACGGAGCGCAGTACACTGAACATGATTTAGAGCGATTCGGGGCACCTATAGAGAGAAGGGGCTTGGTAGGGAAGGCTTTGGTACAAGAGGTGGCCAAGATAAGGATTCGACCCACGATCAACAACACGTGATCAGATGCGATGGCTCCTCTCTCAAGTTCAAGGAATGGTAAATAAATTTGCTTGAGAGGCTATTTGAGCAGCTAGAACATGTATAATGTTGCAGAGAGCTTTTGGAATTTTCTGTGGAGGATTTCGTTTCGAAGTAGGTTATCACCGGATTTATGGCCTAATTGGGCTTGGCTGGCATTTCACGCAGTAGGGCACTTGCAGGAGCTCATAACCTCTGGTAATTGATATTCAAGCATATGGTACATATTTAAAGCATCTAACATAAAGTCCAAAATTTTCCGCAGCCCAAAACTACGTCCATAGCCAAATGGTTGCTTTTGATCGCGGCCAAATATTTGGGGGGGAGGGTGTCACGTGTGTTCATCAGTGGGTACGATAATGAGATCAGCCACCTCTTGCTTTGGTAAGTCGTTCTAACTTACATCCCGGTCGTTTAGTCCATCGCTAATAGTGTATCGCTACAGTCGGATGTTGGCATTTTGTTTCATGTGTTTGCGGGTCTGTCGACGGAGCGGACGCAGGCGATCACGATGAGCAGGGGCCATGAGGAGGAGCGAAAGGCAAGGGAACTGAACTCGTAGATGAGGTACAGTCGTGTGAAGTAGTTACATCAACAATATAAATGTTTTTTCTCTATTCTTTGTCAGTTGAGCGTGGAGCAAGCAAACAGAAAGCCCAATAATAATTCTAATACGCGGTACGGAATATATGGGGCGGCCGTGCACTGCATAGTGCTTCCATAGTGCTGCATAGTGTGGCGTGCTCTCTGCATAGTGCTACATAGGGGGTATGTACCTATGGCCACTATGGCACTATGCAGCACTGTCAAGCACTGTCAAGTTTCAGGTCGTTTTCCAGATGCCTATACTGGTAATATTAATAGTGCGTTAAACGGACGCAAGGTGCGATGCAACTGGAGGGCCGAGTTCTCTTAATCCAAGATCACTTGAAGAGACTTGAAGCTCTTCCGAAGTTGGGCACGGCGGCACGCAGACGAGGCCTCTCAAATGCGAACTTCTGCTTGACCGACCGACAGAGTGATGAGCTGACGTGTTCGTATTGACGTAATCAAATGTTTAGCGCGCGCTTGTCTACACTTCTACAGCGACCACGGTGTTTTCATGGAACCACCACCAGGCCAATCCCAGTGACCATCGTAACCGGGAATTGCGAAAGTGGTTCTCGCTGTGCCTCAAGGTCGGTTTGTCCACCTTTTTGTTGTGTATTCACCGGAGCTGATGAATATACAGCAATTATGCGCTTTACTTCTGTTTCTCCTGTACTCAACGGCCGGGGACATTGAGAAGCGCACGATTGTCCACAACCGCGAAGAAACTCGTCGTCTTATGGCCACCGTCGCGCTCCATGCTAATCCCGGCTTTCAAGCTTCACAGCTGCTTCACCCACAAGTGCATACTTATGCGTGACGGTCCAGTGTGGGAAGTGCATCCATAACTTTTTGCTTTCGTTTCCTTGAGGTGTGTCCCATTTTATTTGAGTGCGTTCATTGAAGCTGATGGGTATACAGCAATTGTGCCCTCTATGTCTGTTTCTTCTGCGCTCAACGGCCGGGATATCAGACAAGCGCACGCTTGTCCACAGACGCGAAGAAACTCGGGTTCACGTCATCTTCGTTAATCCGCGACGCCATTCCAGGCCAACGAGCGTACACACAGCTTTTTGCTGCTTACGCCCACACAGATGATATCCTCGACGCCCAGCGCCCCTTTGCAATCGCACAGAAGATGTCTTTCGGCGACTTGCGCGTAGCATTCCTCACTAACCTCCAGCATTCGATTCGCCGGCTTGAGCAACTGCTCTGCTGCTCTGCGCTTTGAGTTCCTAGGGGCCACTTGAAAATCTTCATCGCGTCACCATCTGATTTCGTCCCCGATCCGTTCCGTAGGTCGGTCCGGAATGTGTGATCGTAGGAGCAGTAAATTCATTTTTATATAAGATTCCGTGGACAATATCAATGGGCGCTTTGCCGACGCAGAGTTCTCCCTGACCTCCTTGCCAGTCACACCTGGATCACCGCTGCCCAGGACTACGTTGACCCCAACCCGGCCATCCCTCAGCTGTGTGTAGACGTGCTTTCTCGTTTGCGCGATGTACTCACCTTTCTCTAGGTACAATAAGGGACTCCTTTCGTCGAAGCCCTCGATATTTGACGCAGTTATTTGTTAGACGTTGAAGGCTCGTCTTCTCGTGCGATGCAGGTTCTCGATATTGATTCCTTCTCTTAGACTCTGCCCGTCTGCAAGGCAAGGTTTTCCCAGGTACAGTACTATAGCGGCAGCAACCAGAGTGAGGTAGTTTTCCCACTGAGTTCCATCTCGTTTCGTTGAGGTGTGTCCCTTTTTTGTGTCCGTTTATTGGAGCTAATTAGGTACATGCATAGTCCAAAGATGCGCTCTACCCTATTTTTTATATCGTACTCAACGCTGGGGACCGTTTCGCGCTTTGCCGCGTTCAAAGACAAGCTCAAAGATTTGTAGTACAGAGTTTGTCAGCTACCGACCTATTCAAGGCCGAGCATTTTTTTTTTTTCTGGCGCTACAACAATCTGCGCTAGGTGCGCGCGCACCTCCGATGGTAGCGAGACCGGAGCATGGATCGACGAGGCTGTCTTTCGACCCACAATTATTCTACTCTCTTACCTCTGAGCTACCCGAGCAAATGTTCCTCATCTGGCGCGGCCTCACCATCTTCATCGATTTTGATTGGGTTTCGGAATCCTCCTGGCAAACCCTACTCCGTGCGCTCTCCGCCCGGCGTGCCCAACTCCAAAAGGTCCACATTTATATCTGCCGGAACCCCTACTTATCGATCCCTGAGGCAGAAATCCTAGCCGCCTTCAGAGAACTTGCCGCAGATGGGATTGACGTATACGTCGGTACGAAGAGAGCTATTGGTTATGAGAGTAAAAAAAATTATATTAGAAGACTGACCCATGTCCAGCGAACGTCAGTAGCGCGTCAAATGCACCTTCTTCTTCTTCGCGTCAGTCAACCTGTCTTGCCCGCGTTCTTATGCTTTCAACGTGATTTCAACTGAGTTTGGACCGAATTTCAGTGGGTATCGGCTTCCAATATGACGACTGCGCTACTTGCAACTTGCTCTATTTCGCCTCAGCTATTTCATCGTTTTTCGGGCTCGCGACTCGCATTTTTTTTCGGTCTTGCAACTGTCCCGAATTTTGCGTGTTTGATCGTATTGAGTTGCGTAAATCCTAAACTGTACGGTTGCGCATTTATGCTATTCGTCTTGTGGTAGACCATGTTCTTAGCAGCACCCGACACCGATTCTACACACAACTCTGTTTTTTCCCGCAAGCTAACACCTTCGTCTCCGCAACGTGGTTGAACTATCATCCAACGCTACCTCGCGTTGCATTGATTTCGGAGGGTGGAATTCCTTGAAGCGATTGAGTCATTTATATGGATGAGAAGACCTTGGCAAATGCAGGTTTTTGGCTTCGATTCCGAGACAAGCGTCATATTCTTGAATTAATGTGTATACGCAGGAGAGCAAATGCGCGGAGTGTTTCTACCGGGTTCCATATTATCAGCCGAAGTTTTCAGATATCAACACATGTCCAACTAATCAATACTTGAGAAGCGATACACATCGCAAGAAGACCGAACCCGGTCCATAAATGTACCCTTGGCCCGGAGAGGTTATGAATTAAATCATAGGGTCTGGCGCAGTCGATGCCAATTACTTGAACCACTCCCGCACAATTCCCGCGGTTCAACGTACATGTAAATCTTTATCCATGCCTAGGACGGTAGGCCAGGATAAAATGCGATGATAGGCAAAGAGTTTGTACTTAGTATAGTCCTGTGTTAAGACAGGCTCTGGTTCTGCAGGTAAGTCCTTCGCACACCCTAGCTCAGATTTTCGCGGCACAACCAACATTTCAGCTTTGGAAAACGTTCAAGCTCTCGACTATGGCATAGAACGAAAGGACGTAGACTTTTTTCGTGCTGCTATTTTCCCCCATGAATCTTGAGTCAGTCTATCGCAGAAGTGTTGTTTTAAAAAATCGAATAGGGTGATGGATTAATGGAGGGCTTTACCTTCTCATTCCGTCGATCAACCCATCTTGGCTGGGGCCTGAGATCGGGGTCAGTCAAGCCAGACATCATGGGCAGTCAGAGTGAGGCTTACATGTGGGTGTGTACTAACTTTATAGACTCGTCACCAGTCTGCCATGGACGGCAGACCACCCCAGTGACCTACTCGGGTATTACGTGTAAACCCGTTGGGTACCTTAAGTTGTCGTGAATTAAGGGACCTAAGAGGTACACCTCTGAGGGAGGCCTGACTTATATGGAATGCCACTGTGGATAGAGTTGGCAGTCGGATCAAGTGCCAAGACATTTGATCGCTTTTTTGGGCATTTGATCCAACTGCGCCAAGATCGACTGCAACTCGACGCACTTGAAGCGACTGCAAGCTAGGCATTTGGCCAGAAGGCAGTCAATCTGACTGTTTCCCCAAGCATTTTATAAATTGTCTTCCAGGACTTCCTAGCGTCCAACCGAGTCCCCGGATATTCAAATTTATGCTCAGTTTGTCTCTGCTTGAAGCGGGAGCCGCAATCGACCTTCTTCTACTCTTGCTTCCACTTTTTCTACCAAACGACGTGTTGCTCGCGTTTTTTGTGTTCCCGTGCAATCTATCTAAGCTTTCCATCCAATTGAACCTCGCCCCTGCTCCCTCCTCGTCTCTGAAACTACCTTCATATCCTGTTCAGCTGATTTCACGGCGAACCCGCCGCAAACCCGCCGCTGGAGTAGCTTATGGCCCCAGAACGCACCGAAAAGACTCTAGAACGAAAGAAGAGGTGCCGATGCACTCCTTACTGTAACAGATGGCGTACAGCACGTACTAGACGGCGTCATTATCGCAACGCAATTCCGCAATACAGCCTACCGTCAGAATCTGAATCCGCTTCGTCTAACGCTTACGGTTTGATGATTCAGACATAGAAATTGACGAACAGCCCGAGATCAAGGTTCGTTTTCAAGTTTTATTGATTCGGGCCACTATTCAGGAAGCCACGGTAGAAATCTCGCGTGAAACCAGGCAACGAGACACCGAACCTCAAATCTGTATCTCAGAAAAAGGTCAGTCTTCTGAGATATTTCACTGTTTTCCTCGCGTAATCATTCCCAGACCTCGACCAAGAAAATCTCCAAAACTGTATCATCTGATGACGACTACGACTACAATGCCGATGCCTACGCTTCAGAGAACGAGAACGACCTCCAAAATTTGATAAAGGGGTCGACTCAGAAGGCCAAAAATCCGAAAATAGCGGTCAGGGATTGTACGATATACATAGTCACTTATCATTAACTCATTAACTCACTGGCAGATGCTGCCCAAGGGCCAAAAGAACGTTACTGATGTCGTTGGGTTATTTGATAGCGAAAATGTCGCCGTGAGTAAGGGAAAGGTCTGCGCTTTCTCTCGCTGCAAAATCTGTTTTTAATTGGTCATGCAGGAAAATCAACCTCCAAAGAGGGTTAGTTTCCAGATAAAACAATCAACCTCGTCAATACCTGAATCTGCCATAGGTCATGAAAGGAAGGCAGAAGAGTTTCCTCTGATCGCGTCGCCGCCGTCTAAAAAGGCAAGCCACATATTTCTTTATATCCCTGACTTACTGCTGTTTCTTGTTAGGCTAAGCCCGAGACTAAAGTACAAGCACCGTTATCGCTGCCACCCAGTAAACGCAAAACCAAGTCAACGAAACCCGCTCCCACAACTAACAATGATGAAGATGTTCCTCTCGCTATTGAACTGACCTGGAAGGAACTTCCCACCCACTGCCCTGCTGCAGATCGTCTTCCCTCGCAGCCTGTTGACAAAATTCTTTCCCTTTTCAACAAAAAGAAAGCTCTTACTAAAGCTGGCGGCCCCACGGCGAAAGGCGTCGCTTTCACTGCCGTAGAAATTTGTCAAGCCATCACTATTCAAAAGCGTCGGGATTCGGTTCTGCGCTTAGCCGAATCGTCGGTGGCCGGAGGCAATTGACTGGAACGACGTCCGTGACAGAACCTTCAAGATGAAAGAGCTAGACGCAAGTCCCGTATGGGATCAATTTCTCCTCTCAATAGACTACAAGCTCCTCGATTTCTCCGAATACAAAAAGAAGTCGGCTTTCCCCGCTGCCTTCCGCGCCAAACACTGCGGGTAGTAAGTTGAATTCCGTTGATTTCGACCTGATTTCAATTTCGTCCAACAGCTATGGCCCTCAAGGAGAATTCGTCATATATTCTAGCCTATTGCATCTCGTGTCTGAACTGGAGCAAGTTCAGGAGAATTTAGAGCAAGATCTGTTTTTGACCATCCATTCAGTGGTCACACAGGGTAACAATCACGAGCAGTTTGACTGCGATGAGCTTACATCGTCCAGTTACCCTTGATGATTTCATTCGCTTCTTCCTCGTCCCTGCTGTTGCGACTTGCTTGATCCTCGAAGACTACCCTGGATTCGACAATTCCCATGACGCATTGTTCGAACGATCAAATAACGATGAGTATGGTCAACTCTTTTTTCCCGAAGATATCACAGAGCCCACTGTGCACAACATCCACTATCAAAACACGCTTTCCATCAGATCTGCGCAAGATTATCGAGACACAGAACCCGCTCCCCCACGCCACCGAAAATTGGTCGAGGTCAAGCCAGAAATAAAAACTGAGACTTTAAAGGTAACCCGCCAGCCTACATTCTTTTTACCCTCTGTCCGCATGCGCACATTGACTTTGTTGTAGATTTGTATCCCCCTGCCAGCCATCGTTGAAGAGGAGGAGATCACAATAGATGATTTCAGTCTCGTAAGTTATTCCGTTTAATATTGTATTTCGAGTTTGACAGAGGCCTAGCCCGCTAAGAAGGCCGTAAAATCATGACCTAAACCAACACCGAAGATCCGTAGCCAAAAACCTAACGTCAAGGTGCGACATATTTGAATGTTCATGTTGCCTCAATCTTAATACTTGCAGGCCAACACCGTAAATACCTCCAGCTACGGGACATGCTCCAGGAGCAAGGCAATAGAGGAGGAGGGTTGAATAGGTGTTTTTTCCGTTCGAAGAGGTTTTGGGTTCATATTCACTGCGTCGTACGACTGAAATTGGAACTGGGGTTACTGTTGAGGCTATTCTAGAGCCATTTAAAAAAGGATTCAGAGTCTATGAATCAAGGAAAAGACACTGGAACTATGCTAGCCATTTTTCGGAGGTCCGAGGAATTTCCCTGTGCCTTGAGATGCTTCGAGGCGCTAAAGGCGACTGTTGTTTGCTCGTGTTGTATTCAAACGCCGCAATTTCAAACTCCGCTCTTCTTCTCCTCCCACCCCCCTCCGCCTCTCTCCGTGCGCGTCCCTCGCGTTTTCTCGAATAATTCGAACCTCAGTTGGTCTAATAGATTCCCCAACACGTCCTCCCCGATTTTCAGATCATCAGTGGCCGAAATAGACCCTTCAACGCAAAAATACGTGATTTCCGCGATTTCCACCAACAAGAACGCGTAAGTTCATAATCCCTCTATCTAGGACCGTGAAACCTGAACCACAGACTTAGATTGATATTGACTACCGTCTGAATGCATCCAAACTCCGGACGATTAAGAACGACGAGAGTTGAAGCGCGCGCAAGGGACATGGTCAGGTCCGGGTGGTGCGTATCTGTTTGTGCGCAAACCATGACCTTAACTGAGCCTAAAGTATCCTACTTGATTCTTCACATGCTCTTCATCTCACCCTGGCCCACTACATTGTCTCCATTCGTGCACTGGCTCCACTGGAACCAATTGGAGGGTTCTCCGCAGGTATGATGAACCTGCTTTTGGCCTTTCCGCCATATCCACTTATTCTTATCCTCCCTCTCTCGTGCGAAGATGCCCCAGCGAAGTAACAATGTCTGCAGTCTGGTCCAGCTTCGAGATCGGCGACCTCAACCTCAACCTATGGCGCCTGAAGTTCTTCGACCACCTCGATTTGAAGGGTGTGTCCCTTGTCCCTTGCTTTTCCTTTTATCCTCCTGTCCTCTTGCCTGTCCTCTTTCATCCTCCCTCGTCGTATGCCCGTGCTGATGACTCCACGTATGCTGTGCGTGAGGGCTCGGGGTGCAGGCTCCTTCCTGCAGACATTGGCACAGTGCATGGGGTGCACGGTGTGCGAGCATGTGTGCCTAGACTGGGCATGGATGCGCAAGGACGAGGACGTACTCGATGACGAGCCGCACGGAGAACTTGCGCCTGTAGAGGGCCTGAAAGCTCCGGCTGTCTGCTACGTGCTGAGCACCGGCGGCAGCCGTGCTCGGTGCACGGGTATGGAAGTGAGTCGTGATGCGTGTGAGAGCAAGGAATTACGAGAGGAGGATGTTTGCAGGCGGTGCTCGTTAGGTGCTCGTAGGTGCTCGTGGAGTCCACGATGGTGACATCGGCGCCATCCGCCTTGGTGCATGCCGGTGCAATCGATCAGCGCTGTGTTTGCGATGAAGGACGAGATAGGGTGTGCCTCCTTGTCTTGCTCCCTGTGTATTCTCCGGCTCAGTTCTATCCACGACAGCGTTTTTCGAAGATGTCGGTGCGTAGCCATCCTACATCTCCTTCCACCTCCTTGGCCCTGCTCGGTGCCTGTTGGAGCTGATTCCACCTACCTCTCTTTCCCTTCCTCTCACGCTCCTCCCCGCTTCCCTTTTCCCTTCCGTTGCGTGCCTCCTCCATCCCTGCATCCTTGCCGCCCTCCTTTCTCAGGCTCCCGCCCACCGGTGCGCTTATCTTCTCCCTTCACACCTCCTCTTCCTTCTGTCCATTTCATCTCATCTGCGCTTCCGCTCCAGTCGCACCCGCACTCTCCTTTCTTCTTACCTCCTTCCCTCGTCTTTCCCTCTGCTCTCTTGCTCCGACTTCCTTCCGCCCAGCGCTACACGCATCCCCCGCTCCTTCATATCCTTATCGTCCTTCACAGACGCCCTCGCCGCCGCATCCGCTTCCTTGCGTCTCCATGCCCTGAAAGAGACGCAAGCCAATGTATATCCTTTTTGGGTTTGTCTGCTGCTCTTGAAAGACGCCAACAATTGTCTCAGTCGAGTGCTTAGAAAATTCCCAAAGCCCTTTTTTGATGCTCCGTACTTTCCCCAATAATACGACCACCGAGAACTCCGCACATTCGACATGGGGCGTTGACACGGATGCCTTCCGGGGAGACAGGTGTATCCCATTATATTCGCCATCGAATTGTGCTGATCGGAAACTTCGCCCTCATCCCTATTTGGTCCTTCATGAGCACAACGGCCGCCTCACAAGTCGGCCCTCAAGATTGTCGAGGTAAAGCGAAATACCTACAACATGAGGCGCTGCTGACCATTCCTTATTTCAGGTCGGTTGTCGTGTCTTATTCTCCACGGCATTTACGATCGTCACCGTCGGTCATCTCAAATTTCGAGGTGGATGGCCATCATTATTATCCCCACAGGTGCGCCCCCAAGTTTCACTGACTTGTTAATATTACTTAGTGAATGATCAGTTTTCCTTGCCAAAGGGGATTTTTTTCGCTTTATGGTAAGTACTTCTGTGTTTCTTTTTCTTGATTATTGAGAATTGATTTACTTTACAGATTATAAATTCAATCACCAATGCGGTACGTGGACATTCTATTACCTAGATTCGATCCGGCGCTGACGGGGACCTTAGGGAGATGACTCGAGGGATCGGGGTGGTTAGATACGCCGTGGATGTAATTTATATAGCAGTTAATATATGTGGTTTTTGAGCAGTAATTGGAAGGATGCACGACAGTCAAACCAACTGCCAGTAGGCCCTTGACCCGACTGCCATGGTACACTCGAACCGACTGCCATGGAACACTCATACCGAGTGTCAAAATGGCCGAAATGCACTTTCGGGTGAGTGTGCAGTTGCAGTCGGTTCAAGTGCAGGGCGGCAGTCAGATCGACTGTTCCATAACACTCGGACCGACTGTTTTCAGGCAGTCAATCTGATTGTCGATACTGTCCACAGTGATGCTTAGTAATTGAACTGACAGTGGCCACCAACGCCTCCTCCAGAGGTCCGGAGGCAACATTACTGTCATAGTTCATAACAGTCGGTGCAGGGTGCAGGTATATTAAACATAGATACACAAAATAAAGTGTACAGAAACTAATATACAATGAAAACCATCGCGAGAGAGGCCCAAAACCAGTTGGGGGCCAGCATAAACCTGTTTGGGGCGCGTTTTTGCGTTCGCATCACGCGAGGGGTCGCGCAGAGGGACTCACATGAGCAGGGGGCACTGTACAGAGGTGCTCGCGTCGTGTGGGAGCGGCAGGAGGGACTGATGGTGGCGACAAAAAGCTCCGGAGGCGGGATTTTTTGGCCGTTTCACGCTGCGCAACCATTTATGACCCTCGCCTGGATTTATTTCAGTACTAAGATACACAAAAACATAATTTACAGGACAGCGGCAGCGGTTGTACCTTGCCGGGGCGTCCGGAGGCGGTTGCGCACACCGGGTGCCGATGGATGGGGTTCGAGGCTGGGGTGTGCAGCAGCGCGGTACATGGCACGATTGTACTCAAACTGTACGTGCGACTTTCATTGCATAAGGCTACCTTTAATGCGGCGGCGGCTTTCATGTGTGCACCATCCGGCGGCGGTCAGGGGTGGGCGGCGGCATTCGCAGCGTGGCGGTGGTTGGGAGCACCATTGGGTGCCAATGAATGGTCTGCAGCGGCGCAATAAATGGCGTGATTGTACGCTCAAGTAGCTCCTGGATGTGGGCGCTTTCTGTCCCGGCAGCGGTTGGGGCGTGGCGTCGGTGTTGATAATTGGCTGAGAGAGTGGGACCTGGCATGGTTCAATTGTGTAGTCATTAAAACTTGAGTCCTATCTTGTGCAATTGAGCGAGCACAGCGTAAAACCATGGGGTTCTAAAGTAGCTGCAGCGGGCTCGGGGGCGCTTCAAAATTTTGCAGCCGCATTTGAAGCGGCATCGGCGGGATTTTTAGAAATTGTGAGTACGGTTTCTGGTGCCGACATGTTTCGCAGACTTGAAACCAGATTAAACGAGGCGCGCCGCTGTGCAGAAATTCTGTATTTCTGAATAAAGATGAGTATCTTTTAAGTTTCTTGCAAGATCCTATCATTATACAGGGCGGGTCAAGCGTGCAACAGTGCCCCTCTGTCTCCAAGAGGCAGCTGGAGTGGAGGTGGCGACGAACGGAGGCGAACGAGGTGGGACAGAGGTGCTGGATGTGAGAATGGGTGCCATCAAAGCGTGATCTTGGTGTGATCCAGACCGGCGCTTACAGGCGTCTAAGTGGAAACTGTTTCCTTTCATCTTGCTTTCATCTCACCACCACACTGCGGCGATGGCTCGCCGCGACGACGCCTCCGGGCAGCCTCCCACCTTCCCTGGAGGTCGGAGATGTCAAGTGGCGGCACCACTTACCTCAACAGGCGGCCAATCAGATGACGAATAAACCTCAACCCCCGCCATTATTTTTCTCTGCACCGTATCTTACACGCGACCAGTGGATCTGAGCATCGGAATCGTATGTATTACAATGCCCGCTGCCCATTGATTTATTTTTACATTTTTTCAGACCCTTTAATTCGCTGTGCACGAAATCACCCGAAAACCAGCTTAATTCCAATTAAGAACTTGGCTCTTACCACCATCTTCAATGTAGTCCACCATGCCAGAGCCTTTTTCCTCGAGGAGGTGACCACAGGACATCGTGAACGGGATTATAGACACATTTGGGGCCTCCAGTACGCCGTCCTGTCTCTAATTTCTTCACCGTACCATTTTTTCTAATCAACCCCTAAGTGGTGGAAAACAGTCCTCACAGCTTCACGGCACACACACAAGCCCCCAAGGTGTCTAATCTCTTCGTACATCTTATCCTGGGCTCCCATTGCCGCCTCTGTCTCTCCCAACCTCGTCCATGTCAAATACAGCGGGCACCCTCGCCTCCTGCCTCTGGTGGATGCAGTGGTGCTCGCCCATTGCGAATGCGCATATCTTCCACACAACCCGCAACTCCATTCACCCCTGCCCTGCTGGAGTCCACCCGAAAAGCCTCTGGCCACGCCGAAAATCTTGAAGTACCCAGGTCAGTGTTACACGAAGCAAACACATCCATCTGCCCACAAACTCTCTGACCCGCTGCACCGCGCTACACTGTCCATTGCGCGCATCTCCCCGACTCCACCACCCACCCCTGTGGAGTCTGGAATTAGTCGCCAAGTCCTTAGGGTATCCGTGACCCACCTGTTCCCCATGGCACCCGAGTCTTCTCAAACAGAATCATGTCCTGCAGCTATGCAAGGTTAGCATCAAGCAAAGCATACATACACCTTCCCCCCACCTCCTCGACTCACCTCGCTGTGCCCCCGCTACTGTGCCGTGGTACTATTATGCAGTCTTCACCGACGTGAAAGCAAACACGAGAAGTTACAACCGTTGTGTGATGACCCAGCAAAGCTTCGCCCATGTGACGCCAGCACAAATGCACCTCCACCGCAGCTTTACCGCCTGCCGCCGCTGGCTTCGTGCCCGCCCTGCCACTGCACAGAAGCACCTGCCTGCGCAGCGCCCTGCCGATACGAACACCACTGTGTAAGCCGCTGCAGCTCGTTCTTGATACGCCGCCATGCTTTGCCTGCACCCACGCCGTACATCTGTACCGCTGCCAGAGCTGCCCCAATTCTGCAGGCCGCGGCAGTCATTATCCAACCCGCTGCCTACCCCAGCCCAGTCCTGCCCGCTGCCCAAATGAATACTCGCGTGCACGCGCCCACACAGTGCAAACAAAAGGGAAGGCGCCCGGCCACTGGTGTCACATCCGCCCCCAGGTTCGCCCCTGTCCCGCGGCGCCCCTGTGCGATGCAAACACCTCCGCGCCAGCCCTTACGCACACCATGCAGATGGCCGCCCCCCCGAACGGTGCAAATCAACGGAACCCACTGCTGCCGCTGATTTCGCACCGCCCCTGCGCCGTTTAGCCTCTGTGCCACCGCGACTTTCGCGGCCACCCCTGTGCGATGCAAACGCCTCCATGCCCACCCTCACGCACGCCACATGACCGCCTGCCCACCGAGCGATGCAAATGAATGCGAAGGCTCACGTGCCGCCGCTCATTTCACGCTGCCCACCGCTGGTGACGTCTCGCTGCATATTTCACTTTACACTATGTTATGTGTATCTAATCCTGCAATGAATTTGTATGTGCGCATCAAAGGACCTACAATAATGTCGCCTCTGGACCTCTGGAGGAGGCGTTGGTGGCCACTGTCAGTTTAATTAGTAATAGAAGAATTCCTTATACATCGGGCCTCCCTCAGAGGACTACCTCTTAGGTCCCTTAATTCACGACAACTTAAGGTACCTACCGGGTTCATACATAATACCCGAGGTGGTCACTGGGGTGCGGCAGACTGCCGCAGATCTTCGTGCAAGCACGTTGCCGTAGCAGACTGGTAGTTTAACGGTGGAGCAAGAGATGAAGTCGCGCAGCGCTGCCTGGCAGAGGCCACTGCGAGGTGGATGCAGTTGATCTACCGCCGCTGTCCCCAGTGGCATATCCATTCGTGGTGCAGGCTTAAGCTTCGGCCTTATACGCAGGACTCGGTGCGGCTCTGTTGGCGGATCGCTTGCCGCCCGGGGTATCACCGCCGTCGATCGATTGGCAGAAGGCACTGCATGCTGCTGAACCATCCCCTAAATAATTTGCCTGGGGCATTGCCGCCTCTGACGCATGTATGCGGTCTCTGACAAACGAACGTTAGATCAGCGGATTATCACCTCTTCTCGATGTTCTCATCAATGAGCCTCAGCAATCGGGTCGATCTACCCGCAGCCACAGATATCCTGACGAGAGCCAGGACGCCTCTGTGGGTCTAGATGCCCTCAATGCCACTCACACCGCTGGCGCCACCACCCTCACTTTGCACTCCTGCAGTGCCCTGCGCGCGCTGGAGACTACTCGATCTCGCTCCTATTGACCAAGACCGGCGAGATTATGGTTTTGCCCGCAATTATTCTACCCTATTATCCCCTAACTGCCTAGCTGCCCGCGCAAACGTTCACCATCCACTCTCCGGCGCGGTTTACACTGGACTAACCTCTTAATGCCCTAATGCCAGCATCTGCATCCACACGACCGTGCACGCCTCCTCTCGGGTCCGTCGCCTCACAGCTGGTTCTTGACGCTGCTACCGCTGTGAGCCTCCACTATGTGTCGACTCTGGCGACCGCCCAAATGCGCAACGAGGATAAAGAGGAGACCGAAACAAGTGGGACATAAAAACAATAGTGCAGACGGATGGCGGAGTATAACTTCAAAACGGACACCTTCGAAATGGAAAAGGACTTGCGGGATAAAAATGCCAGCGGAACTCCCAATAAGACACAGCGACATAAGCGTTGGTAAAGGTGTCACTGGCAAATCCGCACCACCATACGAGACCGCATAATGCTCCGCTCGCACAGAATTCTCTGTTCTTGCGTCCCCGTGCCCCTTTTCGTACTACACATTCGCACTTCCATTGGCACCACTGCCACGCTCGCCGATTCCCCGATTTCTGCGCACCTGCTCGCCTGCCATTCCGATGTTTCCCATGCGCCCGCTCGCATTGCCCGCTTGCTGTTTCCCACACGACCGCTTTCCGCTGCGCGCTCGATGTTTCCCGCACGCCCGCTCGCTGTTTCCCGCACACTTGCTCAACGCTTTTCGGCTGCACGCCTGCTCGCCGCATTTCCGCTGTGCGCTCGCCGTTTCCTGCGCGCCCGTTCACCGCACCGCGCGCTCACTCGACGCTTTTCGGCTGTGCGCTCGCCGTTTCCTGTGCGCCCGCTCGCCGTATTTCCGCTCTGCGCTCGCCGTTTCCTGCGCGCCCGTTCGCCGCCTTGCGCTTCCTCCTCTGCCTCGCGCTTCCCCTCCGCCTCGCGCTCCCTCCTCCGCCTCGCGCTTCTCCTCTGCCTCGCACTCCCTCCTCTGCCTCGCACTCCCTCCTCCGCCTCGCGCTTCCTCTTCCGCCTCGCGCTTCCCCTCTGCCTCGCACTTCCCCTCTGCCTCGCGCTTCCCCTCCACCTCGCCTCACCTCTGCTTCGCCTCCCCTCCGCTTCGCCTCGCCGGAAAAGCCGAGCCAGGCACCGAACGTGATAAAAACAGGTTATAGGACGAGTAGGGTATGGATATGGAGCTCGAAGAACAGCCGTCAAGGAGGAATAGGACAACCAAGTCCAGAATGGTACCGAAACGACGAGGAGATGAACTCCGTCAAGGAGAAGTAGGACAACCAAGTCAAGAATGGTATCGATACGACGAGGAGATGAACCCCGTCCAGGAGGAATAGGCCAACCAAGTCAAGAATGATATCAGTATGACGAGGAGATGAACTCCGTTAAGGAGGAGTAGGACAACCAAGTCAAGAATGGTACTGATATGACGAGGAGATGAATTCCGACAAGAAGGAATGGGTGAAACAGAGCAAGAATGACATCAACGCAGCAAGGGGACGAATTCTGCAGTGAAAGAATTCGACCGACTCGAGAACTGCGCTGTAAAATGGTCTCCGCACTGGAAAGGAGCTATCCAACTCGAGGAAAAGTAACAGGACAAAGGAGAAATGGGGTCTACAACACAAGAGGAGCTTGACCAGGCTGATGGCAATGCTATAGAAGTACCTCCATCAATGGGCGCTTCACCAGCGAAGGAGAGGAGGAAAGCAGACTCTTTCAGGCCTAAAGGGGGTAGGAGCTACCTTGTGGGCTGAAGGCTGTGTCTAGAATGAAGAACGCATGTCGGGACGATGTGCCGGTGGTTGGGCAAAGAGTATAAAAACCTAGCGTATTATTCGAGAATGGCATCTTGTATTTCCCCACCTAAATTCCTGAGGCTTTCACAAGCTGAGAAAGAAACTCTTCCTCCGTCTTCAGACACAAGACGGACACAAAACCGAAGTACCACAAAGTACAGGTTAACGCAAGACCCGGAGCGCAAGGAGTGGCCAATTAGTTGCTTCTGGTAGGGAACTCCGACCAGAAAAAGGACCAGGTCGTATAGGAGATCCTGAAAACGATAAAACACCACGTACCAAAGGTGGAGTGGTATCAATACAGCCAGCAACAGAATTTCTGTTAGCGTGTAACTGTTCCGACTGAGTAGTATCAGAAGGCAAATGGTCTTTGACTTGGATCAACTCGGAGAAATTCAGTATCCATAGCCATCTACCAACCGGCACAGTCACCTCGTCAGCGAATATCTCGCCTCGAGGTTCAAGCGGAGACATAAAGAAAGGGGTCCCAAAGGAAGGGAATTGTGGAGTTTAGGCTATGACATTCGAAACAGGCCCCAAGGTCCGCACATTAAACGGAGAAGAAGATCAAAACGGAGAAATAAAACCGCAGTTCAGAAAACCCTACCCACTGCACAGAGCAAACACCCAGAGGAAGTAACGCGACTCTATCCGCGACTCCTTCCGTCCTCCCTCAATAGGAGCCTGTATAGGATACGCAACTGAGTTATCAGACCCTGGAAGGCTGAAAAGGAGCGAACCCCGTACCCCCCAGCGCACCAAGGCTTCTCAGTGCTCCGTGCTGAAAGCCTGTAAATAACAGATCCTGCCCACCCATCTAAAGATCTATCCCTTGTAAAACTTAACCCATCGTACTTCGGAGGAATAAAAACCACCCGACACTTGCTACACAAATTTCCCCCTAGAGGACGATACCTTTTCTGCAGTACTGTACCCACAGACGTAACATTCGTCTGACAGTCAAGAAACCGCAGTCCGCATCACACCGCCCTCCGTGATGACGGCCATTGACTTATTCCCCGCCCGCTCCCCCACTCCACCCGTGCCCTGAACGCCCAATGAAGCATGGAGAGAGACTCGAGCCCGTGCTCGTATTGCGGGCGTGGGTGGTTATGGCGCACAATACTCCGGGCGCGTACGACCGCAATGTCGAGCGAGGTGGATAAGTGGGGAGTTTGGGAGTTTGAGGTTGCCGGTGATTTCAGCGGGGTTAGGTGGGATGATTGGACAAGGAAGATGGGGAAGCCCCATGAACACCTTCCTCAGATGGTGTGGGCTCGACGCTCGATGCATGCCTCGGGGGGTTTTTTTTTTCCTTTTGCATTTCCGCGTGCTGGATACGTTTTCCCACTACCGGCGGCTACACCGGCTTTCCGCCCTCCATCTCATCTCAAGATGCCGCTCCTTCCCTTTGCGCTGAACGGTCCTGTCTGCACCCACGCCTACGCCGACAATGATGCGGAGCTCTTCCCTGCCACTCCGCCTCTGCCTCTGGGTCATGCAGGCGATGCGAGGGTCATCCTCCCCCCTGGCATCGGCGCGAAGAGGTCAAGCACAGAACAGACGGGGGTGCGGGTGTCGATAATGCCAGGCTGTTGGGTAGCCATGGTGTTGGGTAGTGATGGGAGTGGGAGGGGGAGCGGTAACGCAAATGGATGAGCAGGGGGGCGAAGGCGGATGCGGCGGGGGGGCACGATGCCTCTGCGCCGAGAGAGCTGAGAGAGAGAACGAACGGGAATGCGAGCAGGACTGGAGTAGGGCCGGAGGGAGCTGAGCAGCGGAGACAGAGACAGTGGGGTGCTGATGGCGAAATGCACATGCCGCTGGGGAGTGATTACGCTCGCATGAGGGGTCGCGGACGGGCCCGAGGAAGAGGTCCTGTTTGGGGGATCGGGGAGCGCGAGCTTGGGTGCAGACAAGGGGTCATTTTGCCAACGAGGAGCCACTTTGTCTCGCGACGAGATCTCACTGCTAACGTGACCACCTTCGCATGGCCTCAAGATCTTCAAGCACCGTCGCGGCTTCTTTCCACTGGGCCCTCTGGTCTTTCTTTCATCCTCATCGCTGAAAAGCTCTGCGAGTGCGTCTCTGTCTTTCTTGTATCCGCGCTTCTGTATTGACTTGTTTTTGCAGCAGCTTCATGCTCCACGTTATCTTTCATTCCTTGCGCTCTGCTCCTATGGATGATAGATTCAGCAGCCTTTGCAGCATTGCGGTCGAGAGATTCACGTGCCGCACTCCCGGTCCACCTCCACCTCCATCAAAACAAATGCATGTCTCGGAGCCGTACCCGACCACGCGAGGGCCCCGGCGCGCTTTGAGCAAATTTAGCAAGATCCTGAGAAGGCTCGGCTGTCATTTGAGCGTAGCTATTAGCTTGTTCAGACAACATCGTCGGCACGTGCATGTTGTCGATTCGGGCTGGAGGATATGCACTATCGGCTTGAGCTAGAGGATGGTAGGATACGAGAGGGAATGGTGTGACCAGTGCATCTCGAGACGTATGAACGTATCTCGAGTGGAAAATGCTGGAGATGATGCGTGTAGACATGGTGGTGTCATCAAGTCGACGCGAGGTCGCATTGAAGGTCAACGACATGAACGAAACATCATGCACCTGCGTATGCCAACGAGGTCCTTGTATGCTTGCATACCCTCCCCGCAGCTAAAACACCCGCCTGCCTGCCTTGCGACTGTCCCCACAGCGGTGCTGAACTCCACAGGAGCGCTCAGGGTGTCTGCATTCCGGCCTTGGGTGCAATGCGCTTAGGCGTGAATAACAAGAGGACGGGCCTCAACATGCGGAGCGTCGGCCACAGCACCATGGCACAGCCTCCTTTCCTCCTTTGCATGATGTCCAGGGTGGACGCCATTTGCAGAGCCTGACTGTGGCACCAAGACGCGTTTAGCTGTAGACGCTACTTGGATCGCGAATGCTGTAGTGGATGACAGGGGACCAACCATACGCGCTCTTGCATCCACATTCCCCCTCCCATGTCCTGCCCGCGTTTTTTGACCGACCGCTGAGTCCGAGTCCTCTCCTCGAAAATCTGGAGTCCGGAATTTTGCTAGAATCTTATCGGACCATGGACACGCTGTGGCTGGCATTGACTAAGCCGAAGCCTTTCATCTTTTGAATAAGCACAATATTTTGTTTAATGCCTATGCATCTGCCCTCTGTCTCGCACATTGTCTGACTTTCTCCCTTGCACGCATGCTCAGTGATTCTGTTTGCGCGTCTGCGGGCTCCTATCTTGATCGGTGGGAGGGGATCACTGAGTATACCATTCTCAATCTGGATGCGATTCATTCCGCAACGCCTTGCTCACGCCTTTGGGGCATGGAGGAACGAAAATGTACTGCAGATAACGCCGTGAATTCGGCTGCATTGATAACTCCTTCCACCGCCGCTTGAGAGCACTGCGCGCAGAGCGTAATCGGTGGATGCTGCCCCCGATGCCCTCGTCTGAGACTCGACTCAATGCATGTCTCATGCCTGGAAGCAGAAGTTTATTCTGTCACGGCTGGAGGGGAGCACCACACTGGACATGTGAGCGAGCCATAAAATTTCTGGATTGCGAGTCCGAGTCGCGCCAGCATTTAGACGAAGTGTTGAGGCGCGCAGCGACGAAATACTGGGTCTATTTATGACACTGTTCGCCTGCGGAGCGAGTTTTTTTTTCTGTCTCACAAGTCTAGATTGCTGGACCGACTCAAGATTCTCTGCAGTATCTTCGAAGATGACGAACGGGCACCATTGATTCTGATGGTGGAACATGGACCTAGGAACCAACAGTACCCAGCACCCGTAGAGGTCGCATGGCACGGATTTGTGCATCCTATCCTTTTGGAGCCATCCAGACTTTATACCTCTTGCCAGTGGTCGCATCTGATCTCGACTGACACCCCTAGGCCTCCTAGATAAAATACTCTCCATTGTCCATACAGAATCTTGTACCCTCTCAACAGGCACACAACAGAGCGAAAAAGCCTTCTGCGCTCTTACTCTTTATACCATGGAAAGAATGTGGATTTACCTTCATCTCGAATCGGAGAGTAAGCTGAAGTGGGGAGACAAGAAAACCTCCCATGTTATGCTGAATCGGCCGCCATACGAACATAAAATTACTGTGGTCTCCCTCCTCCTGCGACTGCGTCATGAAAAGGGGCGGAATTTTAATGGTAAAGAGTTCTCTGCCATTCCTGCTTTCACGTATGCATATCTGATATATTTGGAGCACGCTCTTTAAAACACAAAAATATTTACATAGTAATATGTGATGCATCCAAAATTCATACACAATTCAGTCAAACTATGTGACTCCACATGGCAACGAACAAAATCCCAACCAACATCCACCACAGAATGTCCATCGGTGTTCCGCGCATATTCATGCTCATACTCATCCTCACTTCCAGCGGCTTACTGAGGATTTCTGTGAGGGAGCCCTTTGCGACAAGTGCTGTGTCCGTGACAGCAGGGCCCTCGGGCTCTTCTAGTGCTGCAAA
Organism: Mycena leptocephala; assembly: GCA_029378395.1. Classification (NCBI taxonomy): domain Eukaryota; kingdom Fungi; phylum Basidiomycota; class Agaricomycetes; order Agaricales; family Mycenaceae; genus Mycena; species Mycena leptocephala. The sequence goes on from JARJLF010000943.1 coordinate 103,414, forward strand.
TGAGAACATCGCGGTGTGGTCCATGGATGGAGAGACTGGATTCTCAAAGTGTGTGGCATCTAAAATGACCATGTCTGTGTCCATTGGTACGTTGTAATACTCGTCATCTCCCTCCAACGCAGTCTCCCAAGCCCCTTCTTCCTCCTCATTGTCCTCATCGTCTGACTCCATCCTAATTTTCTCAAAAAGGAAATCCGGCCCTGGAGGTAAGGATGTGTATGTCCTCCGGACTTCTATGGACTCAGTGGCTGCAGCAGAAGCACTGTTGATGTCGCCTTTCTCAGTGAGATAGCCCACCAGCTGGTCCAAGGCATCTGCAAGAGCTGGGAGGAAGTACGTCTCTGGGTGTACTACCTTTCGCATGATGCCAACAGCTTCCTCGCATGCAGCAATGGCTTCTTCCTGATGACTGACATTCCATAGGATCAAAGCAAGATTCTGGAGGCTGCTTGCAAGGATGGGGAGATGTCGTGGGGCTAATGCGACCAATTCACGATACAATTTGGTGGCTTTCTCGGCGTTCACGATCGCTTGGTTCAACTCCCCAGCAGTTGTAAGCCGAAGAGACAGTGAGTGGAAGGCATTTGCTCCCAGTTCCTGCTTCCTGATTGTAAAAAGAAAATCATCCCATATCTGCCCCATGCTCTGAGTGTATATTGACACCGCTTCGTGGGAAATTGCAAGGGCCTCTTTGTTCCTTCCAACTGCAGCGAGGCAGTTTGAAAGCGTGGTCAGGGAGTGTATGAGTGTACATTTTTGTTGTTCCACTTTGTCATCACCCACATCCTTTCTGCAGGCTGCAGCAGCTTGTTCAGCATGTGTGAGGGCTTTTTCAGGCTGTCCTACATGTCCCCAAGCAGCTGCAAGTTCCACCAGCAGAATGTAAAGGGCTATGTGGTAAACTTTGCTGTTGTCTGTCCAAAATTTTTGACTGCCATCGGCCACTCCCCTCCTGAGAAGCTGCAGCACCTCTTGGTTTCTCCCTGTGCACCGAAGAATACGTGTCTGAATAAGACAGGGATGCAAACAAAATGCATCATTTTCTGGGCTGTTGGTATTGGTCTGCTGTATCATTTGGATTGCCTCCGGAAACCTGCCCATGTCACAGAGAATGAAATGCTGATAAATTCGAAACCACTGTAGTCTTTCAACAACCTCCACATCACCTTGATCGGAGCAAGAGCGAAGGTATTTGATTACCTGCTCAGATTCTGCAAGCGCCTCTTCAAGTAAACCGGCTCTCCATAGGTGGCGGACAATAGGTTCATGTCTTTCATCAAGCCACCACCGCCACCCAGAGCCCTGACAGGTAAGAATGGTGTCAGTGTGTTTCACAGTTCTGGACAAAATCTGTAGCAAGGCCATCCTGTTGGCACCAGAGACAAATGTAATGATGTCTATGATGCTGTAGAGAGCCCACTGAATAGTGGATGATTTGGGATCTGAGTTATCAACCACTTCTCGAAGAATGATAATGGCTTGATTGAAGTGTGTGATGAAGATGTTCCTAATCAATACTGTAGTGGTGTATGAGGGCCAGGTGTAGAATGCACGGACTGCATCTTCGACTATACCACCCTGTGCATTGAAATCATCAATATGCACTCCTCTATCCAACTGAGGTGGTGGGCAGTCAGAGTTGGGTTCCAGGAAAATGCGAAGATTTTTCAGTGAAAGGTCGGAGTCAGGGGGAGCATCCTGGTGAGAAAAATGTGCATAGGCATAGAGGAGCCAAAGGAATTGGGAAGAAAAGTTCTTGGGATGGATATGAGCAAGATTGCAGAATAAAATAACGCAGTCTGCCAGCATGACCAGAGAAAACTGCTCTTCTTCTGCCACCTTGCATATTTGATTGATAAATGAGTCAATGTCTTTGGCAGCTGGTGGATGTTCAGAGACAGGCAGTTCAATGGCAGTCTGGAATCCTTCCATGAAGGCAGCATATGACTCGAGGTGGCGATCAGAGGATGAAAGGGCATTGGCAAGGACAAAAAGTGCCTTGTGACACTGTACTGCTTCAAACTTATCCCTTTCAGTTAGAGATAGCTGGATTATCTGCTCTGCCATGGAGCGGGACAAGGCAGTAGCATCTTGAGCAATGGATAGTGCATCCATCTTTTGGTCAGCCTGAAGGAGATTTTCTACATGTAAAACCATTGCTGTCAGCAATGATGATCGATAGACATCAAGTGAACTTTCGGATAGATGATGCCAGAGATCGAGTGATTGCTGGCTGGCTTGTAAGGCAGGCAGATATTGGAGCTGATATCTGTATTGGCATGAGAGCTGGTATAGTGAGTGTGCTAGATCCTGCAGAATCCGTGGGGAGCAATCACTGCCAGCAAGACAACGAAAAATCTGGATTTTTAAGAGCTCCCAGGCCATAGATTCGGACACCATTCCTAGAGCATCCAATCTCACCCCAAGGTTAACCATGATATCCCACATGAAATCTGTCTCTATGCTGGTGCAGCCTTCATTAAATTCCAGGAGAATCTGCAGGATCACAGGCAATATATGCAAAGGTGATGTGGGTTCCACAAACACCTGTTTTGTCTTTGGATCCAAAGATGAGAGCTCGAGGACTAAATTTCCACCAGCTGACAATTTTCGAATGTGTTCAATGAGCTGCATGGTCTGCACAGAGAGATACTGAGATTCCAGGTTTTTGTGGCTTGGATCCTTCACAAAAGTTAGATCTAATCAATACTGTACGAAGCTGCTTGAATTCACATACAGATGATATTGCTTCAATTGTTTGGTTTAATACATTCTGACCAAATTGGGTCTCAAGCAGGACTCGGGCCATCATGCCTTCGAGACGCCGCAGTTTGACTTGGCTTTCCACGCCGTTCAGGATCAATGTTTGCTCGACACGCACAGTTGTGTGCTCAATCCGGGCAGCAGAGAAGGCCTGAGACACGTAAGCATAGGGAATAGGAATAGCAAGATGTTGCACACCGTGAATTGCAGGTAACATTTGTTCACATGTTCCTTCAGATGTCCAATTTTCTTCTCGAGATCATCGCGCTTCATCCAGGCTTTGATTTGAGAACCAACTCCCCGAAACCCTGGTCGTTGCACAGGAGAAATTTTGTAGCATGTCGAGAGAACATGAAGCATCTCCCTGAGGAGGATATCATAAAAAGAAGTCACAGTCCAGGATGACGAAGACTCACGCTTTCAGATTCCCCAAGGCGCTCAGCAGTGCTGGTGCCTGGAATGTGTCTTCCTGCCCCCGGGTAAGATTGGCTAGGTTGGCGAGGGTGCAAAGGACATCCTTTGTGAGCTCGCGGATCCTTCGTCGATTCTCCCCAACCTGAATTCATCTCAATAAATGTTTTCAATCAGAAGAGTATATCATATCCATACCTTTTCTATTGAACTCTGAATGCTTTGGCCAATCTCAATGAGATCCTTGATGAAAGACGAGAAAGTTATGAGTGTTGTGGTGATTGTTATTGGGTCCATGTTGCACAAATGCAGGAGTCACGGATGGGATGGTGGAGGTAAAGGTTCAAGCCTCGAAGCACAGCTTCTGTCGAGATAGCAGGTTTAAAAATAGCAAGCCACAGCTTTAATTGCCTGTTGCGGATGCGAAATCACATAAAGCTCAACAGCCTGTCACCGTGGCTCAGCTCTATCCCTGTCAACATCGGATTGCTGAGGATCAGAATGGTGCTAGATGATGAAAATATAGATTGGGTACAGGGTACACAGTGCTAGAACAGCAGAACAGCAAAAACAACACAGCCATCAGCTGAGATAAATTTGGGAGGAGGACGAGGAGGAGGATGAATTACTGCGGTGGTCCCTATAAGGAACAAGCAGGTACTGTACCGACATACACGTGTCCTATGTATGCTACAGTCCAAGTCACAGCACAGTGCTGTGAATTGAATGTGGTTGCGCTAGCGAGCCACAGCTCATCCAGAGTTCAGGCATCTGTCCATTGGCTTATTTGGCAAATCAATCTATAAGGAGGAGAGGAGCAGGCTGAGATTCGAGGTTAGCGAGGAAGAGACGGAAAAAAGTCATTGTTTGGATGCCAGGTCGACGTTCCGGAGATGGAGCTCAATAAATATGAATAGAAACCTGAAATATTAGAGCCAATAGGTAAGAGGCAGATAATGTAATTCACACCAAATCCGCCCTGAGAAGCCTTAGTCTGCAGCAGGGATTGCTGGCCGTACAGCACTTGAAGCTTCAAAATAACGACTACTCGAGTCTGACTCGGAGAAGGTCCCAAAGAGTCCACAGATCAGGAATGCCCAGTAGATTAAAAAGTTCGGTTTTATCCTATCAACTTTAAGACGCCGCTATTGCCATATTCGCGTGGTCTTTTCGCGTCACAGCCAACATTTCAGCTTTGAAAAAAAACCGTTCAAACTCCCTATTACGGCACAGAATGAAATGCCATAGCCTTTTTCGTGTGTTTATTTTCCCCCGCGAATCTTGATTCAGTCTGTCGCAGATGGGTCGTTCGTTAGGACATTGGAGTAATTGCGGGCTTTACCTTTTCATTCCGTTGATCAAACCATCTAAGCTGGGGCCGGAGATCGGCGTCAGTCGAACCAGAAATCATGGGCAGTCAGAGTGAGGGCTCCTCAAGGTGTGTGCTGATTTTGAATAAATCCATTAGTGGGCCAGTTAACAAGAGCAGCAATCGCGGGCATTGCGAGAGATGAACGCGATGTACTAGATATTGGAGGTCTCATTACCTGGTAACCAAATATAATTCAAGATGACTGCAAACCCGGCTCTATGTCCACTGGATAACCGTCCTTTGATGAGAGCCGCGTATGAATTGAACCCTACATGTAGTTGATCATCTTCACGTTGATCATCTACCAATCCAGGTAAATTTTCTCTGAACACATCAATAATGACTTTATTGCCCTTGGAGGAGTTACTCAGGCCCCGCTGGAGCAGGATTACCAAGTAACGCAGCAGCGACGACCGAGCACACCGGGACCATAGAAAATCAGAATCACCCTCTCTAGGCTCCAGGAAGTTTTCCTGCAGAAAGACGAGGCTAATTCACCATGGCTTGCGTTGAACGGATGGTCTCCGATTTTGAAAGGCCACCATTGCCACATAGCTCGGATTTCACGCGAGAGGGTCTGTCTCGAATAGGAGCCTCGCGGGGCCTTCTCGAATGCGATAGAACCGAGCATGTCTTAGTCATCCACGAGGACACAGAGCCGCTCGAAATTAAACTGCGCAAGCGCTGTCGTTGCCTTTTTTTTTTTTGCTGCCTATCGTCCTTGGGAACACATTGCAGTAGCTATCGAATTTCTGTGGGTGGCTCAGCCCGTTGAGCGTCGGAAGCACTGCGCGAGGCAGAGAGAGGACTCAGACAGCAGGAAAACTGAAAGCAGTGGAGAGATTATTCGTAGAAAGATAAAATGCCTCCAGGACTCCTTGTTCAAGAGAGCATAGCCAACAAAACCAAGAGCCGCAATATGCCTAGTGCGCTACACAGACACCAAGACACCCAAAGTGCGATGCAACGGGAGAACGAGTTCTCTGATATCAAGTTCTGAAGCTTGAAGCTAGATCTTCCGAAGTTGGGCACACAAACGATGCCTCTCAAACTCGAGCTTCTGCTTGTGGCCTTCCCAGCGACTGAGCAACACTTGAGGTGGAACGAGGGCCTTGTGTGTTTGTGAACGTGCATCTATGAGCTGACGTGTTCGTATTGACATAATCAAATGTTTCTTGTCTACACCTCGACAGCGGCAACCACGCCATCGTCTTTCTCCAGGCCAATCCCAGTCTCGCACCTTTTCACAAGTGCATGACCATTGAATCCGGGAATTGCGTGAGTGCTTTCGCTGTGCCTTAAGGTCGGGCTGTCCCCGTGTATTCATTGGGCTGGTGAATATACTTACTGCAGCAATTATGTGCTTTACTTCTGTTTCTCCTGTGCTCAACAGCCGGGGACTTTGAGAAGCGCAGGATTGTCCACAACCGCGAAGAAACTGAGTCTATACGAGAAGAATGGGAATGGGACTCGTCAAATTTAAGCGAGTCCCGGCAATGCGATCACTCGCATCAATTCATCATTCTCGGCATCACACATCCGATTCTCGTATACAGGTGTATTTCAACACGTCTTTGAACTATATCTACTGCTGGGGGAACAGTGTTCCCCCTCCTTTGCCTGACGGCATGTCTGAGTAATTTATCACATACTATTTCTTATTTTTCGCCACTTTTTCGCATTTTCTCGCTGTAAAAAAAATAATCTAGCGTGGGGGAGACCCCCGCGGACCCCCCTGGGCGCTCGTCGCTAGGCCACTGTGTGGAGAATCAGCTCGCCACGGGGGCCCACTGCGTGGTGCTGGCAGGCGGGGCTTAAACTTAATGATGCCCGAGTCCCATTCTCGGGGACCAGTCCCATCATCAACGGGTCTAAGCGAGGTTAGCCGACGAATGGACGAGTCCCATTCCCAAGGGGCTTCGGATTCCAGATTTTTTCAATGTTGTCAAATTCTGAGACTATTTTCAATTCTGATTCAGAAAATATAGACCTCAAGGTAGGAGGTGAAGTGGTTGTTGAGTTAGAGGGGGGTACATTATTGCCATATTTGGTTAATCAGTTGTTATCGGTTGAGCACAGCCTCTCCGAACACAGTAAGCCATCACGTGTTCCGGCAGTCGGCCCAGAAGGCGAGGGCTTTCTTTTCATAAGATTATATACCTGACCCATCTAAAACATCTGGGGGACCATCCTGAGCATAATGAACACCTCCGACACCCGAAATACCCCCGCTGGTAGGCCTCCAGCGCATTTGATCCCTTCCGAAAAAGGGAATTTCCTTTTTTGGAGAGGGGGAGGGGTCACCGATTTCTCTGAAAAAAAAATTCGAGGTATAGTGTGGATTTCGCGGATCCGAACCCCCTTGCCCATTCCCATTCTTCTCGTCGATACTCGAAGAAACTTGTCTTCTAGTTTTGAGCATTGTCTCTACCCCATTCCATAATGTCGACATCAACACATTCACCAGTTACTAACATCTAACCTCGCCCAAATGAATACTTGAGAAACTATACACATCACCAGAAGACCGAACCAGATCTGTAAATTCACCATTGAGAGGCTATGAAAATTAACATATCGCAAGTGAGACAAGCATCGCGGGTGGGCTGGGATCATCGGTGATGAATCTCAAGGAGGTGGGGGTGTTGGATATTTTAAACAAATTGAATCAGCACCGACAGGAGGTTAAAGAATCACATCTAACCAACCTGCCTGTCGACCGTGTGCTCCCTCTCAACTCTAGCTGTCAAAACATCCGTCGAGTTCGACTGCACTATATTCCAAAGTTGCACCTGCAGTGGGCAAGTCGCTGAGTACCTTCACAGCGTAGACCTCGAACATCTCCGTTGCTAACGAGTGAAGCAAGGGGGCGATGACGTTTGTGAATTGCGAAGTATAATTGAAGATGGTGCCGTTGGTACTCGTGGCTAGCTGATGGCGCCGTATATGAGCGGGTGTCCGGCATACTTAGATGGCGAGGTCTATGTGTAGCTGCCAACGCTAACTCGTGTGGAAGTCGTCAAAGTATACTGGCGAGGTTCAATCTTCAGCTCTAACGTGCCTACCTCAACAATATGGTCTGAAAATTGAGTAGACGCACGAGTTCTGCCTGCTCATGTGCATCATCTCGTGCAAATCGAGCGCGGAGGTGGAGATGTTGAGCAGGCACGATACAAGGGGGGTACAGACCTGTGTAGGTAGGTACCTATGCTCTCAGTATTTGAACCTATTGTTGGAACATAAGTCACCAATGCGCAGAATGATACATACTTGCAGGGACCTTTAGAATAGAAAGAAATGTACATGTGGAACTCGGAATCCGCAGACATCAGTCGAACAGTGAGAATATCATTTCAGGAGTCTTACTGTAGAACGGAGGGTGGGAGACACTCCGGTTCGGTTTGGAATCCAGCCAATTGTTGTGCACACAGGTTTTGGATATATGCATCGATGACAGTCGTGTAATGAAGAGCCCAGTTGAGGGACAAAAAGCCAAGTGTTGGTTGAAGGTTGAGCGTCGGCTCCAAAAAAAAAAAAAATTGTTGAGCGTTGGAAGTGCACCCAAGCTAGAGATGACCAAAGGAAAATTTAAAGCAGCTGACAGATTATTCAGTGGGCAAATGCCTCCAAGTTCAAGTTCAAGTTCAAGAGAGCTTGACCAGCAAAAGCAGCCGCAAAGAGCTGCAATGCGCACAGTGCGGTACACAGACACAAGTAAAACCAAAGTGCAGCGAAATAGAAGGGCCTATTTCTCTGCCTTCAAGTTCGCGATGAACTTGAAGAAGCTCTTCGGGTACATAAACGATGGCCTGCTGCAGAGAGCTCTTCCCAGTTCAACGCTACGTCACGGCAGCTCGTTTCTTGTACTTGCTTGTACTTGTTCCTAGCGACCGACCACGAGAAAATAGCGAAAACCGCACACTGAGCCAACATTGAGCGGTGCATTGCTCGAGGTGACGGGAAGCGATTGCGCGCTTGCGAATTGTTGGAATTTGAGTCCGTCGCTCGCAGTCACCGCCGCCACCAACTGGTGTATCAAGGCAACAGGTGCAATTACCTACTCCCCCTTGCACTGCCTTCTTCCATTCGCCGCACTGTACCTTGCATTTCCCTCTACTTAGTTATATTCTCCCCACTTAGATATATTTGTTCCTGACGAGTTATTGTATAAGACGTAGTAATAGCTGAATGAATCCCCTGCGCGTTTGCGAGGGTCTTCTGCTAATTCCCGAGTAAAGGCCGTGGCTACCTTTATTTCAACACGAACGTGTGCGGAAGCGCCCAAAGTCCTTTGATGGGGCTGACAGTTTGTATTGACATAAGCGAGTTGACCGGTTGCACTTGTCCACAACCAGCCACAACTGCGAAGAAACTTGGCGACCACGTCTTGTTATGGATCCACGACGCGCTCCATGCCAATTCCGGCCTCCACTCACAAGTGCACGACCATCGAGTCTGGGAATCGCGAGCGTACAAACAAATTTTCGCTGCTTGAGGTGTGTCCTCTTTTTTTTGGTGTTCATTGAACCTGATGGATATACAGCAAAATGTGCGCTCTAGAATCAGACATCCACAGACGTCATTCTTATGAACACCATCGACGCGCTCCAGACTTTCAGGCGAGCATACACACATTTTCAAGTCTTCGCTGTGTTTCTTTGAGGTGTGTCCCCCTTTCTTTTGTGTTTATTGAGGCTGATTAGGTACTTCAGTCTCATGCTCAACGGCTGGGGACCACTTCGCGCTTTGCCGCATTCAAAAATGTGGGCTGGACATTTTTTCCATAATTGCGAATGCAGGCTCCCTTGTCCGACTTGGCAAAACCCAAAAACATCGTCTGCCCGCCCACAATGCCGACATTTTTTGGTTCCTTTCGCAAGTCGCACTTAAAGCCGGGCCCACTGGCTCCGCGCGAACCTTCGATGTGCACGCACCCACACTGCACACAACCTCTGTTCCGACGACCTTATCGGCGTACTGTATCGCCACGGTCCTCGTCCCAGGCGCTTCAGCAGCCCGTTGCATCACAAGATCCGTCAGATGCACGACATCGCCAACGTGGCCAAGCAGGCAGAGCAAGAGATGAAGTCGGGCAGCACCATGCGGTAGAGTCAGCCAGAGGCCACAGCGAGGTCGACATCATCAGCGATCGATCTGCCGCTGCCGTCCCCGCCCTATCCGCTCCCGGTGCAGGCTTCGGCCTTGCTCATGGGCGTGCAAGAGTCGGTGCAGCTCTGCTGGCGGATCGCTTGTTGCCCGGGGTGTCGCTGCCGTCGGTCGATTGGCGGAAGGCGCTGCTGTTGGAGTTCGAGCTGAGACCCGATTAGATTAGATTTGTTATGTGTTATGTCACTCAATCAATTCACTTGTCTTTGTACTTCATTGCGCGTTATTTGCCGTTCCTCGACTTCTGGGGTGTTCAATTTCTAACAGGTTATGGGCTTGCGCACCACTGCCTACTAAAGAAGCACATCTTGGTCCTCTTTTCTGTGTACGCTGTCACAATCAGCACCCGGTCCTCTCGTCTTTGTCCCTTGTGCCACTCCACATCCAACTTGCATCCAACTCTCCTTTGTCATGGTCAAACCATCGGACATTTCGAAGCTTATGGGTGGGGTAAACTACTGGACCTGGAAGCCCGAAGCAGAGGCTCTTTTATTGGCTGATGGCTCTTGGAGTGCCGTCGATCCATCGGTTCCTGTCCCAGGCGGCATCGTCCAGATGCGCCAATGGACCAACGATAATCAGAAGGCATATGGCATCTTGTACCTCACGCTGAGCCCAGCCGTGCAGGCCAAGATTAACAATGCTGGGGTTGGAAGAAGCGGTCATTTGCTTTGGGCACAGCTGGCCTCCTTTTACACCACATCGGACCCCGCCACCCGTTCCATGCTCATGGCTCAACTAAACAACCTCTCCATGATATTACGAAACCCGCCGATGACTTCCTCCAGGCTGTTGTCACTGCCGAGAGTCGCTCGCCGCTATCGCCATCTCCTTCCCCCATTCATGGTCCAGGATAAAATCCTCACTGGTCTTTCGTCTGTCTACTCCCCTATCACTGCCGTTCTCCCAGAACGAATCGCCTCAGCGCCCCCGTACCGGACCTGATACTGTGATTAACGCTTGGGAGCATGCAGATCTTCAGAAGCGTGATTCGGTCATTAAAGCCACGCAGGCAAGACCGAATCATGGGGGTGAGGGTCTGGATCTGGATCCTGATGCTCCAACCGCACTTGCTGCCCATGGTGGGAAAGAGTTCGATTGGACAAACACGAAGAATCGGCCGGATGTCTGTCACCACTGTGGAATTCCTGGTCATTTCGCGCAGTATTGTGTTTCGATCATGCCTGACAAAGTTCGTCGACGGATCATTCGCAACCGCAACGCCAGGCCCACCTTGCCGGCAATGATAGTGACAATGACCATGAAGATGGAAATATTGCCGCTACCACCACCACCATGAACCCGCGCCTCGCTCTTGCCATCCACGACCTCCCGACTGAGATCAACCTTGACACCATGGACTCCACAATTCGCGAGACTTTTGCTGATGCTTATGCTGTCCCCTACTCTGCTCACAATTCCGATGTTGATCATCAACTCAGTCCCCCGTCCCCAACTCTCACCACGTCAACTTTGAGTGCCGCCGGGACTCCGACAAAGAAGAAGAACAAGAAAAGAAAAAAGAAGAGTGCAACAGAGGAGGTACAGGCTGCAATGCGTGACCTGTCATTGAAAGAAGAAGATGAAGCTGAATATTTGATGTGAATGTTTTTCAGCTTATGGGGGTGTGTTGGAGTTCGAGCCGAGACCCGATTAGATTAGATTTGTTATGCGTTATGTCACTCAATCAATTCACTTGTCTTTGTACTTCATCGCGCGTTATTCGCCGTTCCTCGACTTCTGGGGTGTTCAATTTCTAACAGCTGCTGCATGCTGTCCCCTAAATAATTCGCCCAAATCCTCGTCTGCGGTATCTTCTCCGGTGTCCGACAATCGAACAAGCACACGACGTAATACCCCGCGAAAGTCTCGAGGGTGACGGCAGGGACAACGACGGCAGCAAAGCAACGGAGTTTTGGAGCCTTGAGTTGTCTCGTAGATGGTTGTCAGAGGTCCAGAAGCTCTCTTGCATTGTGATAAACCAGGAAGAGGCAGAAAGAGGACCTGGTTTGGATAGAGATATATTGACAAAAGAATCCTGGCCGAGAGCCAGATAAGTGCGGTATAAGGCTATTTTTATTTTTCCGACATGAGACGTGGACAACCAGAGTTATACAAGCTCATCCGAATCATGTAGTCCATTTGAAGGTGGTATATAAAGTTGCGAACCTTCTTCGAAGCCTACATTTTTAATCGGGATAAAATTTATAGGTTGGATTTCGAACTCGGATATGGAAGCAAGTCGGAGCCTATTCTCGGGCTCTCTCTCTTCCTCGTCTGGAGCCTCTGATGTAAGTGGAGTGCCATGCTTGACCTTGCGTCCTGCACGGCCTGCCAAATCTTTGCGTCGCGATGCATGCCATGGTATCCCTAGTTCCAGTCCAGGAACGAAAGATCATGGGCCAAGCGGCTTACTGGAAGCTCTATCCAGTCGCCGCCAGCCCAAGTCCGAACAGTGATGTCTTTAAGAAGGCAACTGAGGGTGTGTTATATTTCATTCCCATCCTTTTCTTTTGTTTTTTTTTTTAATTACACCAGTGA
>JARJLF010000944.1:0-115611 GCA_029378395.1 Mycena leptocephala
GCTGTGCTAGAGAAACAGAAACAGCTTCTGGGTGACCACCATCCACACACCCTGCTTGCCATGGGCAATCTGGCCAGACATACTCAAACCTGGGAGAGCATCAAAAGGCTAAAGAACTCGAGCTTGCTGTGCTGGAGAAACGGAAACAGCTTCTGGGTGACCACCATCCAACACCCTGCTTCCATGGGCAATCTGGCAGACATACTCAGACCTGGGAGAGCATCAAAAGGCTAAAGAACTCGAGCTTGCTGTGCTGGAGAAACGGAAACACTTCTGGGTGACCACCATCCAGCACCCTGCTTGCCATGGGCAATCTGGCAGACATACTCAACCTGGGAGAGCATCAAAAGGCCAAAGAACTCGAGCTTGCTGTGCTGGAGAACGAAACAGCTTCTGGGTGACCACCATCCAGACACCCTGCTTGCCATGGGCAATCTGGCCAGACATACTCAAACCTGGGAGAGCATCAAAAGGCTAAAGAACTCGGCTTGCTGTGCTGGAGAAACGAAACAGCTTCTGGGTGACCACCATCCACACACCCTGCTTGCCATGGGCAATCTGGCCAGCACATACTCAGACCTGGGAGAGCATCAAAAGGCTAAAGAACTCAGCTTGCTGTGCTGGAGAAACAGAAACAGCTTCTGGGTGACCACCATCCAGACACCCTGCTTGCCATGGGCAATCTGGCCAGCACATACTCAACCTGGGAGAGCATCAAAAGGCTAAAGAACTGGGCTTGCTGTGCTGGAGAAACGGAAACAGCTTCTGGGTGACCACCATCCATACACCTGCTTTCCATGAGCAATCTGGCCAGCACATACTCAAACCTGGAGAGCATCAAAAGGCTAAAGAACTCGAGCTTGCTGTGCTCAAGCAACAGAAACAGTTTCCTCCACCTGTTCATTCTTCTTTGCTGCATACATCCTTGCCACTGCATCACGTTTCTTCATCACTGCTGCCTGGGACGGTTGAAGAAACAGACTACTGTAGCAGCTGCTGTACCTGCATCTGCATATGAACCCAAGGCCACCAAGAAGTGTGTGTTGGAGAAAGGTAAACTACCTCCGGTCTTGGATCTTGGATGTGGAACTGAACCAGCTTGCAGAAACTCAAGTCTGGAAGTAATCTCAGAACCAAGCATACCTTAGTTGCACAAGACTTATACCCTTGTTCTTTTAAAAAAATATATGACACTTGCAAAGCAACAATCTTTTTCTTTTTTTCCTTGTAGTGAAATTTCAGATGCATGAATTTCCCATGTGCAAACCCAGGTTGCCCATCTACCTACCAGGGTAAGTATGAATAATGAGTACAAGGGTGGTGTGGGCAGCCTCGTGGTCCACCTCTTCAGTTGAGGACATGAAATGTGCTATGTTGCAGAAAGTGAATCCTGAGGCTTCAACCTCAGTTCATTTAGAAGGTAGTAATCATTCTCATGCCCCAGTTTATCTGAATGGAGGCTGCTCACTGAAAATATTGGCATGGTAGAGCTCTTCATAATTGCAAGTGAGATAGTCACCCAGGTGTTGTTCATGCAGCGGTTGAACGCAAGCATGCTAGAACAGACCCACAATATTTAGTGCTGGCCTGAAAACTATCTGGATATGTGATGATTGTCCTATTGAACTCGAATGGGTCAGGATCCAAATGCAGCAGGACCCGCAAATCCCTGGCTGCTGCAAGTCCACTGCTCTTTGTTAAGATAGGATAGCTGAGAAGGTCACGTTTCTTCTTACCACCATCATCTTTTTGGTGGGGGTAGGAAAAAAAGTGGCCCTCCTCGTCATGAGCATCGACTAGGCTGCGGAAAGCAACCTACCATGTTCAGGTGGACCCAGAGTGGGTACAGGGCTGAAAAACCTACAGAAATGTGCCCATTACGGGCAGCATTCCCGATGAACGTGGGTAAATAATATAACTTATCTATATTTGCCTCACTGCCATTAATGACAAAAATCTTCTCCCCCACGAGTATGCCAACGAAAACCTCCCGTCCACCACGACACCCCCCCCGCTCTCCCGACCACCTAGCCGCAAATGGTGCCGACTAGCAGGGCCAAAAGACGACCACATGCGAGACCTGGAGCCTAACTGGTACTCACCAAAGCGCGGCGTGCAGGCGACCTCAAAAATAGCTACCCCACCCTCAGGAGAAAAAAACCCATCGAAGCCGTCATCGTGGATGGCGTTGCGTAGCCTATTGCTAGCCAAAACCGGTACCTCATGGTGGCAATGGTGATGCGTTCGAGGTTTTCTCTATAAAGGTGACCAGAAATCCCTCAAAAAATGCAGTCTCCCCCCCTCACATACACCAGGTGCCCGGGCCCACAGTAAGTACACACCTCTGTAACGGGGAAAAAACTGACCAAGCTATAAGAAGTGGCGGAACCCTCCAACCCCTTCCACTTCTACTCCCCCCCCCCTTCTGTGCCCCCCTCAACGCCCCGCAAAGCCGTCAAAACAGACGACAGCCCCTTCTGTCCCCCAGACTGCGACGAGAAACCCTGCGACAGCCCCGCAGTCTGCAAGGGCCACCGAGCACTAGTGTGTGACACGGGTACGGGTAAACCCGCGGTATTACGGGTACAGGTGCCGCGGGTGCGGGTGTGGTACCTAGATTTTTCAATACCGCGGATACCGCAACCCGTACCCGTAAAGTGCAAAAAAACCACAGGTGTCGAGAATTGAACTTAAGACCCCCAGAAAGGTCTAAAAATGTTAAGAAGTGGGAGATCCAAGTAGACTAAAGTGCCATGTAATACCATGGGACAGTTCTGGTACAGTATCCTCATATTCTGATTTTTTTTGGCTGACCATGTGACTAGGAACCAGGTTCCTCTCACATGATGAAAACATTTCAGTGCAATATAACCCTCAAAAATCAGTTACACACTATTTTATTCACCTCCTAGTACTTTATGACATAGTATACCTTAATACAGATCATGGATTTGAATGAAATGTAAAATACTGTTTGAATAACCACAGTATATACTGTGGTATAGACACCTGCGGGTATAGAAATATTACTGCGGTAAATTACCGCAAAAACCCGTACCCGTGGGAAACGGGTACGGTGTCACGGGTCACGGGTACGGTGTGACAGCGTGACACCCGCGGTACCACCCGTGTCACACCCTACCGAGCATGCACTGACCTCGACGTCACCACCCGCGCTGCCATTGACTTTGAAGACGACAAGCCCATTGCGCCTATACGTTACACCCCGGAGCCCGACACTGCCCACACACCCGCTCTAGACGCTGCCCCGCCCAGCCCAACGCCCAGCGCCACAACCACCGTTGACCTCCCCCTTGACGACTTCGAAGATGAGGTACCCCCCTCCGCTACGACGACAACTCCGGCGAGGAGGACATGGATATCAACAATGACACCATGAACAACGCTCACCCCGCCCAAGCACAGGCCGCTGCCCTGGCTGCACAACAACCCGTGGCACCTGGCCCTGCCCTCAGACTGGCCGGCGCTGCTCTGGTTGCTGCGGTGGTGGGTACCAACATTGTGCTCCCGACTAAGGTGGCCCTGCTTGCGTTCGTACCCATCGGCCCACTGAACGACCACCAGGGATTCCAGCCTGTGCAGCCAGCTCCCACCAACCTCCAAAATGGCCGCGCACCCTATGCTAAAGCCAGGGGACAGATCCCCAACGCCGTCACCACCTGCACCAGAATCTTCTCGAATGTCAACCCGGAACAGGAGGGGACTGTGCTATACGACGCCAATGAGTACGTGGTATTATATGCAAGCGAAACAACACTAACATGTTAACTATCCTAGGTACTTCACACTCGTCATGTTTCTTGGGGGCCAGCGCTTCTTTGCAGTCTACCAAAATGTCCTTGACGACATCCACAAGGCCACCGCTTCCATTGCAAGCCCGGCGGAGATGGAATTGTACCCCGCCAACCCTGCCATCGCCCAAACGGGGGACTGGAGCAAGAAGTACCAAGACCCCTTCGTAATATTCGCCCGCTTCCCTGACCCAGCCATCCACACGAAGATGCACAACCAACACACCTTTGCCATCTCGCATGACCTTGCATTCCGCACTAAGACAATTGACCCAGGTACTCTGCCGTACAAAATTCAGACATTACATGATGCTGACACCCATCAACAAGCACGCTGCTCGCACACAATGGGTGTCTGGGCCCCCGTCAAGTCGAGCAGGTCCCCCACGGAGCTGCAGGCCTCCGCAAGGACGGCGATAACACTACACATCCTCACCACCCCAACGGCCGTCCGCGACATCGCGCAAATGACCCAGGGCAGCAGCAACCTTTCCGAGTACGAGCGCGCGCTCAACGTCACAAAAACCATAACCACCCAGTGGTTCCCCCACCCCGAGACCCCCCCTCATTTGCATCTTCATGCCACCGATCAACGACAACATCGACGACAATGAGGTGTTCAAACGTACGCTCCGCAGTGTCGTCCTCGCCTGCGGTATGGTTGTGTTCTCGCCGCGCTGCTACAAGGGTGAGCCCGTCGAATGTGTAATGTGCCACACCGACACCCACCTTGTCTACCTGTGCCCAGTGTTGCAGGGCCCTACTGGATCAGCCGCCCCCCGCCGCTGGGAACGCCCCCGCTGCCTCCAAGTGGTGGGGGCCGCCGGACCAAATGTCCAAGCTCATGGAGGGGATCCTGTCCAAGAACCCCGCCGGTGGGCATGGTGACGACAGCCCTGCCTCGAGCACCAGCAACTGCGGTGGCAACTGCAACGGTGGTCGCAACAATAACGCAGGTGGTTCATGGCGCAACAACAACAACGGTGGTCGCCGCAACTAGTGCCCTGCCCTGCCTATAAAAAAGTAACGGACATTATACTTATCTCATCGCACTACGTGCATGCTGCTCAACCAGCTGCCCTTTCCTTTTTTACCTGTACAATGCCGTGAATAAAATTCTTTGATACACAATAACTAATTGTGAACAATCTAAGTATCTCCTGAGTCTGGGATCAGAAGAAGTTGCAAGACCAATGTCCTGTGCAACCCAAGCCCACCACATTTACTGACCGCACCTCACAGGTACGGGACAGGAAACGGGTAAGGGACAAGCGCTGGAGCATGCTGAGGGGGCCGATCCCCCCTTGGATGTATCCGGCGCAGCAACGGCACAATTTCTCTGAAATCGGGTGTGCTGGCCAGCAGTCCTGGCACGTCGGGAATCAAACAGCGCGCTCCCACCTACCGAGGCAAGTCACCAACAGCCCTAGCGAGGCTGTTGGCATGTCTCAAACCCACGCAACTACAACACAAACTAACACCATTGATTTTGATCTAGGATTCCGCTCGGGAAACATGGCAGGGCTCTCGAGGGCTGGAGGCGAAGACATCTCCACCACCGGGCATCATCCAACCAATGATGGCCTTCGAGAAAATGGAGAGGAATTGGCCGAGAGCCGTCCAGAGATGAACCGGGATGGCGACCAACCCCTAGGGGAAGGAAACCCCCGAGGACCCGATGAAGGATGGGTCAACGCAACTCTGGACACCGCATGCGTGCCAGGGGGTGCCCATAACATGGGCACTAATGCGCAGCAAGCGCAGGGGGTGATACAACCCCTACCCCACGTACCGGGAGAACACGCAGAATGCGTGAGCAGACCAGCACGGACTGTGCGAAGGCCGACAAGGCTCACAAATAACGGTTGGGATGAACCACCGTTACAGGATCCCCCACCAGGCAACCTGAGCCCGGATACCCCTGCGCCGCAACTCTCCCCACACGGATCAGTGGGCTCCCCCTTCATACACCAGTTGTTGCATGTGCCATCCCAGCACACACCCGCCAGTGCCTACTCCCCACTAGCGCCCCCCACCGCTCCCACCACTCGCACCTGCACCACCGCCCATACCACCCGCACCTGCACCACCGCCCCCGCCACCACCGCGCCGCAGACCAGGGCCGGGTATGGTGGACTTTGCGTACACCCAGCTGCAAGCATATCCAGGATGATCCCAGTCCACGAACGGTGGGGGGAAGAAAACGCGCAAAGCCGCGATGAAGGTCGCGGCACTCAACATCTCTGGACACGGGAACCTTAATGTATACCATGATGATAATAAATGGTTTCACATTTGGCAAATCCTGCGTGAACAAAAAATTGGCGTACTAATTGTGGGCAAAGCCCACATGGACGAGAGGAGGTGTGACGCCATTCACGACCTTTTCGGCAAAGTCATCCGTGTCGAATTTTCAAAAGATCCCGAGACCTCAAATGCGAGGGGCGTGGCCTTCGTCCTAAATAAAAACCTAGTTGGCATAGAAAATATCAAGACAACTGAAATAGTACTGGGACGCGCGATGCTGCTGGAAACGCAGAATGTCGATGGGAGCCCTCTATCCATCCTTGGGGTATATGCGCCCAACGTCCCAGCAGAGAATGCTGCCTTCTGGACAACCCTAAAGGCCTGGTTTGTAGCGCATCCCAGAGTCCGTAGACCCGACATCATGGGCGGTGACACAAACATTGTTGAAGACGCCCTAGACAGACTCCCATCAAGACCAGATGCAGTAACAGCACTAGATGATCTCAAGATATACCTACATTTGATAGATGGGTGGAGGGAGACGTACCCTACAAAGCTCGAGTACACATATCACCAGAGCCAAACTGGTTCACAATCCCGCCTCGACAGATTCTACGTGAGAAGGGAACTCTTTGAGCAAACCTTCAAGTGGGAAATTAAGACACCGGGAATTAAGACAGACCACAGAATGGTCACCGTGAAACTGACGACAGAAAAGGCCCCGACAATTGGACACAGGAGATGGGTGTGGCCTGCACACCTGACCAAGGATAAGATACTCACCAAGTACATCCACGAGCGCAGGACCACCCTGCAACAGAACTTTGAAGTTGTCTCGAACTGGAGTGAACGCGACCCGAACTACAATAAACAAACCCTGTGGGCCAAGTTTAAGCTCGACATTATGGACAAGGCGCGGAACCGCGCCAAGATCATTGTACCTAAAATAATACGGGAAATCACCGCTCTCGAGACCAAGCTTGATCTGGTACTGGCTGAGAAAGGTATATCAGCCGAGGAAAAGAAGCTGTCAGCAGCGGTACTCACCAGGAAACTGTCGGAACTCCAACAGAAAAGACACCAGTCAACACGCATGAGTGTACAGATGAAGAACAGGCTCGAGGGCGAAATCATCGGTAGGTACTGGTCCCGAGTGAACAAACCAAACAAACCTAGGGAGTTAATCCACAGACTGAAGAAAGCAGGTGGACCACCGGGGATGGGGCTGGTGCTCTATGAAACAGACTCCAGCATGATGGCCACGCTGGCTTGTAACTACCACAATAAACTTCAGTCTGAAAGAGATGACACACCGGCACAGGTCAGAGACAGGAAAATAAATACAGTATTGGGACGCACCTCAAGAAAGGTAACCCCCAAACAAGCAGCCTCCCTCAAAACCCAACTAACAATTGACAATGTCCGCGCCGCGCTGAAGCTGTTGGCAAATTTCAAGGCACCCGGGCTTGACGGAATCTGCTACGAGCTGTGGAAGACCCTTGATGCGAGGTGCACAACAGTGTCATGATTTGGCATTCTAACAACCCTTTTTCAACTTTTCACGGCGGGTTTATTCCATACGCTGACCGGGTTATTCCATAAACCCCACCCACATCCTAAACAGATTATTCCATTACTCTTGTGGTTACACCACACAAAGGCGGTTCACTTTAACGACGCCGATCGGGTTATTCAATAAACCCGCGTTTCCAATCATTGGAGCATATAGGGATGAGAACCCCTAGATTCACAGAACACATAGGGATATATCCCTGTGTCCTGATCGAAACCCCTGGAATTCAAACACACCCTGTGTGTGGACAAATTCGATCCATCGACTCCTAGATACAATATATAAACTCGGTAGAATCTCCTTGTACTGTAGATTCTACCTCGTCTAATATCGAGTCTGCCTTGGCTGGACAACGACACAGATAATTCTCATAACAACCCTGTCTCTTTCTTCGCTCTACATTCTCATCTCCTCGAGATCCACTCGAGTCTGGTGTTTAGGCGGTTACCATACCGCCTTTGGATCATTTAGGATCCCCCCTACTATCGACATAAGCCGAATACCTCCTCCCGACGACGAGGTCATTCGACGCTATCTCCTAGTGGGGTATTGCGCTACTTTCTAACCGGGTTATTCGATCATCGTCTCGGCTGGGTTGTTCTCTGTCACCCAACGTCTAGCCGACTTAGGGCTCGTCTTGACAAACAGACTGCTCGCTAGATAAACCTGCATTCGACGTCCTCAGTGTAATGCATCAAGTATACAACAATATCGAAACTCACGGTATGATAGAAGGAACGGGATTCTCCAAGAGCTGGATGTGCCCCTATACAAGAAAAATGACAAGGCAGACATCACGAACTACAGGCCGATATCACTGCTCAACACAGACTACAAGGTATTCACGAAGGCACTCACCATTAAACTGGCCAATGTTGCGCCACACCTAATCCACCCGAACCAAGTGGGCTTTGTACCGGGCCGCCACATCTACGACCAGCTCTGGCTGACCAAGAGAATAATTGAATTAGCAGAAGCCACTGAAATAAAAGGAGTAATTGTAGCCCTTGATCAAGAAAAGGCGTACAATAAGATTGAGCACGATTACCTCTGGCGAGCTCTACGTAGCTACGGAATACCTGAAGAATTCATCAGCACAATCAAGGCACTGTATAGCAACACCTTCACGTATGTGATGGTCAATGGCGAGAAAAGCAAATACCCATTCAAGGTAACCAGGGGAGTGCGGCAAGGCGATCCCCTGTCCTGCCTCCTATTCGACCTCGCCATTGAGCCCCTCGCAGAATCCCTACGCCAATCAAACCTTAAAGGTATTGAAATTGAGGGCGCACCCGAGCGCCTGATAGCCACGCTCTTCGCCGACGATACTCTTGTCTACCTCGATTGGAACAACGACTTTGGCCGGCTCATTGAGATCCTGAACGAGTGGTGTGCTGCAGCAGGTGCAAAATTCAACATTGGAAAAACAGAAATTATCCCTATAGGCAAAGTTGCGCACCGTGACAAGGTGTGAGAAAGCAGATGTGTAAACGGCACTGCCGTTCCGGCGCATGTTAAGATTGCGGCGGAAAAGGAGCCCATCCACACCCTAGGTGCATGGGTGGGCAACAATGTTGAACAAGCCGGAACGTGGACACGTACATTGGAGAAAATTAATGCATTGCTAGACCAATGGGAACTCGGGCTCCCAACCATGGAGGGAAGACGGCTAATAGTCCTGATGGTAGTAGGTGGCATGACACAGTACATGGCTAAAGTTCAAGGAATGCCCAAGAATGTGGAAGAACGGCTTGAGAAGAGAATCAGGAGCTTCCTATGGGCCGAAAAGGTGCAAGTCACCGTGAACAAAGAAACCATCTATGCCCCGGCCGACGATGGTGGTCGCAACCTGCTGGACATAGTCAGCCGAAACGAAGCCATCTCAATTACATGGCTAAAAGCCTACCTAACGTTTGGCGACAGACACCCACTTTGGGCCTTTGTGACCGACAAAATCATGTCGATCAAGGCACTCGGGGGTGACCAAAATATAAACACCATCCTCGAGCGAACCCATACCTGCAAAGCTGGAAGCCCACAAGGTCCAACCTGAGTGAAGACCTTAAGAAGATGATGAAAATGGGAGATGAATACGACTTACGAATGGATGAGATCGCGATCTCGCGCGAAATACAACGTGATATGCCCATATTCTACCACCAAAAATCTAATGTGACACGCGCCCTCTTCAACACGGGAGCAGAGGTGGTGTGCTTGCGGAGGAACCACAAGGTACGCTTGGTGGGAGAGGCCGAGACGCTAGCTCTCTGAGCCGGGTCAGCGAGACACCTAGCACGGCGTGACTGCAAATGTGTCGCCTGCAAGGACACAAGATGTGAATGCAGGCCCTGCCGTTGCGAGAACCCACATAAATGCTACGCAAAGGCACGTCAGCTCTTGAATTCCCTTCAACACAAGTGGAACCCACTGATGCCGCAGCCTGAAGACTACGAGGGAAACCTGGGACCAGGCGACGACAAGGACTGGGTTGAATTCAACCCCAGGGTGACAGTGAAAGGTACAATCACCGACACGTTCCGCATTTTCACCGAAAGTGCGGCGAACCCAGAACCCGCAACCATTGCCCCGGATACGAGACACATGGGCCCCCAAAGGGAGTTGGTGACAGTGTACACCAATGGATCCACCTTCGGGAACGGAGCAGAAGATGCATCAGCGGGCGCGGGAATTTTCTACGGGGAAGATGACGCGAGGAACAGAGCAATTAGAGTCCCAGAGGAATGGGGACCCTCCAACCAAGTCAGCGAGGTGCTGGCCATAAAGGAAGCAATAGAAGACTGCCCCGCAGATGCGCTGCTGAAAATAATCAGTGACTCGAAGTATGCTATTGAAGGTCTAACCAAGAACCTCACCAAATGGGAGAACAAAGGCTTTCGCACGGTATCCAACAGAGAACTCATAAGACTCACGGCAACCAAGATACGAGAACGGCGCGCAAAGACTTCCCTCAAATGGGTGAAAGGCCATAGTGGAGACGTGGGAAACGACGGCGCGGACAAGCTCGCGAGTGAAGGCGCGAGAAAGGAACAGCCTGACATAATAGACGCGGTCACGCGACCCGATCTGAACCTCCCTGGTGCAAAACTGAGCGTAATGACACAGTCACTAGCCTACAAGATAATCAGACAAGTAAAAATGAACAAGGACAGCTGTCAGGATGCACTGGACCGAAATGCGACACGCCGCAACATGGAGTACGCTATGGGCACTGCAGCCGACGAGGAAGGCAAAACTCCGCCCAAAAGAGCGATGTGGAGAGCCTCAAGGCACAAGGACTTCCCTAGGAGTATTCGATTTTTTATGTGGATGCTTCTACATGGTGGTTACAAGGTTGGACAACACTGGGAACATATCCCAGGCCACGAAGAAAAGGGCGAATGCAGCCCGTGTCATGCCATCGAGTCGATGGAACACATTCTCACCAGCTGCGAAGTTTGGGGCCAAAAACAAGTCTGGGACCTAGCGTCTGAGCTCTGGCAGAAGAAGACGGGGCAAGATCTGCGCCCGACTTTAGGCGAAATCATGGCGTGCGGGCTGATCAAGCGCGGCGACAAAGGCACGACACGCCTATTCAGAATCATAGTGTCAGAATCTGCTCACCTGATCTGGAGACTCCGCAACGAGAGAGTTATCCAAGAGAAAGATCCTGCGTCACAGCAGGAGATCCGGAACAGGTGGTGCAAAGCAATAAACAACCGACTGGCTTTGGACTGCATGCTAACGAATGTAACAAAGTATGCAAAAAAATCAATTAAAAAGTCCCTAGTTAAAGGAACATGGTGCAAGGTCCTGAAGGATGAAGACTATCTTCCCGCAGAATGGATGCAGGAAACCGGAGTTTTAGTGGGTGTAGGTTAATGATGAGATGAGGGAGTTTTGACAGATCTCGGTCCGTCAATTCTCCTGATGATTCTTCGAAACTGAGATCCCCACACGCGTAGTGTATGACACGGGTATGGGTATACCCGCGGTATTACAGGTACGGGTGCCGCGGGTGCGGGTACGGTACCTGTATTTTTCAAAACCGCGAATACCGCAACCCGTACCCGTAATGTGCAAAAAAACCGCAGGTGTTGGGATTTGAACCAGGGACCTCATAAAAACTCAAAAATCATTAGCAAAGGGAAGATCCAAGTAGACTAAAGTGCCATGTGATATTGGCAGCTAGTTCTAGTGTAGCTACTTTATCATATTCTATTTTTTTTGGCTGACCATGTGACTAGGAACCAGTTTCCTTTCACATGATAAAAACATTTGAGTGTCATATAACACTCAGAAATTACTTACACACTACATCAGCCTTTTGACATTTCGTTTGCGGCTTGTTACGGCTTGTGGGCTTGGCAACGCTAAGCGACAAGCTGCCAAGCTCGAACAAGGTCATAACTCAGAGATTAACCCCCCTCTGAGAGGGGGGATTGACCTGAAAATAGAGAAACTAGCCTCCACAATTCATAAAACATGCCCCGGCACACATAAAAGTACACAGAAGCCCTCGTAGCGCCCAAAAGACATGCCAAATTTGGACGGGATTTTCAAGCTTGTGAAATTCGGACATAGGTTTGTCGCCTTGTGAGCTTGTCCGCGTTTTAGTGGGGCTTGTGACCTTGTTTGGCCTTGTACAAGCTCACAAGTCAAATGTCAAAAGTCTGATGTAATTTACTCACCTCCGTGTGCTTTATAACATACTACACTACAGTATAAGTCCTACTTTTGCATGAAACCAAAATACTGTTGGAAATAACCACAGTATATACTGTGGTATAGACACCTGCAGGTATAGCACAATTACTGCGGTTAATTACCGCAAAAACCCGTACCCGTGGGAAACGGGTACGGTGTCACGGGTCACGGGTACGGTGTGACAGTGTGACCCCGCGGTACCACCCGTGTCACACCCTACACACGCGGTGTCACAAGCAATTGGACGCTGTCATGTCTCCAAATGGTTTGGAGACAGAAAGAATATTCATGGAATTTTGGAAAGATTTATTTTTGGGAACGGTTGACTCATAACTCTGAGTCGAGGGGAAATGACTCACTAATTTGAGAAAGGACTAGAAACTGAAGAAATAGAGTCATCTGGAGTCATACCATTTGTCTTGAGTCACGCTATGACTCACTGTAGAATATAGTATATAAAGACGGACTTTGTAAAAATAGACGTAACCTACCTTGCTCTTAACCTTTACCTTCTACTCCGAATTTGTGTGAAAGATCTGCCTATCTGACTTAGGTATATCTCTGAAACCGATACCGTTGCCTGTTTTGAAACTTAACATACCGAACGTGTTAAGTCCGCCTGCTCCAAATCCGTAATCCGTCGTTGATTGACTGTAGCATACCAAACGTGCTAAGTCCTTCTTCCCCGAACCCGTAATCCGCCGTTGATTGACTGTAGCATACTGAACGTGCTAAGTCCGTCTTCCCCGAACCCGTTTCCCGCTGTTGATTGGTTGTAGCATACCGAACGTGCTAAGCTAATCTATTTCGAATCCGTAACCACCACCTGACTGTAGCATACCGAACGTGCTAAGTCATTCTGTATTCCGTTGCTGTTGTTACTCCCTGAACCACCGACGTGTTCTGAAGTAACCCTTTTGGAGATTTCCTCCTTGAAGTGAGTAATCCGACATTACTTATTTCTACACCTCCCCTTTATATTTTCTACAGAACTCCTTAGTTCTATAGGCACTCTCGCTTAACGTTGAATAACGATTAAAAGAGAAACACCCTATTAAAGTCACATTCGGCGGACCTCTTGTAAAAAAAAATTTACACTTGACAACACAAGTGCTTGTGAGCATTTCTCTGGGTGGTTGTAATGTCTGGCCAGGTTCATAACTCCAAGGCCTCAAAATTAACGGGTGGGGAGCGGACGACTAGGTCGGCCCGGAAGTGTCCGAGAGATCTCCAAGACATGGACGGGGGGCAGAAATGCCCTCGCTTATAAGACCCCCACTATCTAATGTTCCACAAAAAAAAATTTAAAAAATAAAAAATAGGATAGCCGTTAAGCGATTGTTTCACTCTCAGTTTTTCCACAGCCACGAAACATGACTATTTAAGGACCTGCAGCATGTGCACACTGAACTCTGAGAAGGAAGACATTAGGTACTCGAGCCAGGCGAACATGTTTGTCATGATTTGTTCTTTTCCACATCCCCAAACTCATTCCAATAACCCGGCAGACTACATAACACCCACCAGTGAAAGGGTTGCTCGGTATCTACGACAGGTATACTAGTAAGCTCATATCCAATGGACAAAATGCAGTAATACACTTATTCCTTAGAATAATGTATTAGGCCACAACTATCAACTGAATCCATCTCCTTTCCTCCTTGTTGAATGTCTAGATAATGTCCGACGAGTTACAAGTCTTTAGGACACTTTTAAAGAGGTCCAACGAACACTGTTTAAGTTTTCCTGTTGCTGGTTGCTTTGTGGATTACTCTAAACTGAGCTTTTCCCCAAAGTGCGCAAACTAGCAGAATTAAGATTCTTGGGTAAGAATGCTCTTTTCTACAAGTGGTTTTTAGATATAAGCCTCTCAGCTTTGCACACAGAACAACACTGGTTCTGGTAGCCAATAGTCCGACAATCCCAATTCTCAATAACTCTGACAAGATCAATATTCCGACAATCCCAAACTCAATTCCAACAGTGGACATTAATCCAAAGGCAACAATAACTCTTTATAAACTTGAGACTCTAAACACAAACTCTGAGAGTATTGGTTTTATGCGACAAGCCCTGAACCGGACAACCTGAGACGAGACAGATGCTGTTTAGGCACTGGCTCCAGCAGGGACTCCCGATTCAGTGCTGTACCACTCAAACCCGTCCTCCTTATATACTGTACACTAAAACTCTTACACTATGCTACCAGGTATACACGTGTTAGTTCTGGTAGCTTAATCGGGTATGCACGTGTCCGCATTTTGTATAGGATCTACTGATCTACCCCTACATTTCCAATTGTTGCACGCCAACCTTTAATCTGCCGCATGCTAACTTTGGATTATTAGTTAAAACGCGTCTTTGGTGTCCCCTGAACAGGACCTTCAGATTCTGAAAGTGCTGGACTCTAGCTTTCGATAGAGCCCCCAACCTCCCTAATCCGCCAAGTGGTTGCTGAGTTATATCACATTAAGCACTGTGATAAGGACCGCAGCGCCGATATGAGAATTTGTTTTATCAAATAGACAGCACATTTGGCCCTAGGGGTTATTTAGCGTTGGAGGATAGTGGGGATGTAGGATTAGGATGCGTTGTGATGCGGACTGCGGTTTCTTGACTGTCAGACGAATGTTACGTCTGTGGGTACAGTACTGCAGAAAAGGTATCGTCCTCTAGGGGGAAATTTGTGTAGCAAGTGTCGGGTGGTTTTTATTCCTCCGAAGTATGATGGGTTAAGTTTTACAAGGGATAGATCTTTAGATGGGTGGGCAGGATCTGTTATTTACAGGCTTTCAGCACGGAGCACTGAGAAGCCTTGGTGCGCTGGGGGATACGGAGTTTGTTCCTTTTCAGCCTTCTGGGGTCCGATAACTCGGTTGCGTATCCTATACAGGCTCCTATCGAGGGAGGACGGAAAGAGTCGCAGATAGAGTCGCGTTACTTCCTCCGGGTGTTTGCTCTGTGCAGTGGGTAGGGTTTTCTGAGCTGCGGTTTTATTTCTCCGTTTTGATCTTCTTCTCCGTTTAATGTGCAGGACCTCGGGGCCTGTTTTGAATGTCGTAGCCTAAACTCCGCAATTCCCTTCCTTTGGGACCCCTTTCTTTATGTCTCCGCTTGAACCTCGAGGCGAGATATTCGCTGACGAGGTGACCGTGCCTGTTGGTAGATGGCTATGGGTACTGGATTTCTCCGAATTATCCCAAGTCAAGGACCGTTTGCCTTCTGATACTACTCGGTCGGAACAGTTACACGCTAACAGAAATTCTGTTGCTGGCTGTTTTGATACCACTCCACCTTTGGTACGTGGCGTTTTATCGTTTTCAGGATCTCCTATACGACCTGGTCCTTTTTCTGGTCGGAGTTCCCTACCGGAAGCGACTGATTGGCCACTCCTTGCGCTCTGGGTCTTGCTTTAACCTGTACTTGTGGTACTTCGGTTTGTTGTCCGTCTCGTGTCCAAAGACGGAGGAAGAGTTCTTTCTCGGCTTGTGAAAGCCTTAGGAATTTAGGTGGGGAAATACAAGATGCCATTCTCGAATAATACGCTAGGTTTTTATACTCTTTGCCCAGCCACCGGCACATCGTCCCAACATGCGTTCTTCATTCTAGACACAGCCCTCAGCCCACAAGGTAGCTCCTACCCCCTTTAGGCCTGAAGGAGTCCGCTTTCCTCCTCTCCTTTGCTGGTGAAGCGCCCTTTGACGGAGGTACTCCTATAACGTTGCCGTCTGCCTGGTCGAGCTCCTCTCGTGTCGTAGACCCCGTTTCTCCTTTGTCCTGTTACTTTTCCTCGAGTTGGATAGCTCCTTTCCAGTGCAGAGACCCTTTTACAGCGCCGTTCTTGAGTCGGTCGAATTCTTTCACTGCGGAATTTGTCCTCTTGTTGCGTTGATACCGTTCTCACTCTGTTTCACCCATTCCTTCTTGTCGGAATTCCTTCCCTCGTCATATTGATACCATTCTTGACTTGGTTGGCCTATTCCTCCTGGACGGAGTTCGTCTCCTCGTCGTATTGATACCATTCTTGACTTGGTTGGCCTATTCCTCCTGGACGGAGTTCGTCTCCTCGTCGTATTGATACCATTCTTGACTTGGTTGGCCTATTCCTCCTGGACGGAGTTCGTCTCCTCGTCATATTGATACCATTCTTGACTTGGTCGGCCTATTCCTCCTGGACGGAGTTCGTCTCCTCGTCATATTGATACCGTTCTTGACTTGGTTGTCCTATTCCTCCTTGACGGAGTTCGTCTCCTCGTCATATTGATACCATTCTTGACCTGGTTGTCCTATTCCTCCTTGACGGAGTTCGTCTCCTCGTCATATTGATACCATTCTTGACCTGGTTGGTCTATTCCTCCTGGACGGAGTTCGTCTCCTCGCCATATTGATACCATTCTTGACTTGGCTGTCCTACTCCTCCTTGATGGCCGTTCTTCGAGCTCCATATCCATACCCTACTCGTCCTATAACCAGTTTATATCACGTTTGGCGCCTGGCTCGGCTTCGCCGGCAAGGCGAAGTCGAGCGAGGCGAAGCGGAGGTGAGGCGAGGCGGAGGGGAAGCGCGAGGCGGAGGAGGAAGCGCGAGGCAGAGGAGGAAGCGCGAGGTGGAGGAGGAAGCTCGAGGCAGCAAGCGGGCGCGCGGGAAACGGCGAGCGGGCATGGGCGTGCGGAAAACAGCGAGCGGGCGTGCGAGAAACGGCGAGCGGGCGTGGGCGTGCGGAAAACAGCGAGCGGGCGTGCGGGAAACGGCGAGCGCGCAGCGGAAATCGAGTAGCCATGCGAAGGGCGCTCGTGCAAATGAAAGTGTGACGGTGTAGCACGGCGTAGAGACACAAAAAGGGGCGCGGGGACGCGAGAACAGGGAATTCTGTGCGAGCGGAGCATTGTGCGGTCTTGTATGGAAGTGCGGATTTGCCAGTGACACCTTTACCAACGCTTATGTCGCTGTGTCTTATTGAGAGTTCCACTGGCGTTTTTATCCCGCAATCCTTTATGTCCATTTCGAAGGTGTCCGATTTGAAGTTATGCTCCGCCATCCGTCCGTACTATTGTTTCAGTCTCCTCTTTTCTCCTTGTTGCGCATTTGGGCGGTTGCCAGAGTCGACACACAGTGGAGGCTCACAGCGTGTGTGGTCTGAGTGAGAGTGTTGCATGGGATTGCACGAGGTGTACGTTCCGTGGGTTTGTGTTGGTGGTACCTGCTGTTAGCTGTAAATGGGTGTGGGGGTGATAGTTACCTGTCCTAGGTCACAAGCTCAAATGAATGATGTGAGCCATCACTTTGTGATCGCTCTGGAACGGCACGTACGAAGCGGAAACGAGCGGATCAAGAAAGCAACAGAACACAAGGCTCTTTTACAGTCACATTTCCAACCCCGCATGTCCACAACTTGAATAGCCTAACTTAAACGCACGGCCAGGAAAAGAAGCAGAGCGGCATGGCATGCGTAAATGTTGATTGAGCGGCAGAAGTTGAGAGCATTCTACAAGCTACAACTGAGAAGCGTGTGCTCGCCGACTTTGCGCACGACGACTCTGCGCGCCGCCTTCTGTTTCCCCGCTGCTCACACAACTCTGCACGCCGCCCTTGCACAACTCTGTGCGCCGCCTTCAATTTTCTGCCTCATGCTTCCACTCCACCTCGCGCTCCCCTCTGCCTCGCCGGTGAAGCTGAGCCAGGCGCCGAACAAGACACAAGTCAAGTAGGGTATTGTCATGGAGCTTGTGGAGCGGCCTTCAAGAAGCAATAGGTAAAACAAGTCAGGAAGGGTATGATTATGGAGCTTGTGGAGTGGCCTTCAAGAAGCAATAGGTAAAACAAGTCAGGAAGGGTATGATTATGGAGCCTGTGGAGCGGCCTTCAAGAAGGAATAGGTCACACAAGTCAAGAAGGGTCAATCAAGTCGGAGAAGGGAATCAATAGAACGAGGAGGAGAACAAGGTCAAGAAGAACTGAGAGTGGAAGTCATTCCCAACTAAAGGCGCACGCGTTCAATGAGTGGAGAGCTCACGCACAGGTTTCTGGAAGGCAGATATGGGAGCAGAAATCATCGTGCACGTGTTCAACGAGCAGAGAGCTCACACACAGGTTTCTGGAAGGCAGATATGGGAGCAGAAATCATCTTGCATGCGTTCAATGAGCGGAAAACTCACGCACAGGTTCCTGGAATGCAGATATGGGAGCGGAAATTATCTCCGACTGAAGGAGCACGTGTTCTGCGAGCAGAAGATTCACGCACAGCCTCCAGGAATGCAGAATCGAGAGTGGAAAACTGAAGTGCCATGTGTTCACTGAGCGGATATCCCACGTGCAGCACAGGAATGGAGCGGGAACTTCGTTCGAGTCACAAAGACAGACAGAACCAGTCAAAAGAGCATGTGGCAATCCCGATTCAGGGAACGGGATGCGATGTGTCAGAGAAGAACCAGAGGAACATGTAGAAGGCAGTGCTAGACAGCCGGTTTCCTATAAATACGAGACGCTGCTACGAATAAATCTATCTAATTTTCTTATCTAAAACTACCAGTGCATCTTAGGTGATACGCAAGTACCGCTCTCCAGGGTACGCCAACTACGAAAACAAGGTCTCCAGGGCTGCGCCTGGCAGAACATCGACCCGCCGCTGTACGGATCACTCAACATAACAGCATTCTCGAGCACCACACCAGTCATCGCTCGAGTTCGCAGCTCTCAAGAAGCCGACTCCACTCGTTAGAACTTGCAAACAGAAAGAAGAGGACAATTTGTAGAGAATTTAGTAGGGAATGGACCTGGAAAGAACGGAACGGCAGACGGGAGCGGAGTCGTTGAAAACAAGTTTAGGGCCTCCCAGCACACGAAGCATCCTAGAAGAGGTCGGAGGACCAAGGGTAGCTGTATACAAAAGAACCAAGAACGGCCCCATAGCGTTTATAAAAACAGAAACCGCATCACATCTAAACAGTTGTCCGCTCCTCGACAGGATTGTAGAATGGGACGTGTTACAAAATTCAGGGAAGGCTAGACTTTTGGGCGGATTCTCCTCTGTACTTTAGAATAGCGAACCGTATGACTAGGTATTCTCTGGGGCGTATCAAAATCCTCTAAATAAACCACACACATTTTATTGCTATCACAGTCTCGCGCAGCGACACCATTATCTCCCCCAAGGACGAACACTCTCTACTTGCCCTTACCACCACCACCTATTGGCACCTAGCAGAGGTGCAGTCAACATCACAACTGGAGCCCACTGCGAGGGGGAGATTTACAGCTGGAGACCCGCCTTCAGCGGAAGACTAGATCAGGTCCTTCACCTGAACCACTTCCGCTTCCGACTCGTAGACGAAGAAAGCCATCCAGGAACCTCCAGGAAGAAATAGTCCTGGCAGAAAATGCTCCGCTTCCATATAGCGAGTCCTCCATTCCCCACACACCCTCCGACTCAGAAGAATCCGACTTGACGGAGATACCTTTGGGACTCTACAGAGCAGACGATACGCTAGCCAACTCCCCCGATCAGCCCTCATCCAATACGGTTTCTTCCAAATCATTGCTAGAACTCACACCACCGTCACAAGCGCCAATATAACTAGCTCCGCTCCTACCTCCGTACAATGCCTCCTAAACCATTACCCATGAGGGGTAGCAAGACGGCGCCGTCTTTCGACGGGAAGCCCGCTCACCTTGAAAGATACTTTCGGGATGTGCAAGACACTGGCAACGACACCGAGCGGACGCTGGACACGGAATTAATCGACATCGCTATACAGTATCTCAACATTGATGATGAGCAACTGTGGATGAGAAAGAGAATGCCGAACATGGGGTACAACATGTTTAAAGTCGAGATCAAGAAACTATACCCAGGGTCGGATCAGGAACAGTTATACACCTGGGCAGACTTAAGAGAAGTAGTGAAGAAGGGGCAGGAGCGGTTGCCGTCCAATAAAGACGACTTCAGGGAGTACCAGTGGAACTTCCAAAGAATCGCCGACTTCTTAAAATCTAAGAACAAAATATCCGAGCGGGAACACGACAAGATGTTTATGAAAGGAATTCACAGCAACTTCCGCTTCCGCATCTTCCAGCGACTCCAGATAGTTGTGCCGGCCCAGGCGGGTGACACCCCTTACGCCATGGAGCAAGTCATAAAAGCAGCGGAGTGGGCAATCAATGGCACACCTGGGCAGTTCTATCAGGATATGGAAGACACAACAATCATCAAAAAGGAGATGGTAGAGCTCACGAACTCGATGAAGGACATGCGAATGGCATTCGCGAATTTATCGAGACGAGCGGATCCGCCGTTTCGAGTCGTTCACGGGCCCGTTTATTGTGAAGGAGCAGCATATCAGAGTAAAATACACAGCCAATGTTTGTGCAACAATCCACTATAGCCCACAATGACAATATTTTGATGGAGGTCCCTTGGAGGTCCAAGGCTCACTCAGACCTCCCTCGGATTTGATTTTCACCCTCCATTTGACCTTGCGACGATCGCCTCCAATCATCCCATGTCGGATGCGCAGATCACATTAGTTGAAGGCCCAAATGACCTCGGTTTTTGTTTTCGGTGTACCGGGTCTTTGTTCCCACTTTGTCGTTTCTTTGTTTTAGCACACTTGGACATGTTTGCCAAGTTTCCAACAAGTTTCGGAGCACCGGATGTTCTATTTTAAAGTTGGACTATCAACATAGCACTCGGGCCTCAGCCGATTGTGCAACCGAAACTCATGGAATCAGATTCAGCTTCCATCCAGCCGAAATTGAATCTGATCCCTCAGCATTCGAATAGAATGTCCGGGGTGCTGAAAATTGGCAATCACTGGTGTGAATGGTCAACTTGAACTTACAAATTGATCACCTGGCGCATCTACTGTCGCCCTACAGGGGCGGGGCACCGGCATCGGATGAGCGTGAGCCCGATGATGCATAACGACAGGAGCAGCTTGCTCGAGACGAGTCGGATCGAGGATGAGGAATCACGGAGGATGTCAGAGGTCGCCTTTATGTCAGGCGATACTGGGGATTTTATATAGAAAGTTACGGTAGTTTTTAAAAAGGGTCTGTAGTTTAGAGACGAACCTTTTATAAATGACTAGAGGTGCCCTGCTTTCAGTCACGGGCGGCTTGGTGCTGCCTAATCGGGTACCACTCCCTGCGGCAGCGTTGGCGGATTCGTCGGGCTGCACTTTTGGTGTGTGGCTGTGCTACGCACCCTCCAACGCGCCGCGGCCAAAATGGCTCTGTGGAACAATTACCATGATATGTGGTCATACCTGGGAATGGCTGACAGTGCAGAAGCTAGTCTCGTAAACCAGACTTTATACTGGGGCAACCGAGAAGACAATCGTTCTCGGTGACCTATATAAGAGTGCGTTCGGATCATCCTGACGACCTCAGGATCAGGATCAGTTTCAGGATCGGGGTCCAGTCTGGTAGCTGGCAACATTATGTAACACTCATGTAACACCTTGATTTTTTTTGTTTCTGCTTGTTCTGGTGCCTAGACAAGATTTACTTGTTCATCCATTGCTGAAGATGGCACACAGACGCTAGGAGCCACCAAAAAAAAGTGAGAAATAAAAAAATACAGGTAGGAAGACATTATCTAGCTTATCTATTTGTTATCAGCTGACGTCGGCAAGACGTCGGGTAACTGGTTGCCGGGTTACCGATGCTGAATCCTGATCCTGATCCTGGTCGTCAGGATGATCCGAACGCACTCTAAAGTTTGGGCTTTGATGGGGGGTAGGTCACCTCAGCGAGCACTGCCACCATGCCGTAACAGACCTCTTCGGTACCCTTCGTTGTAGGTCAAAAGGGTACCTAAGAGGTCCCATCCGCTGTGCGGATGGTAGTCATCTTTTAGTCATGTTCCCAAACAGGTAGATATTGATGGCCCCGTATGCACGCTCCTCCCGCTGCGCCATCCAGCACCATCCACCGCACCTGTTTTTATTTTATTTTTGCTTGCTCTTTTCGGGCCGTACCACCTAACCTCTTGCCAGCTGTTTCCCTTCCACTTCTGCTCAATCTCGCGGTGATCTGTTATATTTCTGGCCCACCGGAAAATTCTGGCAGAACCATCCGCCACATTTTTTTCACAGCTTCACGGTCAGTTTCCTACTGTATAATGCAGTACTGTGAACCATTATTCATTATTCAATATTATCAGTAGATCTGAACCGGATTTGATGTGTCTTTTACTTGTGGCGGAGATCTCCGCCGTTTTTCTTCCTTTTTTTTTTTTTTTTTGGCACACGTTCAAGTTTGCTTCAATTTCGTTCAAGCCTCTTGAACAGGTATCTAATGTTCTCCTGCGGGTTTGACTTAACTGTGTCTTGCCTTTCAGAGCATAGCATTGGTGGCCTCTGCCGCTCAACTTCTGCCCTGCAGTCTTGCTATATGCTATTGTGTCTGTTACATTATATGTATTAGTGGGTTGTATCCTGTCCTTCTTTTCTATTCCAGTCAATCTCTGTTCTGTTTTGAGAAGAATAACAGTGGTGTCGGAGGCATCCGCCGTTTTTAAAATAAAATAAAATAAATACTCAGCGGCCTGCATCCTTGTGACTCCGACACAATACGAAGTGTATGGTGCTCAAGCATGCAGATTTAATCTAACAAAGAATTTCTACACATTGATATCCGGTTGCAACATGGGTCATATAATTTAGGTTTTATTGAGGGCCCGAGGCATGGAATTTTCCTAATCAAGCCCCCTCATCTGTTCTCGGTCCGATGATAGGAGGCAATGTTCCCCTTTTTTTGACAAATCCTGGCTCTGTATTTGCTCAGTATACAAAAAATGCCGAAACGAGCCCTAACACGTGGGTGGTTACCGCCTTGACAAGATCATTCCTTGAATATTCATTTGCGTTTCACTCTGACTTCGAGGCGCCAAAAATAAAATAAAACCAGCAAGGTATAATGTTGTTGGTGTGTGGCGGAGGTCTCCGCCTGCATCGGCGGTCTCCGACACTTGTCGGATGCTATCTATAAAATTGAAAGGAATTTCAGGTAAATGCAGCTTGGCTTCCAAATCATTTCTGAAAGCATGGTTTTCTATTTTGAACCCCTCAATCGTTTATACCGTGCTGGAGTAGGTTGTGGGAACACCTCGGCTCAACCTCGGACCGGGAATCAATCAGCCAATCAAAAGTCGAATAAAGATTGTCCTACTGTAAAACATTTTTTGCACATATAATACTGCACAAGATGCTATGTCTACAGGCTTCAAACTGTTGCCCTAGGCTGTCCCATCAAGTTTTGGTACAATTTAACTAGCTTCAGTGCATTTTTCAGATGCCTAATCCGCGATGCACGAATGAGCATGAAGTTGAACTACATTCTGGTTGAATCTTGGGCAAATCACTGAAAACACACATATTTGGTATTTAGAATATTTTCTTTTGAACTAAATGTCTCTGCCTTTGTTCTCAAAAGCCTAGAATGTGCTTTGGGTCACTCACTGATGGTTGTTTCAACAGTTGGAATAAAAATTCCGGGGGGAACTCCGGAAAATAGGAATTTTTGTCACTTCGTCACCAGATGTGGTTAGATGTCGCTTCTTTCATGCTCATTTAGTGAAGAAATTCTAAGCCTGTTGTTTGAAACACTAGGTGGCTGAGATGCAATTCATTACGAGGTTATCAAGTCCACAAATTGCTGCGTCGGAGGTATCTGCCGATTCGGCAGAGGCCACCGCCGGACAGATCAAAACTGCAAAAATGGATTATTTGTTGTATACTCCATGGTTTCTACATTTCGGAGTCTGGATTTAGTATTTCGGCAGTTCCCATAGTCTAATCAGCTACTGTAAGTATCACTCAATTTTTTTTAAAAAAAAAACAATGCACTCACCCTGTTGAGTATATCTACAGGAGCTCTGTTCGCTCTTTCGAACCGCACTGTCAGGAGCAAGGAAACACGCAAAATTGAGCCAGAAGTCCGATTAACCTCTCAATAGTGATAATGTATACTAATGGCCAGAGCTCCAGAAAATCTGACACAGTGCACACAGACAGAGTGTGCTTCTATCTACACTCACAACCAGGTCAAGCTAGTGGACGAATACAATCAAGATTGTATTGCCTCGAAGAAAGTGGCGCACCAGAGCAAGGTGGGCAGACATAATCCCACGGTTCAAAATTATTTTCGGGGCCGCTAATCCTCTGGAGGGTGGTACACCAAATGCTTGGAGGCACCGATCAAGCACATAGGTGGATTGGGTCAACCTCAGGTTCCCAGATGGTAAGAAGATACACCAAGAGCGGCAATTCAAAGTCAAAGGAATTACCAGTAGGACAGCAAGCGGCAGATGCCTCTGACGGTACGTTCTGGGAGTCAAACTCAATCCTATATGAAGGCAAGACAACCTGGACAATATGGTTGAGGCTGATTAGACCGACCATCAAACGGCAGAGACCTCCGCCTCTATGTTTGGACTAAAAAAACCATCAAATGCGGTCCAGATGTACTGCAAACATTGGATACCTGTTCACAGTACTGCATTGGACAGGTAGGAGGTCAACCAACAGGTGAAAATCAACATGGCGGATGGTTCCGCCACAATGGTTCGGTAGGTCAAAATATAGGTGCATTGCCGCTACACTGAGGGAAAAATTGGAAGAGAAATGGCTGATTAGAGTCCTGCATTATACAGGTATGAAACCAACCTCGAAGCCGCGAAAAAGATTGTGGCAGATGGTTCCGCCAGAATTTTCCGGTAGGTCAGAATATAATCAGATCACCGCGAGATTGAGTAGAAGTTGGAAGGGCAAACAGCTGGTGAAAGGTTAGGTGGTGCGACCCGAAAAGAGCAAGCAAAATAAATAAATCAATAGGTGCGGCGGGAGGAGCGTGCGTACGGGGCCATCAATATCTACCCGTTTGGGAACATGACTAAAAGATGACTACCATCCGCGCGGCGGATGGACCTCTTAGGTACCCTTTTGACCCACAACGAAGGGTACCTAAGAGGTCTGTTACAGCATAGCGGCGGTGGTCGCTGAGGTGGGGTAGGTCTGAGACTCGACCATCAGTGATGCTGAGCTCCAAAATGTGTGATTGAAACCATGTTCAAGCGGTCCCCTTTGGGTCAGCGCAAATTTGTCGCGCCACCTTCGTCTTCCCTCTGGCCGCTACTTACCTCCCTCCCACAACCTGTAATCCATGAAATAAATTAAAGAGGACCTTGATGGACGAACTAGATGCGTCGGACGCACTCTTTCTGAATAGCTAGATGTCATTCTGAGGCACCGCTACAAAGTCACGGAAGTCCGACCGTTCCAGCTGGACCTAGAGATGGAAATTGTGCACGGGAAGGATGTCTGGTGTATAGTTGAGACGGGAATGGGCAAGATCGTTCTGAAGCCGGTGCTACTGCTGCAGACGCTCGAGGAGAATGCGGGATCTGCTTAATTATTGTCCCCACAAAAGTTCTTGTGGAGCAGCAGGTGCGTAATAGGGTGTTTTTATTAT
This sequence comes from Mycena leptocephala, assembly GCA_029378395.1. NCBI lineage: Eukaryota > Fungi > Basidiomycota > Agaricomycetes > Agaricales > Mycenaceae > Mycena > Mycena leptocephala. Next base: position 25,807 of record JARJLF010000944.1, read on the forward strand.
TTCTTAGCACTAAATGTAAGCCATTCCAGGCCGAGGTGGCGCGAAAGTAATCAAGTAGATGGCGTGTTCGCCTAAAGGGGACAGTGGCGGTAGCGTCGGATCACTCATTTTCAAACTCAGCATCATTGATGGTCGAGTCTCAGACGTACCCCGAGGTACCCCCCATCAAATCCTAGACTATGCAGAAGCCGGAAACAGGTGCTGAATGAATGAATATGATGACTTTCAGAGCTTGATAATCCTGCATGTTTGAATATTCGGGATTTGGCGGCCTCCGGCCGCTCCCGAGCGGCGAGAATTGCTTTGGGGACCGGCAATCCCCGAAGATTTCTGAGGTGGAGAAGTGACTTTACTTGTTTCCTCATGGCGTCCGACCACCGCAGCAACGACGACCCGTGTTCGCGTGCCCAAGCTCAATCCTGAAGACGAGCAAGCTGTTCTCGCCGCCGCCGCCGTCCGAGTCCAAGAGAAACCTGCAGTCGCTGCGGACAACGATGGCGACGAGCCGCGTCCTTTGCCGCAACGCGCGTCGTTTGCGTTGTATCCAGATTATCCCGTGTCCTTCTCTGTTTCGTGCTCGACGCCTCAGGATTCTATGACTTCCTCGCCGTCGTCGGCGTTGTCTCGATCCTCTAGTATAACGAAGACTGGACATTACACCCGCCGTCGCGCACAGACTTCCCTTGCGCCGCCTCTTTCTCCCACTCTTATCTCTACACCCACACCCTCGCCTACTACTGCTATCGCGCCAACGCCCACGCCAACGCCCGCCCATGCACCCCGCCGCGCCCTCGCGCGCCTCCAGCTGCTCCCCCATGCCCACTCTTCTGCCCACTCTGCCGCACAACCCCCCTCCCCCGCCGGCCCCCGCCCCCACCTCCGCGTCCGCAAACACACCATCTCCTCCCCCGCGCCCGCCGTGTTCCCAGAGAGCATGATGCCACCCGCCCTCGCGGCGCTCTCGCCTTTTTTCCCGCCGCGCACGACGAAGCTGCGCGACCTCTCGCTCGACGTGCCGCTGCTCTCGCTCGCCGTACCCGACCTCGCCTCGCCCTTGTCCGCGTCCTCTCGCTCGTCCTCGTCGTCGGATTACTCCAGAGCGTCGGGCGAGACGGCGGGGACGAGCCCGCCTGTGTCGCCCCTGTCGCCTCTGCCTTGTATCTCTCCTCCAGCGACGGTAGAACTAGGAGGCGCGGCGCTGAAGCGCCAGGGGAGCGGGAAGCTCCTCAAGCGGAGACCGTCGGTTATCTCCACACAAGGCGAGCCGAGGAAGGTATCCGCGCCGCCTGCATTAGGGTCTATGCTCCCTACTCCCTCCTCCGTATCCTTTGCTTCCTCTGCTCCCCCTGCTTCGTCTACTTCTTCCGCCCCACCGCCTTCCTCTACCTCCCTCACCACCAGCAAGCCCACTACCACCGCGCCCACCACCGCCAAATCGACGCCCAAACCCAGACCACCGCCCCTCCCCGCCCTCGCGCCCCCCACGCGCGCCGCCCTCGCGCGCGCGGCGGCGCTGCCGCTCGTGGCGCCCAGTGGGGTACGGGTGCCGTTTGGGGTGTTGTTGGGTGTGCCGAAGGGCGCGGTTGAGAACGCGGTGCCGATTGTGGGCGAGGGCGAAGAGTCCGTTGAGCTTGAGGAGGGTGTGTGTTTCCCAGGTCGGTGCCCGTTCTTTTCGAAAAAAAAAAGGAGTGATTGATTGATTGATCGAATTCCAGGTGCAGGCGCAGGTAAAGGCGATACGAAAGCGAAAGCGCGACGCACGCTCGTTGTGTTCCTAAGGCACTTTTGGTGTCCGCTGTGTCAGGATTATATGGTGGCGCTCGCGAGGGGGGTGGGGGCTGCTGTTGGGGCTTCTTCTGCGTCTATCCCAACTGCAAGGAATCAGGATGGGAAGAACGCGAACAATAACACGAATAACGATAACGATAACGATAACGACGACACGAAGACATCTACAAATTCTATGCCTACATCTACATTTGCTACCAGTGCGACCGAGGCAGCGATGCCTACCTCGCTTTCCGATCTTTTTGCTGTCCCACATTCTTCTCCTACCTCTTCCGATCCTGCTCCTACCTGTTCCGATCCTACATCCACACCGCCGCCGCCCCTGCCAAGTCGAACGACGCGAGACACAGGAAGTGCGCCACGGTGAAGGAGAAGAACAAGTAGAGGGAGAACAAGGAGGAGACGCGGAGGCGTGCCCCGCCTGCACCGCGTCCGGGAGCGTCACGTTTGCGTATCTGGAGAGTTTGGTCTCTGCGGGTGCGGGTGCGGGTGCGGGGTCTTCTCATACGGAGGTGTGTCCCGTCGTCTTGTTATATTTGTTCCTCTCGTACTGTACTGTGCCCGTGCTGACGAGGCTGATAGGATGCGCAGCCGTCTTCTTGCACCCACCCATTCCTCCGGAGCCGAAGCCGCAGAAGGCGCAGATGATGAACATGAACACGAACACGCCGAAGCCCCCCAGACGAAGAAGGAGCAGAAGGGACGCACCTCCTCCTCGTCGCCCCCGGCTCACACACACTCGCGGAGCGGTACCTCGCGAGCTTCGGGTTCCCGCCGCTTCCTTCGTATGAAGAAGGGGAGGAGGGGCGGAGGTTTGAGTTGGGGGATCCGAGTGACGACGCCAACGCTTCCCTATCTCCACCTCCTTCTACCTCTACACCGACACCTCCGCCCGACGCGACCCTCGGCGAAGGACAAAGAGGAGGTGGAGGGAAAGTGAAGAAACCCGCGGCGCTGGGATAGCGAGCATCCGCCTGTTCGTCGACCCGCGCCCCGCGGAGGGGGTGTATGCGGCGTTGGGGATGGGGTGGGCGGCGGGTTCGCCCGCTGCTAGTCCCGCTGTTTCCCCTTTGGCGTCGCCTGTGGGGAGCCCGATGGGGAGTCCGGTGGGGAGTCCGATGGCGTCGCCTATTGTGTCCACTTTCGCAGCGGCGATGGAGGCGTCGCCCACGTTCGCGAGCACGGGACACGCGTACGCGTCCCCGACGGTGAGGACGTTTGGGGAGGCGATGGAGGGGGTTGTGGAAGCTGCGGCGTTTGGCGCTGGGGATGAGGCGAGTGTGGGGTTTGCGGGGACGTTTGGTCGGAGGGGCACCAAGACGGGAAAGAGGAGGAGGAGGAAAGCGACACGGAGAGCCTGGCGATGCCGATCTTCGCGCCGACGTTTGCGAGGAGGAGGGAGGAGGACGCGGGCCTTTCGCCGCTCGCGTCGCCTGCGCTCAGCGCGTTGTTTGCGCCGTCGTCGATTTCGCGCGCGACTTTGGACGGGCACGGGCACGGACACGGGTCGCCCTCGCCGCTTTCGGCGGTTTTTCCTGCGTCTTTGTTGCTCTCCCTCCCTCCCTCTTTCCTGCTCCTCCTTCATCTTCTGCCGATTCCGCGTCTGCCGCCTCGCAAGCAGCTCAAGCCCAAGGAGCAGGCGCGCAACCCCAAGACGACCCACACGCCGCCCCCTCTTCGTACATCACGCACGGCGCGCTCGGGGGATCGGCGCGGTTTTGCTGCGCGCGCTGAAGCGGGGATGCCGGTGTGGGAGCGGGGTGGGGATGTGAGGCTGTTAGGGGGGAGTTTGTGTTTGAGTGGGGGTGAGTGGGATTTTGTTTTGTTTTTTAATTTACCGAGATGGAGAGAGGCGGTTTTCTTTTTGTGTTTTTTTTTTTTTTGAGACGGACGAGCGCCGCTGAATTCCGAGAATTCTTCTTTCCTTCGTCGTTAGGCGTTACTTTGCATCTCCTTTCTGATTTTCCACTCGTCTTCTTTCGTCAAGCCAACGCTGACACCCGTCCTTTTTTCAGACCTACCCCCGCTTCTTCCATCCCTCAACTGCCACTCCATCTACCCTCCGCTGTACCTACGCCCACCGCATGCAGAACCCCCGCGGACACGCCTCTGTCGCGCGCGTCCTTGCCGCGCCGGCGTCCAGCTCCCTGCCCTCGACGCTGATGACAAATCAACGAAGAAGAGCGCAGGGACAAGGATGCGCAGAAATTGGTGCGGGCGTATCGGGTCTGGGTATCGGTTTAGGAGGGGGAGGCTTTCGCGCGCGGCGTCGACGTCGACGGCGGTGCAGGGTGGGAGTCTTGGGCGCGCGGCGTCGGGTGCCCTCACGCGATCCGCCTCGATCTCGACTTCGTTCGCACCCGCAGCTAGCCAGGAGCAGGAGCAAGAGCCTAAGCAAGAACGAGAACGCGAACGCGAACGCACGGCGGTCCCGCGCTCGGCGTCGACGCCGCCTGCTGCGGGATGTTCTCCGCCCGCGCGGCGGGGAATATATTCACGAGACTTGCGGGGCCGCGCGGGGGGAGGGCGATGGCGAAAGAGAAGCGTGGACGCGAGGACATCGACGGCGAGGGTGAAGGCGTGAAGACCAAGGAGCGCCCGCAGATCCCGCGCTCAGCGTCTACACCGCCTGGCAAGGCGGGTGGGTTGTGGGAGACCTTTGGGCGGGCGGGCGCGATTTGGGAGGGGCGCCATCAGCATCAGCACCAGCACCAGCACCAGCAGCATCTCGGGTGGGCGGGGGGCCCGCATTGGGGTGTGGGCGTTATTTCGTCTTTCCGTGAAGAGGAGGAAGAAGCAGAAGAGCGGGAGGGGGAGAGGGCGGGGGAAAGGAGGGAGAGGGGGCCTGCGATGCGCGCGACGTTGTCTGCGTCCTCGTCGAGACCGTGGGCTCTTGTGAGCTCGGGGTCGAGTGGGTCGTTGGCGTCGGAGGTGTCGGAGTTCGTTGCGCTCGAGGGCGAGCCGGAGCAGAAATCGACCTCAAACTCTTCCTTGCACTCGAAGGGCGTGTCTTCCGCGTCCACATCTACTTCGACATCCGACCCGGAGCTCGAGTCGGGCGAGGAGGTGGTGTACCCGCGGTCCGGGCCGTACCCGTTCGAGTATCCCGGAAAGTACCTGCGCGTGTACTCCTGCGAGGACGGCGCGGAGGAGGGGGACGACGAGCGCAGCGGGAGCGAGGACGGCACCCCGCGCATAGGAGGGTCTGCCTTCCCGCGCTCGGTAGCCGTGTATCCCTTCCCGCGCTCTGTGTCGGAGTACCACCATGTGCGCGCCAAATCGGAGGACGCGCCGCCGACTGGGCTTGTGCGCGCGAGGTTTACGTATGGGCGCGGGCACAACCGCGCGCTGTCGGACTCGCCGTCGGGGGCGACGCATGGGCATGATAACGCGTATCTGGACACAGATCCTTACGCAGATCCGGACGAGGAGGAAGGGGATGGGGATGTATATGGGGACGGGGAGGGTGTTTGGATGCGCGCGAGGGCGAGGAGTCTTGCGCGGTTGAGGGCGCGAAAGGAGGTGAGGAGGGGGGAGCATGAGTTGTCGGTGATGCGATGAGGACAAGCATATCATATGGTCACTTTACTTTCTAGGTTATTGGTTCGACTGGTAATAAATATTGTATTGTACAGAGTACTGTATGCAGAATGAGAATGAGAATTGTAAGTACTGGCCAGGCTTTCGGATTTGATTGTTCCAGTCCAGCTTGTCAACTTCTCTGCACTTGAATTTTGAATTTCATCCGGAAGAACGAAAGCCTCCGCGTTGTCAATCTTGCTCTCAAGTCGCACTCGTTGTTCGCGTTTTCCGCTTTTATTAGTTCTATCTATGTGGCGCAAATTGCACCTCACGAAACTTTTAAACTTGCATCCGTTGCCTGCGAAGTCTTTCCCGTGCTTCTTCGCAATGCAGACTATAATCGCCACAAAGGAAGGAAATACATACTTACTACAGTACATGCGCACTCGCGGACTGTCTACTGGGAAGAAAAGCACAATGAAAATTACCGATTTCAGACAAGATTACGACGGGCATCCGGACGTCCTTGAGCCAGGACATCAAGGTCTTACTAAGTAGCAGCGCTGTTCGCCGCCCGTGGCGACGTCGGAGGCGATGTTGACGCCCCAGACGCTGCCGGACCTGGACCGACGCCGGACTTGGACGGGAAGTCGGGAACATAGAAAAGGGCACGAAGAAGAAAAAAACGAAAACGAGGACGACACGACAATATACAGAAAGGTTGGCATCCACACACCGGTCTCGATTCCCCAGCACTGCTCTGGGTGTCGCTGGGGTGCTCAGGCTGTACTACGACTCGGAGTGCGTAAGAGACGCGTGCGGGGGAGATTCGAACGTCGTCTTGGTCTTCTCGCCCGCTGGGTCGTTGTACGCTTCGCAGGCTGCTTCGTTGCCGTGGTCCGCACTGTCTCGTCCTCTCAAACGGTCTCGTTGACGGAGCCCCGGAAGACCGCGTTGTTCTTCGACGCGGGGCCCTGGATCGTCCCAGCCGATGGCTCCTCCTGACCCCTATGCAGCACTGATATCGCCTTCGATCACTCAGCGGTCGGCGCCATTCCATAACGATAAACACCCAGTGCTCGTGGCGGCGCGGAAAATATGCAGGAGAGAACTCTCCCTTGCGCGTACGTCCATCCTCACCCTTGCCCGAACCTGGACTCAGGCTGCGTGCGACGTGCGTGAGGAGCTGCCACACCTTACTACGCGATCCACGAACGTGCTAGCCGTCCGAGCTGCCAGGGGACAACGCGCGTCGCTGTCCAGCACCTCCCCCCCAGGCGAATCAAGCCTTTGCTTCGACTTCGGCGCGGCCAACGAGGTTCGTGGATTTATTTCGTTAGTCGTCCTCTTAATTGATAATAACCCATAGTGATGAGTCCACGCGGGTCTCATTCGGTTCTCAGAGGCAGTGCACATCTTCCGGAACCAGATGTAATATTCCATCTGGTCTGATCCGACTGAAAAGGTCCTACGGATGTTTGTGCCGAGAGCTTGAGGGTAAGGACTGTTGGTATTTGATCAGATGCTGTAGATTCGTGGGACAGTAGTGATATATTAGACCACAATACGGCTTCTCATTGATCTTATCCCGCGCCCTCACACACACACAACACTGGCCCTTTCCCCTTCATGCCTAGGTTTACCGATGCTGGGGATCTGCATGCAACGCTGCCGACTTCGAGGCAAGGTGGCGATCCGCCAGCGGCACTTGGAGTAAGATTGGCTGAGTGCTCAGGTCGTCAGTCGTTGGAACCGAAGACAAAACACAAGGCTGGAGGTGCCAGGACTTCTGGTACGTTAACACGGTTCTGAAGTATCACCCAAATTTACTCAGCCTGTTAAAGCCGAAGATATCTCTTGTCAGCCCCCGCTCTTGAATTCCGATGTTTTTGAGCACGTAAACAATGAAGACTCCGCCGTTGTTGCAAAGCTCGTTTACCTTCTTCAAGACCAAGTGTTGTATCAGAGGCTTTTGGCCTGTCGTGGCACAGATGCCCAAACACTTCTTGATCTGTTACAAGATGTTAGTAACATTATGGTTTTGCTGCCTGGTGAATATTAAATTGACCAACAAAACAGCTCCTGGATCTTGACTCCTTCTCATTTAAGCCGCTCATATTCAAGGCTTTATTGCGGCTTTCTCGGGAGTCTGGCCTCCATCCTCGATGTTTTGTGCTCCCGGAGTTGCATAAAGTTGGTAATCAAGTAGCGGCTGGAGGTTTTGGGGATCTTTGGAAGGGCCTGGTCTGCGAAGTAAGCGTCTCAGTGAAGATCATGAGGGTTTTTGAGGACTCGGATGTTCAAGCCATACTCAATGTTGGGTTCTCTTCCCTTCCACAGATATTTCGATTTATAATTATCTAGCAATTCGGCCGAGAAGCTATCATTTGGCGCCAACTGGCTCACCCGAACATACTTCCCTTCTTTGGTGTATACTATATCGAAACTAGGCTGTGTCTGGTCTCACTGTGGATGGAGAATGGTAACATCATGAAATTCCTCGAAATCAACAAGCCGGACACCAGAGTCCGTCTCTCGCTAGTGAGCATACATTCAATCTAGCATGAAGATTCTTAATTAATTAATTGTGTTAGATCCTGGATGTAGCCCTTGGGCTACAATACCTGCACAAAGAAAATGTAATACATGGAGACCTGAAAGCAGTACTGATTCATGTCTCCTATGATGCAAATTACTTGCTGATCACATGCATAGGTTAATATCCTTGTAACACCCTCGGGCAAGGCCTGTATTGCTGATTTTGGTCTCTCTTCAATCACCCATGCTATGACATTGTTGTTCACCACTTCCACTGCAAACGGACGAGGTGGGACAGCACGCTATCAAGCACCGGAATTATTCCAAGGAGGACAGAACCACTTTGGGTCTGATGTTTATGCTTTTGCTTGTGTCTGCTATGAGGTAAGCATAGTTCTTTCTGTTTGTCCCCTTGTTGTGATATGCTAGGATTGTGGAGATAATGTCAGGAACAATTCCATTTCCCGAATTGCGACAGGACACAGCTGTGATATTCACAGTCATTGGGGGGAAACGGCCTTCACGGCCCATGTCATGCACAGGCACAGCGGTGCTTGATAGTCTCTGGGAGCTGCTCAACAATTGCTGGGAAGGCAGGGCTGAGATGCGTCCAACAGCTCCTCAAATTGTTGAGCGACTGGAAGGCCCTTCAATTCAGGCAAAAACTGGGTCATCCACAACAGACTGGAATGATCAATTCACTTCTAGATTTCGCCGTTCATTGCAGACCACCAATCTACTACTATCACTTACTCAGGTTGAACACATCCTTTTTGGCAAGGGTTAGTTCAATTGACAATCATTCTGCATCTTCTGATCTCTTGATGCAGAGGCAGTTAAAGGTATAAATTTTACCAGGAAAACAAATCAATTTACTGAGCTCTAATCCAACATGATTTCTAGATGAAAACTCTGCCAACCCTGAGAACAAAAAAGGTATTGGGCAAGATAGCATAGGCTGTGTAAATACTATCTTACCCTTTTCTAGGCTCACCACAACCTGAAGGGCAGTTTAGGGACACCACAGAGACCAAGAACTTCACCTACTTCCTGCATAGCCTTGGTATAGATCTATGTGTTATTGGTCATCACAAAGATGCTATGGAAACCGTTCAAGAAGCAGTCAGGCTTCATTGTAAGCTGGCAGAGACAGACCTTTCAGTCACCAAGGATCTAGCCAATACCCTGTACAACCTTGGTTTATATCTGCATGATATTGGCCACAACAAAGATGCAGTGCAGGTCGAGAAGGAAGCAGTCAGGCTTCTTCGTAAACTGGCTGAGACAGACCCTTCAGTCGCCAAGGATCTATCCCATTCACTGCACAACCTTGGTCATGATCTGCATGCTATCGGCTGCCACCAAGATGCAATGCAGGTCTTTCAAGAAGCAGTTAGGTTTTATCATAAGTGGGCAGAGACAGACTCTTCAGTCACCAAGGATCTAGCCAATACCCTGTACTGTCTTGGTCATGATCTGCATACTATTGGTCGTCACCAAGATGCAGTGCAGGTTGAGGAGGAAGCAGTCAAACTTTGTCATAAACTGGCAGAGACAGACTCTTTGGTTGCCAAGGATCTAGCTGATTGCCTGCACACCCTTGGTGTAGATCTCAGTGAGGTGGGACCTAACAAAGATGCAGTGCGGGTCAAAGAGGAAGTAGTCAGGCTTTATCGTAAACTGGCAGAGACAGACCCTTCAGTCACCAAGGACCTAGCCAGTTCCCTGCACGACCTTGGTATAGATCTGCATGATATTGGCCACAACAAAGATGCAGTACAGGTGAATGAGGAAGCAGTCAGGCTTCGTCGTAAACTGGCAGAGACCCACCCTTCAGTCACCAAGGATCTAGCCCATTCCCTGCACAACCTTGGTGTGTATCTGCGTGCTATTAGCTGCAACAAAGATGCAGTGCAGGCCGACAAGGAAGCAGTCAGGTTTCGTCGTAAACTGGCAAAGACAGACCCTTCAGTCACCAAGGACCTAGCCAGTTCCTTGCACAACCTTGGTATAGATCTGTGTGCCACTGGCCACCACAAAGATGCAGTGCAGGTCAAAGAGGAAGCAGTCAGGCTTTATCGTAAACTGGCAGAGACAGACCCTTCCATCACCATGGATCTTGCTAATTCCCTACACAATCTTGGTATAGATCTCAGTGAAGTGGGACATAACAAAGATGCAGTGCAGGTCAAAGAGGAAGCAGTCAGGCTTCGTCGTAAGCTGGCAGAGACAGACCCTTCAGTCACCAAGGACCTAGCCAGTTCCCTGCACAACCTTGGTTTAGATCTGCATGATATTGGTCATCACAAAGATGCAGTGCAGGTCAAAGAGGAAGCAGTCAGGCTTTATCGTAAACTGGCAGAGACAGACCCTTCAGTCACTAAGGATCTAGCCCATTCCCTGCACAACCTTGGTTTATGTCTGCATGATATTGGTCGTCACAAAAATACAGTGAAGGTCAAAGAGGAAGCAGTCAGGCTTTATCGTAAACTGGCTGAGACAGACCCTTCAATCACCAAGTATCTAGCCCATTCCCTATATGACCTTGTTTATGATCTGCATACTATTGGCTGTCACCAAGATGCAGTGCAGGTTGAGGAGGAAGCAGCCAAACTTTGTCATAATCTGGCAGAGACAGGCCCTTCAATCACCAAGGACCTAGCCAGTTCCCTGCACAACCTTGGTCATGATCTGCGTGCTATTGGCTGTCACCAAGATGCAGTGCAGGTTGATGAGGAAGCAGTCAGGCTTCATCGTAAACTGGCAGAGATAGACCCTTCAGTCACCAAGGATCTAGCTAATTCCCTACACAACCTTGGTATAGATCTCAGTGAGGTGGGACGTAACAAAGATGCAGTGCCAGTCAAACAGGAAGCAGTCAGGCTTTATCGTAAGCTGGCAAAGACAGACCCTTTGGTCACCAAGGATCTAGCCTATTCCCTGCACAACCTTGGTATAGATCTCAGTGAGGTGGGATGTAAAAAAGATGCAGTGCAGGTCAAAGAAGAAGCATTCAGGCTTTGTTGTAAACTGGCAGAGACAGACCCTTCAATCACCAAGTATCTAGCCCATTCCCTGTACAACCTTGGTTATGATCTGCATACTATTGGCCGTCACCAAGATGCAGTGCAGGTTGAGGAGGAAGCAGTCAAACTTTGTCTTAAACTGGCAGAGACAGACCCTTCAATCACCAAGGACCTAGCCAGTTCCCTGCACAACCTTGGTCATGATCTGCATGTTATTGGCTGTCACCAAGATGCAGTGCAGGTTGAGGAGGATGCAGTCAGGCTTCATCGTAAACTGGCAGAGATAGACCCTTCAGTCACCAAGGATCTAGCTAATTCCCTACACAACCTTGGTATAGATCTCAGTGAGGTGGGACGTAACAAAGATGCAGTGCAGGTTGAAGAGGAAGCAGTCTGGCTTCGTCGTAAACTGGCAAAGACAGACCCTTCGGTCACCAAGGATCTAGCCTATTCCCTGCACAACCTTGGTATAGATCTCAGTGAGGTGGGACGTAACAATGATGCAGTGGAGGTGGACAAGAAAGCAGTCAGGCTTCGTCGTAAACTGGCAGAGACAGACCCTTCAGTCACCAAGGACCTAGCCAGTTCCCTGCACAACCTTGGTATAGATCTGTGTGCCACTGGCCACCACAAAGATGCAGTGCAGGTCAAAGAGGAAGCAGTCAGGCTTTATCGTAAACTGGCAGAGACAGACCCTTCCATCACCAAGGATCTAGCAAATTCCCTACACAACCTTGGTATAGATCTCAATGAGGTGGGACGTAACAAAGATGCAGTGCAGGTCAAAGAGGAAGCAGTTAGGCTTCGTCGTAAACTGGCTGAGACAGACCCTTCATTCCCTGCATAATGTTGGTATGGATCTGCATGCTATTGGCCACAACAAGGCTGCAGTGCAAGTTGACAAGGAAGCAGTCAGGCTTCATCATAAACTGGCAGAGACAGACCCTTTGTAAGGGATACTCAAGAATTTACGACCAGTCTCAATTTTTTGATTTACTTACCTATGAATAGCCCCAATATCAAATGTCTTTGTACTTGTTACTTCGAGTAGCTGTAGATCAGTTGTCTGTATGTGTGATAATCTTATCTACTCTTACTCTTAACCATTTGACTACGTGCCTCTCCAGTCCCCTTGTGATCCACTCTGAGGCCCTGATAGAGGCATAGGCTCTACCCAGCTACAAATTGCCCTAGCACGCTATGCTTGGAAGATGCAGTAGGCTTATCCATGGAATTCTTGGAATATAACGGCCTTATCGCTCTCTTATCGTGAATATTCGCAAGAGATTAGGAAATATTCCTTAAGGTGTATGGCAATCCATTATGAGGCTGGTGCTTGTGCTATGCTCTGCACACCGCCTCATGGCCCCTTCAACCAAGCTCACCTTGATTGTACAGGACACCCATTCATCCAAATCGGAAATTGAAGTTGCCAAATCAGGATTCTCATCAAACGTACACAGTTTACAGTCACCATCCAACCCTCCATATCATATGTATGACCTGTCCAACCATTGCACCAACAATATGATAATCACCAGACTCTTATCCCCCAATTTCATACCCCACATACGACCCTGGACTGCAATGGACGCCGCATGCTACACCCCACGACAATGACAATGGTACGGTCCAACCAATACCAGGCATCCTGGGCTCAACATCCCCTTTCTACAGCCAGGAACTTGCCAGTTGGGTGTGCGAGCCACATACAATTGTGTCCCTACTGACCCAAACCACTCAAAACCTACTCAGATGTGTCTGGACGCGTCTTCCAACCAAAACTGACCAATTTACACAGGGGGCAAAAGAGTGGGCACTTGCCATAATGGCATCCGACAGACACTCGCTACGGCATCTGACAGGCACTCACTGCAGCCTCGTTACATTCGGATCAATTCCGGTCCGGCCATCACTATAATTAGCTTTGCACTGCAAAATACATTCACTTCGCTTTAGCTCAATTCTGGTCCAATCCCCTTCGGAAGTAGCTCAAATTAAACCGGCAAGTGTGTAGGTTTAAAATATGAAAAGGTTTTGAAGAAAAATGGATCAGAGATCTTCCCCTGAGTGCCACAAATCCCCTGATGCTGGTGCAAAATTCGATATACTGTAATTTGTAGCCAGCCAATTTTTATAGTTCAAACACATTCGAAATCTGAACCGCAGTCAATGTTACAGTTCAATTTTCCCAAACTGATGCTTCCAAACCGAGTTTTTTTTAAAAAGACGCTCAAATACATTGCAAACACAAATCATTGTGATTGGCACTCCATCCGAACATCTTCATTTGAATTGAGTCTTTGTGGCGACTACACTGCCCACCGGATCGCAACTGGAATGCAGTGAAACACGTGTCAATGGAATTCAGCGGATCAATCAGGAGTTATTGAAGTAAAAAGGCACGATGTACACTATTTCCCCTGGACTCCTCTGTCCCTATAGCCGAACACACAGTTGCAATTTTTTGACTCGCCACAGTAGAACTAAAGGAAACAAAGAGAAATAGCTTTTTAACACAGGCAACAAGTTACCTCAGATCAAGCATTCAAATGGAACATGGCATAGAATGATTGAAGGACATTGTACACATATTTAACCAGGAGTGCAAATTTTGGATGGGAATAAATCACAGCTCTCAAAAACTCGGTTTCAGAGAGATCTGCCCTGAGACTTTGCAATTGAGATTAATTATGTTCCAGAAATGATGCCTATACTTCCCACAGCGTGTCTGAGGATTTGCAGGTGATTAAGACATGTTCCGACATTTCATGGATGGCAAGTTCCTTGCAGCTTTGTTCAGTCCGAATTTTAAACTGATTACTGGAGCAAATTTCGATCCAAAAACCGACTCTCCTGTCGAAATCCTTCATGTAGCACTCCTCTGATTTGCCAAATATTTCTGGCGTGATACTGTCTCTTGCGAGGATCTGGAGGGAAAAGACATTCTGAAGGCCTGGATCAACAGTTTTGACACTGCGGGCATAGGTCCGACCAAGGCTCGAGGCAATACTCTGGTCCAGCATGCAGGATTGCAACAGGCTGAGATTTCCGGTTAATTCCTCAGCTGGCACTGGCTTTTTTTGTTTCCAGAGGAGGCGTGTGAGGTGTGGCTTGCACTCTGTTGTTTCGTGGACCTGGCATTTCAGCCTGAAATCATAGATTTGACTGGATATTTGGTATGTGACGGTATGGCAAATTCCCGAGTGGAATGCAATTTCATGTTCAATATTTGCAGAAAAAAAAGGTGCTGAACCTGAGCCTTGACATGACTGATAGTCTGTGGGACGTGTGACACGATGCAATTTCAGATTGATGTGGTGGGAAAACTCGTCAAGAACACTTCTATATGTTATGCAAGTCCCTACAGTTTTTCACGGGTCATTGATACAAACATTTTCATATGATGATTTGAAGGAGTACCTAGTACTTTTTACCCAATGTTAGGAGACAGAAGACATTTATTAGACATCAGTTTGGACTCCCCAAAATCTCAGATTTTTAGAGCTACGGATGAGAGAGCTGCACTCCAAAGAAACCAGAAATCACGATTGACGGGTCAATGATACATCACACTTCATCAGTCGGATCAATAAAAATCACATCACGCCGTGACATCACATCGACGCGTCCATCCTACCAGCAATGTTTTCGACGCGACCTATAGCCTCCAAGCCCACGATTAAGGTGGAAGAGTCTCAGTGCAAGATAAAACCTATGGAATCCACCCAGTCTGGCATAAATATGCCCCGAAAACGCGCTAGGAAAGATGATGAGCCCAATGGTACATTGGAAGCTACACGTGTCTCCGGACGTGTTAAGGTGGAAGAAGTGCCAGGTACGTGCTGTCCAAAGTCTTGACATGCGACAGCCTTCATGATATTTCCAGCCCAGCCAAACACCTGTGATCACTGTTCACCCAAATCGCTGGCACATCGTGGCTATGAATCCCAGCGCCTACGCGACATTCTGGCGGAAGCCATCCTCATGAAGGATGCCATCGTTGCGCAGAATGAAAGCTTAGCTGCCGAGCTTCGGAGGACCTGCCACCAGCTTCACGAAATGCGCTCATTCATGGATTTTGCGGCGGGTAAACTCCAAGAGGCAGCTGCCCGAAGGTTCCACGGTATTGATTCAGATACTGCGTCGGAGGGGGAATTGGAGGACCTGGAATCTAATTCAGGAGCTGAGAATTAATCATAGACAGAATGCAATTCAGATGCTTCTAAATACATGTTTCTATTCACCGCTTCCATCACTGCTCGGCTCAGATGCAGACTCGTCTTCAGATGGCGAAGGCGGATCATTATCAGAGTTCTCTGAGCCATCATCCCCGCCATTTACACTTGCCTCACCATTGCTCTCCTCAACATCCGAGTCCCGCTCCACTGCTTTTTCCCCGGGTCCCACGCCAAAATTAGGTTTTGGGAGTGCTGAGAACAGAAGTCCCTTCAAGGTCGGCTTCTTCCAGCGCGGTCGGCGATGCTCCTCCTTAGCGATGTCTCTCTCCACCTCCCACGCCTTGACACGTGCATCGTAGTCGGATCGAATCTCCTTGTTACGCACCTTTCGAGCATCATCGAGCTCCTTCCACTCCTTCATCGCAGCACTCTTCTCCTCTCGGTCTGCCTTCCGCTGCTTTAATCCCTCTTCTTTCTCCCTCGCACTCTTCTCAAATTCTGTCACTCAGCGCACAAACTCCCTCGACGTCAAAAGCCGTGGGAGCCCATCACCAACGAGGCGTCCCTTCTTCTTACCTGATTTCTTCTTCTCTTGTGCTGCCAGCTGTCCACAGACGAGGTCGACATATGCACCGTTGAGCACCAATGCAGACTGCATGGCTACAAGCCGCTGTTTTTGGGTCTTGTTTCGCTCCTGCTCGCGCTGGAGTGCTGTCTGCAATTCGCGCTCAAGTGCTGTCTTCGGCTCGGCAGACAGCAAGAATACATCTCGGGCTTTCTCGGGCGATATTTCCGCAGGTGGGAATTGAGGCGGCGTTGATGATGCGTGGATGGGCGAGGAGGACACCAGGAAGGCTGATGAAGTCGTGTTACGACGTGTTCACCCCTATCCGTATTGGGCAATCACGGACTCTTTGTTTACTTGCGACGTACGTTTATTATGACCCAAGGCCTACGACCTTTGTATAAATACTAGCCTACTTGTTTACTAGTCTTTACCTCTATCCTTACTACTTACTCTTCGTACACTACACATCTCTGGAATCTACAAAGATTAGCCTGGTGATCGTGTTCCCTACTAAGAGTGTCGGAAGGTCCCTATCAGAGGCCCTAACACTTTTTTTTCACCTGCTTAACAGCCAGGTTTTGGAGAAGTGCAAAAATTTTGCTATTCGGCAAGATTGCGCTTGCCTACATATAGGCGAGATCTGTTTGCAGTAGCGAACGATCTAGTTGATTAAAAACTTTCATTGCTACGTTATTGTCCTATTAAGATGGGGCAGGGTACTCGAACAAAAAGAGAAAAGGCCAAAGAGAAGAGGCTGAAAGCAGCTCTCCTCAAGGCCGAAGCTCAAACGCTCGCGGGAGAAGGATCCTCGCGGCAGCCAGACCGTAGTGCGGCGGCGGATGATGATCCACCACCGCCACCGGAGAGGGCACAGCCCTCTGCCTTGATCGCGATCGATGAGAGAGAATCTCCGTCGCGTGAGAACAACCCTGCCACCGGCAGCGGACAGTTACAAGATCGGGGATCAAATTTAGTCCCGTTGACGAGCATGCTCTCGTCGTCCGATCTACCATCTCTGACGCCAAGCACGCAAGAGCTGGCGTTCCATCGCGCTCTTAACCATCCCAGCAGAGATGAGCGATTACGCTCGCCTGTTGCACCAACTTTTTCTATTCTGGCTGGATTCCAGTCCGATGACCCGGGGACAGCAGCGGCATTAACAAACGATGTTGTCAAGATCACCGCATCTAAGGGCAAGAAACGGAATAACAACCCGACTATCGAAGAAGTGGATGATGTGGATGACCCGCCACATGTGCGGGCTAAACGAGTGCAGGACGCGGAATGGGCACACGCAGTGAGTGAATCAGCTGCGCACCAGTTGTCCTGAGAGAACGAGGAGGGTGGAATACCGCGCCCTCGACCCTCTGTTCATGCACCGAGCCGGCTGCCGGGGAGTCGCGCTAGTGTGCGCTCCCATGCATCGTCTCGGCCACCACTCCGGAACGATTCGAGTGGTGTAGGACCTGTACTTAATATTGCAAGTCCGAATGCCTACGCGTCATTAGCAGATGCGTACGCTGCTACTAGCGAGCTCGATGAGGCGGAACGCGGCTCACAGTTCTCAGGTCGCAAAGCCCGTCGTGCAGAGAAACAACGTGCCGATGGTGACCTCAGCAGTACGCCAGTAGAAATCACAGATTCTACTAGCTTGTTAAATGATCCGGGGCCACGTCCTACATGGACGGACCCAACCATTATTCGTTTGGCTCATGAAGCCCTTGAGCGTGAACGGTCCATGTGCGAAAATTCAGCGGAATATCAAAAAAGAGTTGCCGCATTTCAACGAGCCGAACGAGAGCTCCGCAATTTTAGAGACTTCGAATTTGCGGAGAACTTGGCGGATAAACTCGCCGCTGAGGCGGTGGACCATGCACTTGCGAGCGAACTCGCACAAAAGCAGCAGTATTCTCAGCAAGAACTTGCTGAGATTGGGGAGCGCATCCGTGCTGCGCAGGCCGAGGTACAGGAACATGAAGCGCGGACACGCGCCCTGGAATCGGCCACCCAATTAGCCCGTGCAGAGACAGAACGTCTTAAGAAAGATGCTGAAGCACGGATACAGATTGAAGAGCAGAAAGGAGATAATCTAAGAGCGACAGCTCGCCGCTCTCCTTCAGTTCAGTCTATTGTTGCGCCCGCTGCAGCAAAAGTCCGTGCAGGAGGAACACCCTCTGCGGGAAATAATGTAGACCCAGTGAGAAAAGGACCACGACCTCAAGTAAGGATGGATCCAAACCTGCGTCTTACACATAGCTTTGAGAACCGGGTTATTTTGCAGCGCTATAGGCTGCAAGATTTAATGCGAGCCGGTTCTAGTGGTATTCCTGACCAAGGCATCGATTGGGACGATGCCGGGAAGCCAATTGAAGTAGCTCCTGCTCGAAGCAGGGGGAGCTCTGTGGGTACGCTGGGTGGTGATAAAAAACCAGCACCCAAACAGGAAACTTCGCGTTCACCAGAATTAAAAATCGGTGATGCGCAGTTTCCTGATATAACTAACGGGAGCTTTAATGCTCCTGCAGCGGAATCATCGGGACGCAGGGAAGAAAAATCTTCCAAGCGCAATGATGATCGGAAAAACAATAATAGCGCAACCTCGACTCCACCTAAGAAGGAGGAATCAAGTACTAAATACAACCGAGCGGGCACGAGCCCGTTTATTGCACCTGTAGGTGGAGGAGGAGAAGGACCCCCATCCTCGAGCTCTGGAGGATCGTCTGATACAGACGATGATACATACAAACCCGAGACATACTCGAGATCTGGAAGTACCGATAGTGCTTGGGATGACAACGCACTCGGTACTGAAGATGTGACTAGGCTTTCGCGTGAAGGGTCAAGTCCGCACACACGAAGTGGTGCTGCGTATGGGGGAGGAGGGGAACCTCCGCCTGATCCCAACGACAGTGACTCTAGCAGTGAGAGTACTGAAAATAGTCAGCGTTCTAAAGGGCCGTCAAAGACGCCCCGGAAAAAGCCAAATGAATCTGAGCGTGAGTACAAACGAAGGTGTAAGCGGAACAAGCGCCGCAAACATCATTCGCATGGAAAACGCGACCAAAAAAATCATATTGTTGAACCGGGAGACCCAAAATTAGCTGGAATCCCAACGCGTCGCATAATTCAGTGGCGCAAGAGCCTTCATGTGCATTATGAACGGCTGTTAAAAGATGCGCTATGTCGGAAAAACCGGCTGAAGCCGATAAGGCCTGATAAGCGCTTATAATGCCGTGAGGCCGCGGCCTCTTGATAATGACATGATAAGATGAAAGAACCGTATAAGATAAGGCGACCTTATATTGTTTGCAGGGCTTATAAGGCCTTATAATGGGCAGAGTCATTATAGCGAAAAATCTAATGGTTTCTACCACCTACTCTGACTAGACTAATTATTAGTGAGATTTTTCTTAACTACTAACTATTTAATATTTAATGAGAAGCCCATCAAGGGAGTCGAACCAGCGACCTTAAGAAAACATGAAAAGTGTAACATAACGCAACATAACCACTAAACTAATTGGCAGATAATATACAGGTTTGTGTGTTCGATATATGGCATAGTTTGAGATCCTCGCTACACCTGCTTTCCCCAAACTCATTCACATTCTGCAGCATTTAAATAGAGCATCAAACTAGGCCTGCGAGTCGGTGCCGCCTCCACACACCCTCGCGTGACGTGCACATATGCCATACTGCGAATGCCTATATCGTGCCGCACACTCAAATTGCTGGATTGCGCATGGCGTAGTATGCTCCGAGTCCCGAGTCTGCGTGTGCATTACAGCTCGCAGAGTCTGCGAGATTCCCCACCCATTGTAGCCTCCGCACACCCATGCGTAATGCGTGCAGTCATGTTTGTACGCTATAGCGCAAATGTTGGCAATGATGCACTGCGCAGAATTGCGTAAACCTGCGCGCAGCGGTATACTCCCGAATCTGCAGGTGCATTGTAGCTCGCAGACTCGGCGCACGCTCGCTCCTGCGAGTCTGGGTGCAGTGCAACACGCAGAGACTCAGCGTGCTGCGGCTTTCTTTGCGAGTCCAGGCGCTGGTGCGGCCCATTCGGACCTGTCGCTTCTGGGCGTGGACGTGTTCACTCTGCACCAGCCACAGGTTGGCAGGGAAGCTTGCCCTGAGCCGTCACAGCACGGCCCGGAGCATTGACGCCCGTGTCCCACAGCGCGGGACTCGGGTGACCCGCACGCAGGGAGTCTCGGTATCCGGGCGTGGAGATCCGAATGGAGAGAGGAGGGCAGGGAAGGGAAGGGAGAGGATAAGATTAAAAAAGAGGTGCGTACATTGCACAATGTACTACTAGCTCGACGTTACGCCTCCCACTCCCCGCATTGACTTGTCCCTCCTCAGTTTCGATCTGGCCTCAAAGAACTTTTATTCTGCCGAGCCCGGACAGACAACTTGCGCGCGCAGCGGCGGATTCGCGCGGACTCGCGGCGTCGGTGAGGAGACGGGGCAGGGCTGCGTGTACAGTGTGCGGCCAGATCTGAACAGGATCAGGGTGAGCGGCTCAAGAAGGAATAAGGTCGTACACGCCCTAGACTTGTCCTTCCCATCGCCGATGCGTATTCTGCAGCGGGCACGGGGTTGGGCTCCGGACCGATGTCGAGGAGGCGGAGGCATGCGTGTGCTGCATTGCCTGGGTTAGCGGGTAAGGAGGAGTAACGGGGACTATGAGGTGCAGTACCTACGCACCTTGTCCGTCTCTGTCCGTCTCATCTGCGGGCGGCGATATGCGATCTTCAGCGCGTGTGGGGTCAGGCCCGGACTGAAGTTGAGGTCGAAGGCGAGGGCAGGCAAGCGCAGGGGCAATGTGGGATCTCCTCGGTGTCGGCATTGCGCGTGCATCGACCCGGTGGGGTCGAATTTGGAGCGCGGTGCATGGGCGGGAATTGTGTGCGGAGCTGAAGAAAGTAAGTAAGTATATTAACCTAAAAAAAGATGGCAGTTAGTGGGCGGGCAGCGCACCTGGCCCACAACATCCCGGATATCCACGTTGACTGAAACTCACACGTTGGCGTGTGTAGTGTTGCGATTGAGATCGGGGTCAGGGTCTTGAGGAGGAACACAAGTTGTAAAAAAAGAAAAGAGGGAAGCGGAGGGTAGAAGAAGCGGGTGGGCGCACCTTTGCTGCCCACCATCCCGGATATATCCTCCCTCCTCGCTGTCACCGACTGAGTCCGGGCCGTTGTTGTGGTGCGATACAGCGCGTAAATTGGGGAGTCGAGCTGTTAAAAGCATGAGAAAAGAACAGATATAGTAAAGTGCCTACATACCTTGCCTGTATCAACCTTGAGCTGTATCGAGCTGCTGAAGAAGAAAAGAAGATGAGAAAAGAAAAAGATAACAAGGTGCGTACCTTTCTTCCTCGTGGTCCCCCAACGTGCTCTGCCTTGGAACAACACATGGCGCACACAGCGCGAATTCGCGCGCGCGAGGCATGTGCAGTTTGCATTGCATCGGAGCACGTCGTGGGGGAGTTGGTGCGAGCCTGCACCGAGTGCAGCGGGGATCTGGACAAAAAGCGGGCTAGCGGGTAAGGAGGGGTGGGGAATAACGCACCTCGTTCATCTTAATCTTATCGCGGCGCTGATACACGGTTTACAGCGATGCGTGGCGGGGGTTTGAGTTAAAGTTGTCAGCGTAGTGCGTTGCTGTGCTTGATGCGCTGCGCGCTTGCCAGACATACGGCCCCAGTTGCTAAAAGCTGTGTACCGAGATCTAGGAGATTACTACCAACAAATGCTGAAAAAAATGAGAGAAAGAAGGAAAGAAACGAGAGCGTGCAGTACTTAGCAAGTGACTCGGGTGACTTGTACATGCTTTGCAATTGCTGTGAGAGGCGGATAGCGGAGGCAAACAGCCCTGATATGCTACTCAAGAGGGTACCCGAGTTGCATACAAGTTGCATAAGCCAGCGCTGGGTCGCGGCGAGGACGATGGACGTGGCGGCGGGAAAGCGTGAATTATTTGTGTCAAATAATGTTAGCCGACCGCCGGATAAGCGCCTTACAGGGCAGGCCGGTCGCTTATACGGCACTTATCATGACATTATAATGCCGGCACCTTATAAGGCTATTTTTATTTTTCCGACATAGGAAAACCATCCAAACCCGTCAAAATCTTCGGCGATAATAAACAGCTGAAGGTCCCGCAGCCACCCTCGTATAACGGTGTGGCCGATATTACAAAATTCGACGAGCACGTGCTTGCGATGGTTCGCTGGTTCGAGCTTATGGGGCTCGGCGGCAAGGATAATGATTATCGTTGTTTGAAAACGCACGGTTTCTTTTTGTCGGGACCGGCACGAAGTTGGTACGAAAATCAAGTAGCCGGTATGTACCGGACCAAGTGGAATTGGACGTACCGAGAGTTCATACTCGGTATGTTTGACCGCTTTATTGATACCGCTTCGGTACAAAAGGCTACTGATTTGTTCTTCACGGCGAAATATTCGTCGGAGATTGGCATAGTAGGATTCTACTATGAAATCATGACCGCAGCGAGGCGGATGATTAAACGTCCAGACTCATACACATTTAAAACACAATTCATGGCTCGCATGCCTGCAGAAATGTTACACGGCTTAGTGGACATGAATATTTCTGCGGAGTATTGCAGCATCCGGGAAATCCTGGAAGCGGCGTCAGCCTGGGAATGGCGGCGAGCTATGGAGGACAGATATAAGGAGCAACGCCGAGTGCGTGCTTTTATGGCTGCCTCCACACCTAAGCCCCACCGCGAAAGTCATCAGCGAGAAAATCCTCGCATGGCTGTTGGGCAGCGGGATATTGAGAATAAATGTTTTCGGTTAGTAAAACGTGCACGGGTTGAGAACGAGCCGCGAAAGCGCGATTTTCGACCCAACTATGCGAGGATAATACCCCGTGAGACACCACGACCTATGGGTCGTGATGGGGGAGGAAACACGGGTACACGCCCGTATTCCAAACCACAACAGTCCAAAGTGACTTGTTATTTGTGCGGTGGTCCTCATTATAAGAATGAGTGTCCACAAAATAAAAATCGTGCACCTATAATGTATGCTGGGCGCGAGATAGTTCAGGAACAGGAGGAGATAGGGCCAGCAGAAAATGCAGGTCCTCCGCCTCAGCCTGTTCCCCCGGCTCCGCCAACTGAACATCTGAAGCATATGGCTGAAGAATATGACGCCGAAGATGCAGTGGAGGAGGATGAGCAGTATGACTCCGAGTACACTTTGGAAGAGTGCACCGAATATTCATTCTACGAGGACGATGAACGGTGCTTCCACATGGGTGCGGAAGAGGAGGATTATGAGGGACTACCCTGCCTCCAAGAAGTAGAGAACAGCGACTCTGAAAGCGAGTCTGAGTTCTGCTTCGATGAAGCCGATGATGAGCTATCTCCATCCAAAATGGTAGGAGATAGTAGCGAGTCCAACTCCGAGTCTGGCTATGACTTGGATTTGTTTGACGCTGACTCTTGTTTTGAGGATGATGAGTTAGACAAGTCTGTGTCCGCTCCATCTAAAAAGAAATCCCGACTCAAGCGGCTACCAACGCCTGAGGAAATGGGGCTCTTTGGGGTTTGTGATGACTACTCGGATGGGAATTTATCACCGAAAAAGATATTGACGACCTTGCAAAAGAAATGGCACAGTGCCTTCTTGCAACGCATGAGCCCGAGCTTGTCGTGGAATATTTGCGGCAGTGAAGGAGCATACACAGGACGATGCTGGCTCAAAAATGAGTCAGAAACGCGGTGTATATATAAAACGCTCTAGACAGTCGCGGCCACGGCCTGCCCGCACTAAAGCAGAAAATTTCTGTCTTACAGCATATGTTAATGTGAACGGACATGCAGCATTCACGCTGTTCGACTCGGGTTGCACTACAGAGGCTTGTAGCCCTGATTTTGCACGGGTTGCGGGAATCAAAGTATTCCCTATCAAGTCTGAAGTGACTCTCCAGCTGGGAACGGCTGGGAGTAGATCCAAAATTAATCACGGTGCAACTGCCGAGATTGGCTATGACGATATAAAGTCGGAAGAGTATCTCGACATCGTCAACTTGGATCAGTTTGATTTAATTGTAGGGACAAAATTCATGCGCAAACATAAAATGTCCCTTGACTTCCAGTACAACACTATTCGTGTTGCTGGAGTTCCTGCGCCTACTCTATCAGAGAAAGAGGAGTGCTCAGAAGTTGAGCGCCGTAACGCGGCACGCCGACTCGAGCGCGAAACACGCCACTGACGCCAGAGGCGGGAGTTTATAGCCCCGCCTCAGCGCCATCGGTGACAGCCGAGCCCGCGCGGTCAATGTATGGTGCCACGCGGGATGGTAATGCATCTTGGGTGGAAGTCCCAGATGAAGAAATATTAGCAGAAATTTACAGGGACTCCCTGGCACCAGACCTACCAGTAATGATGGAGGAAACTGGCGAAATAATTGACAAAGATGGCTGGAAATATCCTGAAATAGTCATGGAATTTTCGCGCACCTGGTTCCCGGATAAACATTCGGCAGAACAGGCAAGGGAGCGTGCACGACTTAATGCACTGCATAACCCACCTAACCTGAACCACCACCAGTGGAAAGGGTTATACTGACAGAGGACGTGAAAGAACATTTAACAAAGATGTTCCGGATCGCCGCTGAGACTCACATTCAAGAAATTGAAGCGGGCAAAGTCCAATACACAGACGCTGATATTCCACAGCTCCGTGAGGAATGGATGAAAATTAGCGCCAACATTATGTCTGGTGTTCCAGAAAAGATGCCACCCATGCGGGCGGTAAACCATCGTATTCCGTTAATCGATGAGGAGTTGTTATACCACTATCATCTCCCGCGGTGCCCAGATGCGATGAAGCCCAGCTTAGTGAAAAGATCCAGCGCTATACCCGCGCAGGCTGGTGGGAACCAGTGCAGACTGACCAAGCTGCACCAATGTTATGCATCCCTAAAAAGACAGGGTTGCTGCGGACCGCTATTGACTGTCGCAAGCGGAATGCGAACACCAAGAAGGATGTTACACCTTTTCCAGACCAGGATCAAATCCGGTTGGATTGTGCTCGCGCAAAATATCGGTCAAAGATTAATATGTCTGATGCTTATGAGCAAATCAGAATCGTAGCTGAAGACGTCTGGAAAACGGTGTTTGCTACAATATATGGGACGTATGTTAGTCATACCATGCAAATTGGTGACTGTAATGCGCCCGCAACATTCCAAAGAATCATGACAATGGTTTTTCAGGAATTCATTGGGCGATTCGTCCATGTATACTTGGATGATATATTCATCTATTCAAATTCAATCGAGGAACATGAAATACACCTCGGTAAAGTGTTTAATACACTTGAAATAATGCCTTCTATCTGAAAAAGGAGAAGTGCGATTTGTATTCGGAACGTATGGACTGCCTTGGTCATTTGATTGATGACCGTGGGCTACATGCGGATGCAGACAAAATGCAGAAGATTCGTGAGTGGAGAACACCGCGATCTTACCTCGATATCCAGCGGTTTCTCGGACTGGTGCAGTATCTAGCCCAGTTCCTGCCAGATATAACAGCTTATACAGGGCCGCTGGCAGCGATGACTAGGAATGGTGCACCATTTGTATGGCGGCCAATTCATCAGTCTTGTTTTGAAACCATAAAACTGATCTGCTGTAAAACAGCAGTTTTGCAACCTATAGACCCGACCAAGGATGAACCTATCTGGGTCATCTGTGACGGGTCAATATCCGGTGTGGGTGCAATGTATGGTCAGGGACCTACATGGCAAACTTGCCGCCCCGCTGGATTTATGTCGAAGAAATTCACTTCGGCACAACATAACTATCGAGTATTCGAACAGGAGACGCTCGCCATATTAGAGGCGCTCCTGAAATGGGAGGATAAGCTTATGGGCTATCGAGTTCATGTGGTCACTGACCACAAGGCTTTGGAATTTTTCCAGTCCCAAAAGCGTCTGTCTAGTCGTCAAATACGCTGGATGGAGTACTTGTCAAGATTTGATTTTGATATTCGATACATCAAAGGAGAGCTCAACAAGGGCGCAGACTGCTTGTCGCGCTACTTTGAAAATGACACTTGGGATGAAGTCCATGATGTCAAGGAATATGTTAACGCAGATGTTCAGCTGGATCCCAATATGGATGATGTTCCATGGGACCGCCAACTTGAGCTTGAGAACAATGAAGTGCTAAGAGCCATTGTTGATCAAGTTCAGCCACGACGGAGCTCGCGTATTCAAGAATTGAAGAACCGCGTTGAGCCGCGTGACCAGGAAGTTGCAGAGATGGAGGCAGCAGCAGAGCCTGTTGCTCCTCCTGTAACCGTGAATTCCCATATGGGGGAGGATCCAACAGTGTTCCACTCTCGGACCCGGAATGATGGAGTGGCAGAGTCCCCTACGATCAGCGACCCCATGAGAGACGCAATAAGCACGGGGTATGCGAAGGATATATTCTTCAAGAAGGTGCTTGATAATCCCAAAGATTACAGCGCTTTCAAAATCCGCGAAGGGATAATATATTCCCGCAATCGCGGAGGCGAGGAAGTTACCTGCATCCCATCAGCTATGCTGGGGGAGCAGTCTATTCGCGGAATAATTATCGACCAAGCGCATACAAGCCTTGGTCATTACGGACCTCAGCGCACCGGCGATTATATTCGTCGCTGGTATTGGTGGCCTCGCATCTCAGCTGAAGTGCATTCATTTTGCACCAGCTGTGCTGTTTGTCAGGCAAATAAACCGACAAATCAGAAACCTGCGGGGAAATTGCACTCGTTACCTATACCAGTGTGCCCCTGGGATTCTATTTCAATGGATTTTGTGGGACCATTCCCCAAATCCATGGGATTCAATTACCTATGGGTAGTTATGTGCCGGCTGACATCTGCGGTGCATTTAATCCCGGTTAACACAAGTACCAAGGCTACCGAATTGTCCCGCATATATGTGCGGGAAATTGTACGCCTGCATGGACTACCCCGCAGCATCGTGTCCGACCGTGATTCGAAATTTACATCGGCATGGTGGAGGGAAGTCCATCGAATACTAGGAGCAAAGCTCCTAATGTCTACCGCATTCCATCCTCAAACGGATGGTGCAACGGAACGAGCAAATAGGTCTGTAGTTCAGATGCTACGTTCCATGGTTCGCCCAGATCAGAAAGATTGGGTTGAAAAATTACCGCTGGTTGAGTTTGCAATCAATGCGAGCATCAGCGCTTCAACAGGGTATGCACCCTTTGAATTAACAGGAGGCTACATGCCATCCATGCTCCGGGAGCTCACCTCAGACATTAAGGCACCTCCTGGCGTGCGTGCATTTGCGGAGCGCGCACTGCTTAATTTATCAGAGGCGCACGATGCAATAATTGCAGCACGTGTATTCTCTACTAAGCAGGCTAATAAGCATCGCCGGGAAGATCCAGATATTCCGCAAGGGTCTTTGGTGTATTTGTCAACTAAGAACTTGTCGCTGCCGAAAGGACGCGCCAAGAAACTGCTCCCATTATTTGTGGGACCATATCGCGTACAGAAGGCGATCCCCGGGTGTTCTGACTATGAGTTGGAATTGCCAGAAGTGCTCGCGTCAGGGCGCGTGCATAATAGATTCCATGTGAGTCTGCTGCGTCCGTATATTGAGAGCAGCGACTCGTTGTTCCCACGCTGTGACCAGCCAGGGCCTTATGATTTTGGGGAGCCTGCTGGCGACGAGTGGCAAGTGGACTCTATTCTTGCGCACCGGTGGGACGGTAGTAAGATTGAGTTCCATGTACAATGGAATCTGGGCGATACGACGTGGGAGACATTTGGTGCAGTAAAATTACTTGCTGCATTAGATGACTATTATGCATTGCACGGCGTTCAAAAATGGCAGAAACTGCCCAAAAAGATATAATTTGCTGCTGAATAATTCAAGGTCGCATTTTGACAGTGGCTGACATGATATTTTGATCGCGACTAAAATGGCTACTTGTGTCCGCGGAATGGGGGAGCAGTAGCTAATGGCTGTGCTATGGATCAGCCTGGACCAACAAAATTAGAATTTTGGGTTCTGCGTGGGAAGCGGGGGGAAGAAAAGCGTGAGCGGATTGCGGCGTTTTTTCACTCTTTCTTCTTCCCACCTACCATCGTCCTACTCTACTTGCTCGCATCGCAGCTCCGCTGGAGCACTATGGCTGGCAAGAACAAAAGCAACAAAACAGCAAATAGCAAGGAACGTTCGGAGTTTCCGATGGACGTCGATGTGTCTACGCAGGCACCGGCGTCAAAACCCGTTTCGCAAGGCTCTGGCCCCAAGATGGGCGGTATTGTGAACGGGCAACGTCAACCCAGTACGCAGGCTGGCTCGGGCGTGAGCAGCCCGGCTGGGAAGGCCAAGTCCCCGCGTAATAGCAGCGCAGGGGTTGCGCAGGTATCCGAGAGAGGCCTGCGCGGGGGAGATGTTGATGATGAAAAAGAATTCCGTCGCCGCATGAAGGCGGGCACTTGGTGCGTCCACGAAATGTTGGGCGCAATTGTGTGTCAGGACGTGATGGTGCCGTTGGACGGCAACTCAGAACGATCTGAGGCCTCCGATGGTGAAGCTAGCAAGCGAGAGAAGGAGCCGTGCACAATATGCAAGCCCTATCTTGCGCACGCTAGTCAAGCTTTCTGTGCGAATGATGTCGGATTTGACGCAGCAATGCGCATTCGCAACGGATGGTGTGCACAAAATGCACGCACCACTAACGAAGCCCATCTTCGGGGCGAGCTTGAAGCCACCCAACGTGCTCTTGCTCAGTCGCGGGATGAGGTTCGTGAGCTCACTAACACGATAGTGGATCTTCGGGTTTCGGTGCAATGGAACCAAGACGAAGCAGACCGCGGCTGGAAGAAAGCCGATGCTTGCGAGGACTATAGCGCGAAGCTTGAGAAGGACATCGAGCGCCTCGAAGCTGAGCGTGAGCGTGTAGATGGAGAATGCCAGCGCAAACGCGCAGCGCCAACTCCTGTGGAGTCAACACGTACGACACCGCGCGAGAAGGGATCTACCACTAAGACATCTACAGATGATGTCGAGATGGCTGCAGCACCACCGGCGCCAGTTATCTATAGCTGGTCAGATTTACCGAGTCTCACCAAGCGTATCGTCGATGGCCACGAATTTAGCGCAGCGATGGTGCTTCCTCCTCCCAAAGGAACGTGGAAGATGTCCGAGGACTGGGAATTTGTCTCAACCGACGAATACCAACGCGCGCACTCGTACATTCACAAAAACAAATGCTGGCCCGTGGGATTAGCTGTATTTCGCGCCTATTATGATGGCCGGACAGCTGCCCACAATAACAAACATATTTCGGGTGTACAGCGGTATGCAGTGAGTATCTTCCAAATGCCGCGATGGCTATGGGATGTGTTCGCTGCCTGCTGCATGAACTCAGCCCTTGTGGTTGAGAATCGTGCATTCCTCATGCAGGTACAACAACCCAGCATCAGTGACCCCGTTCGCGCCGCAGCATTATACATTCAACGATCCCGTGAAGCACCTGCGGGTTGCGCCTTCGCAGATGACTTTGGAACTCTACGAACGCGAACCGTCTGGGGATGGATGCTTTGGCATGCGATAAACATTGCCCTTCCTCTCGACCGTGCTCTTACACCAGAAGAACGCACGCGCTCCGTGACTATCGCGCGACATCTACTGTCCATTGCAGCGCTTCCAGGAACTTACAAAGATGTCCTGGAGCGCGATGGTATTCTGATACTATCTCCAATAAACATAACATCATGGCCCAATACCGAAAAGGACACCGAGTTCCTTACGGACGAAAGCGTTGTCAGAAGGCTTGCGACGATGGGCTTAACTATCCCTGTCGTCGATGACTTATTTGAGTTCGCTCGAAGCTACCTTGTAGACCTCGCTGCCCAGCCTCATGTAGGGTGGGATGCCGAGGATATCAAAGACTTACTCACATCGAGTACCGAAATCATGGAGTCACGCGGCATTCCCCCGGGCCTGGAAACCGCCGACGGAGAATTCCTGACCCAGACACCAATGTCGATTTGGCCCAGCATCCGCATGGGAATGGTGCAGGAGCATGGACCATATCTTCCGGATATCACTGCTACCCCGGATCCCGGATCTGCTGTCCCTGCGCGCATAACACTGAGTGCACCTGTGGTGCGTGCCCCCAAGAAGATGAAGTCGGAAAAGCCAAAAGAGGCGCCAGCACGGCCGAATACCCATAGCACCACACACACCTGTTCTGCGAATTCAGCGCGCACCAGCCAGTCGCATCCAGGTGCTCGTACCGCAGCGTCCAACAATCACGTGGGACACCATCCGTCTGCCCCACGAGCCCCGCAGGCAATGCCGGCCTCGTTTGTGCAGTCTGGTGTCGTCCCCAACATCCCGCAGCCGTACACCATCTCGGTAGCGCCATCGACACACGCAGCCTCATCTACCATTCCCGTCGCTGGACTCTCCTGGAATAATAGCGCCAACCAGCATTTCGGACCGTTGTCAACGTCCATTGGACTGCCGTCCGCTGTCGCCACACCATACCAACAGCCGCAGTTTCAGCAGCAGCAGCACGCGCCATACCCGCAGCCGCAGTTCCAGCAGCCGCCGGTTAGCCACTTCGGTACCGTGCAATCTATGTTCCATACCGCGCCATCCACCTCCACATCTATCAGTATGGCTGGACCTTCCGTGGCTCCATTCAATAATAACTCGGAGGTGTTCGCGATGACGGACGATCCCCAGCACTTGCTCCCCGACTTCTCCGTGATGGGGAACCATACATTCGATCTGCACTCCACCGTCTAGTTTCACCGATTCGGACGTTGCTCGCATGCTCGGCTCCTCACCACTATCTTGCGAATCGCGACTCGTTGTCGCTGTACCATTAATTCCTACGACACTTCTTGGTTCTTGACACACGTCTATACGTGTTCTTCTTGGATCAGGTCTGAATCGCAGACCTATGGGGGAGAATGTTACGACGCGTTCACCCCTATCCGTATTGGGCAATCACGGACTCTTTGTTTACTTGCGACGTACGTTTATTATGACCCAAGGCCTACGGCCTTTGTATAAATACTAGCCTACTTGTTTACTAGTCTTTACCTCTATCCTTACTACTTACTCTTCGTACACTACACATCTCTGGAATCTACAAAGATTAGCCTGGTGATCGTGTTCCCTACTAAGAGTGTCGGAAGGTCCCTATCAGAGGCCCTAACAAGTCGCCTGCAAACGGATGATGGCACGTCGGACTGGGGTCGCAAATGGGTCAGCAGGCGGGGCGGGTATACGACGACGTCGTGGAGGTGATGGGTTCTCACCTTGCAGTGTGGGGGATTCAGGTGTGTCATCATTATCTGTTTCCTCCCCTGAGTCCGACTCACCTGATACAGCAAGTCCGTCATCACACGGACTGGGGTGCTGGGTGCGATGGGCAGATGGCCCCGGACAGACATCTCGAGGCTGGGGGCCATCATCGCTGGCGTAATGACGTCACGATTGAAGGGCCACAAGCCTGTCTTTCGAAACGCGGCCTTGATTGTTAGCTCAGTGAGTGCACATTTATGTGCTTTGCCGTAGATGGCTAAGAAATTCTCCTTTGTCACAGCCTGCTTCTTCGTGCGTGCCCACTTGTCCTTCTCCTCCATCCAGTATAGCTTGAGCGGCCTGAAAACAATGACATCGAGGCCCTGGTAAATATGTGTTGCATGTGCGGGGTGGCAAATGACGTGGATTCAATGTTTCCATGCAAAGTCGAGGAAGGGTTTAGTGAAATGGGAAAGGTGGCCATCAACGGCGAGAACGCGAGTCTTCCCAGCCACCTTATCCTTGGTCTGCTCGTGAAAATCTTTAATATATTCCAGATCGATCTCGCCGTCGACCCAGCCTTTTCTGGAGTACCCCAGCCTGCATTTGATTCAGTACTGAGCCATACAATGGGTACATGGTGACTTACAACGCATTCATAGGGTTTTCTTGGTCCCACCTCACATTGTACGCCTGTCCTTTGAAGATAACAGATGGTTTCAGTGCCGTTCCGTCTGCACAAATGGTGAGAATGACGGTAGTGTTCTCGTGGCCTCCATCACCGACTTGGTGCTGAGTTTTCTTCCCTGCCCCTCCAATGACCCTTCGTTTCGTCGCGGTTGATGCTGGGAAACCACTCCCATCCATCCCATAGACGTTCTCAAGCAAAATTGGCTCGTACTCCATCCCATCCATATCTCCATCTTCTGAGTCTGAGTCGAATTCCCTATCTCGCCATCCGGCCAGCACATCCTCGAGGAGGTTGAACCAGGCCGTGTTTGTTGCCGGGTTAACAGCATGGCCACGTTTGTTATCGAGTGAATGGGACCAATACGTCCAGAGGCGATCACGATGCTTCTTGACAAAGCTTCCTGTCCACTTCTTGCCAACACCGATGGAAGGGAATTTATTGCCAAGCCGTGCTGAACAGATCTCATCAACGACCTCCTTCAGCTGCCTATGGGTGAGTGGGAAGCTGCGGTTTGCGACTTCGACTGCATATGTGATCACCATCTTGACCTCTTCCAGTAACAGCCAGCCTTGCTCTTTGTTCAATTTGCTTTTGGCTTTGCCCTCTTTGATGTGCCGCAGGAGAGTGTTTGGGTCCAGGGTAATGGCCTTCTTCTTTTGCAGTAAGTGCTCTCCCTCAATTGTTTTGCACACTGCCCGCAAGCTCATCCGCTTCTTGCCGTTTTGCAGGTCTTTGTCTCGTTCATGGATGTACAATGCCGTGGCATGGGTCATGAGGGTGTCTTTCTCCTCGCGAGCCAGTTGGGCAACTCTAGCTTTTGATTTGGCACGAGCCATTGCACCATGTATAGATAGGAGATGTGAAGACGAATTTTCGGCCAATTTCCTTTTTTGGATGCGTGACACAGGATTGATGGCCGAATCACTCTGAAATCACTCGATTCTCATTTACCATGCATTCTTATCATGGGTAGAGCCTTGAATGCCTTCAAAGCACATATCTGTGGGCTATAAACTCACCCCCGCATATTCATAATTTTTGTGTTCAAGTCCACAATGCTATGGGCCGTCGAATTTTGCTACTTTTGAGCGCACAAGAGAAACTTGATTCGAGACGGGGGGCGACACTGTCTCTTGCTCCCAGTATTTCATGGGATGTCTGTAGGTATGCAAGGCATGCTAATAAAAAATATTGGACTCATTGCGTATCAATTGAGGTTGTGTAAGCTGTTTGTATCATTGACCCGTGAAAAACTGTACCAAATCCCATAAAAATTGGCTGGCTAAAAATTACAGTATATTAAATTTTGCACCAGCATCAGGGGATTTTTTGGCACTTGGGGCAAGATCTCGGTCAGTACTGATCCATTTTTCTTCAAAACCTTTTTATATTTTAAGCCTACACACCTGTCGGTTCAATTTGAGCTACTTCCGAAGGGGATTGGACCAGAATTGAGCTAAAGCGAAGTGAATGCATTTTATAGTGCAAAACTAATTATAGTGATGGCCGGACCAGAATTGATCTGAATGTAATGAGGCTGCAACGAGTGCCTGTCAGATGCTGTAGCGAGTGCCTGTCGGATGCCGTTGTGATGATGACTGCGCCTCTGCTAGGTGCCGATAGGTGGTGGTGGTAAGGGCAAGTAGAGAGCGTTCGTCCTTGGGGGAGATAATGGTGTCGCTGCGCGAGACTGTGGTAGCAGTAAAATGTGTGTGGTTTATTTAGAGGATTTTGATACGCCCCAGAGAATATCTGGTCGTACGGTTCGCTATTCTAATGTACGGAGGAGAATCTGCCCAAAGTCTAGCCTTCCCTGAATTTTGTAACACGTCCCGTTCTACAATCCTGTCGAGGAGCGGACGACTGTTTAGATGCGATGCGGTTTCTGTTGTTATAAACACTATGGGGCCGTTCTCGGTTCTTTTGTATACAGCTACCCTTGGTCCTCCGACCTCTTCTGGGGTGCTTCGTGCACTGGGAGGCCCTAAACTTGTTTTCAACGACTCCGCTCCGTCTGCCGTTCCGTTCTTTCCAAGTCCGTTCCCTACTAAATTCTCTACAAATTGTCTTCTTCTTTCCGTTCGCAAGTTTTAACGAGCGGAGTCGGCTTCTTGAGAGCTGCGATGAAGGTCGATACCCGTTCCATTCGATGTGAGCAGTCGGGGAGTTATACAACTCGAGCGATGACTGGCGTGGTGCTCGAGATCGCTGTTATGTCGAGCGGTCCGTACAGCAGCGGACAATCCAAAGGCGGTGGTTCGATGTTCTGCCAGGCGCAGCCCTGGAGACCTTGTTTTCGTAGTCGGCGTACCCTGGTGAGCGGTACTTGCGTATCACTTAAGATGCGCTGGTAGTTTTAGATGGGAAAATTAGATGTCTTTATTCGTAGCAGCGTCTCGTATTTATAGGAAATCGACCCTCTAGCACTGCCTTCTACACATTCCTCTTGTCCTTCTCCGACTCATCGCATCCCGTTCCCTAAATTGGGACTGCCACATGCTCCTTTGACTGGTTCCGTCTGTCTTTGTGACTCGAAAGAGGTTCCCACTCCGTTCCTGAGCTGCGCATGGGAAACCCGCTCGACGAACGCATGGCGCTCCAGTTTCCGCTCTCAATTCTTCATTCCTGGAAGCTGTGCGCAAATTCTCCGCTCGCCGAACGCGTGGTCCTTCAGTCGGGAAGTATTTCCGCTCTCAACTCCCTGTTCCTGGAGGCTGTGTGTGAGATTTCCGCTCTTTGGACACATGCTCCTTGTGTCGGGAACGATTTCTGCTCCTAGTTCCACACTCTAGATCCTATGCATGAGTTTTCCATTCCTTAGATCTCATCTTGGTCAGCCGTTCTTCCCTGATCTTATTCTCCTTATTCGTTTTGTTGGTCCTCTTCCTGACTTGAACGACCTATTCCTTCTTGAAGGCCGCTCCACGAGCTTCATAACCATATCCTACTCTTATTTCGTTCGGCGCCTCGCCGGCGAAGCCAAGCGAGGCGAAGCGGAGGGAGGCGAGGCGGAGGGAGGTGAGGCGGAGGTGAGGCGAGGCGGAGGGAGGCGAGGCGGAGGTGAGCGCGAGGCGGAGGTGAAGCGCGAGGTGGAGGTGAAGCGCGAGGCGGAGGCGAAGCGGAGGGAGGCGAAGCGGAGGGAGGCGAGGCGGAGATGAGGCGAGGCGGAGGTGAAGCGCGAGGCGGAGGTGAAGCGCGAGCAGGAAAACCAAGGGGGCGTGCAGAGTTTGCAACTCTGGCGCAGAGTCGCAAAGTCAGGTGCGCAGCGGGAAAATATAGGGTGGGGCGCAGAAAACAAAAGGCGGCGCGCATGCGAGCGGGAGAAACGGAAGGGTGCACAGACTTTGGAAAGTCGGCGAGCGGCCGTTGTCTGCCAATCATATTTTACGCGCGCCGTTCGCTTTCTGTCTTGGGCATGCATTTAAGTTGGCGATCGCAAAGTCAGCGAGCGGCGTTGCAGATAATCAATATTTACGCATGTCGTTCCGCTTTCTTTCTTGGGCATGCGTTTATAAGGTGGCGATCGCAAAGTCGGCGAGCCAACAATATTTACGCGTGCTGTTCCGCTTTCTTTCTTGGGCGTGCGTTTTTAAGGTGGTGATCGCAAAGTCGGTGCAATGTGTAAGGCGTCGGATCAGGAATGTGCTCTGTCCTTATTTGGCGATGCCGTTTCCGCTTCGTATGTGCCGTTCCAGAGCGATCATAAAGTGATGGCTCACACCGTTATGACAAGTGCCCGCTCTTTTGCCCCCTGTGTTATATCTCCAGAAACCCAGAATGTAAGCTATGCCCATGCCAAATTGCATTGTATACCACATCCATTCATCAAAATGAACCCCAAAAACACGATGTATGCTACTTACACTCCTCCAAAAGCACCCTCAAACACGAAATTGATGGAACTGAAAGAGTGGGCATCAAGGGGAAGGACGAGGGGCGAAAAGGTATAAAAGGGTAGCAGAAAAGGGCACTGTAGTCAGTTGACTCTTGGAGTTTAGTCCTCCCCCACCACATGTACCCCCACCTGTGCAACTAAACCTCGCTCACACTGAGTTTACCACACTCTAACTTGCCTCTAGCAGGGCACTTCACTCTCATACCCACTCTTGCAAGGTCCCAACTCATCGGACCCCAAGTCTCCTCATCAGGGGGGAAGGCTTCCCCATGTAGGATCACCAACTTCACGAGCTCCATGCCTTGTAGAAGTTGGTCTGGGCAAAGCCATATTGGTTTAAACCATTGTGAGCCATCACTTTGTGATCACTCTGGAACGGCACATGTCAAGCAGAAACGGTGCGCCAAATGGAAGCTCGATCTACAAGCAACCAATGAGAACCAATGA
This sequence comes from Mycena leptocephala, assembly GCA_029378395.1. Taxonomy (NCBI): domain Eukaryota; kingdom Fungi; phylum Basidiomycota; class Agaricomycetes; order Agaricales; family Mycenaceae; genus Mycena; species Mycena leptocephala. Next base: position 61,800 of record JARJLF010000944.1, read on the forward strand.
GCACAACTAATGCAGACCACCAGACAAGGAGTCAATATGTGCTAACATGCATTCTCCGACATCCAAATTCCATACATACAGACATTGTCTTCGACCCTTCCGACACATAATCTGATTCAAGTTTCTGCTGTACACAAGCTTTCTAGCTTTCTGACGCATATATGGCACAACCCTACACCTTCCGACATGCTTCATAAAACCACACTTCTGCCTTCAAACATTGACACAGATGGAGGCAGAAAGTCAAGAAAGGAAAGAGCCGTGCATTTGGCAAACAGACATTGTGAGGCTTGTGCTGTGCTATGCCCTGTACACTGCCTCATGGCCCCTTCAACTGAGCTCAGGATGAGAACATACGAGGTGCCTGTTCATCCAAATCAGGAATCAAAGTTACCAAATCTGGATTCTCATCAAATGTACGCAGCTTACAGTCTCCATCCAACCCTTCGTATTGTATGTACTGCCTGCCCGACCATGGTGCCAGCCACACGACACCCACTGAAACCACACAAGGCTGACAACAATTACATGAAGTTAAGCAGAATTGCACAAAGTTCCAACTGAGCTACTGAACCCATGGTTACAGTCATAATAGACATGCTGTCATGCATCAGAAATGGATCCACATTTATTCAAGTTCAAGTCCATCTTATGTTGTGCAGCTATAGGATTTCACTGACTTCAGTTCACTTGGAAGCCTCCAGAGTGCAAGGTGCATTCAATAGATTCACAACAGAGATAACTGGCTAGTTATATCAATCCCTACCTTTTATCGAGGTCATTCATTCAAAGAAAGTCCTTGGCCAACCTGTCAGGTTATGAAAAATGATACAGCTTCCCATGTTTCAGCAGTGATGGGAGAATGAGGAGGATATAGTATCTCACTGCCAATTTGGAAAACAGCACACTATCTGGGCAGAGTACACTACATTTTCTCGCTAAGTTGAAGTTGGCTGCTCCTCAATTGTGGCATGAATAATGGACTGTTCTCTGAGACAGTGGCTGTCGACTCCTTGGTGTAGTAGATATCCATCCTCTTGCCTTTTCTGGTCTGTGACCTGGAACTACCTTGTTTGAACCCCACAGTTGGTGAAATTTTTGGTAATTACACTGTTGAAACATGGTTTAAAACCCTGTTTTATCACTTTCAACATTGTTTCAACACGCGATCAAACCTGTTTAAAGTTTAGCCGCCACCGTCGACTGCCACAACAATGGTCGCTGCACGCTTGCTTGTTTTAACAAAACAGTAATTAAACCTGATTTGCCATTGTGACGCAGTTTGTTTACAGCTAATTGCAGTACCGAAGGCGCGGATTGGAAATCTGCTGTTTTGGGACGTTTTCAAAGAATTCCCGGTATCTCGGTGAGTTCTACACCGATTCCCTTAAAACCTGGATAGAAATACTCGGCTAATTCGTGCGCAATTAGTGATAGAAAGGAAGTTGCAAAAATATCCCACATTTGGCGAGCTGGGTTTGAGGGGTCATTTTGGGGGTCAATTCAATCTGCCAGTATCTAGGCATGTTGAAATGCCCTAGATTTTTGTGAGAGATGGCTTCTATCAATATTGAAAGGTGTGATTAAAAATAATAAACAATAGATTGGCCCTTGATTGTGCTATGACAGATAAGTTCAAATACGCGAAGAAGGCACTTAAGATTTCGTTGGTGAAGAGAACTTGGAAAAAAACTCTCAAGGACGAACGTACCTTGGCCAAAGACTGGCCCAAAACAGTCGGGGTTTTAGTGGGTGTCGGTTAACCGCAGGCGGTGAAGGTGGAACGGTGATTGACTTCGATCACCGGGAAGCCCGAGTCAGCGGGAAACCGGAGCCCCACATATCGTGCTGTAGGCACGAATGCGGTGAACGCATTTCCTCGAGAGGTTGTGCTTTTTTATCGTCTGGCCTGGTTCCAAGTCCGAGGCCTCAACTTATAGCGGGCGGGGCGACCGACTATGTCGGCCCGGAAGCTTCGACGGGTAGCCTGGGACCTGTCGGAGGGGAAGGGGATGAGAGCGACAGCGCGTCCAACTCTCTCTCTGCTCCCGCTAACCAACGCTCCTCAAAAAAAAAAAAAAAAAAAAAAAAAAAAAAAAAGAAAAGGAAGAGGGCGGCACAAAGTCTAGTCGCCGGCGCAATCACCCTTCTCTTACCCTTGTCAAACATATTTGCTCGACGTCTACCCCGCTGCGCACCCCGCTGCACTGTTTATTAACACACTAAATGCGAGTTCCAATAAGAATACTGGGTAAAGAAGCTAAATTTACTTGTCTTGTTTCCACGACGCGTGTGTTCGCCGCAAACCCGCGCCCAAGCTTAATCCTGACGAGCAGGCCATCCTCCTCGCCGCCGCCGCCGTCGTCCAACAAAAAATTGAAGGTGCTGAAGACAACGATGGCGACGAAGCGCGTCCTTAAGCTTTTGCCGCAACGCGCGTCGTTTGCGCTCTATCCAGAGTATCCTGTCCCCTTCTCTGTTGTTCGACGCCTCTGGATTCTATCTTCTAGTATAACGAAGACTGGAGCCTACACCCGCCGCCGTGCACAGACTTGCCTTGTGCCGCCTCTTTCTCCTACTCCCACACCCTTGCCTACTACTACTATCGCGCCCTCGCCAACGCGCGCTCACCCACCCCGCCGCGCCCTCGCGCGCCTCCAGCTCCTCTCTCATGCCCACTGTTCCGCACAACGCCCATCGGCCCGCCCACGTCCGCGTGCGCAGACACACTATCTCCTCCCCCGCACCCGCTGCGTTCCCGCCCGAACTCGTGCCACGGCGCTCTCGCTCCCGCCGCGCACGATGAGGCTGCACGACCTCGAGCTGGACGTGCGGCTGCTCTCGCTCGGTGAGGGCGTGGACAGGAACGGGGCCGGGGGCGGGGTGGAGGTGGCCGACGTCCTCGCGCTCCTCGTCCTCCTCGTTGGACTCGCGCGCGTCAGGCGAGACGGAGGGGACGAGTCCGCCCGTGTCGCCTTTGTCCCCGGAGTCGGTGGATGTCGAGGCGAAGATGGTAGAAGGCGCGCTGAAGCGCCAGGGGAGGGGGAAGCTCGTCAAGCGGAGCCGTCTGTTAGTGGGGGTATGGCCGCGTATGCGCCTGCTACTGCCGTTCCCGCTCCCCTTACCTCGGCTCCTTCCACGGCGCCTTCCACCAACAACTCCACCAACTCCATTCCCGCTCCTTCTGCCCCACTCCCTCGACTGCCAGCAAGAATACGCCGAATGGGAGAACGGGTGGAGATAAATCAAGCAGCACCACCACCAACCCCATCCTCTCCCCGGCCTCCCCGCCACCCACCCGCACCGCCATCGCGCACACCGCACTCTTGCGCGCTGCGTCGCTCCCGCTCGTCGCGCCGAGTGGGGTGCGGGTGCCGTTTGGGGTTTTGTTGGGTGTTCCGAAGAGCGCGGTTGAGAACTCGGTGCCGATTGTGGGCGAAGATTCCGTTGAGGAGGGTGCGGAGCTCGGTTAGTTGAATTTTTTCTTTGAACGGACGTTACGCTGACTTGGAGTGCAGATCCTCGCAGTGAGGGTACGAATGGGACGAGCGCAAGAAGCAGAGGCAGACGCACGCTCGTCGTGTTCCTGCGACACTTTTGGTGCCCGCTGTGCCAGGACTATATGGTGGCGCTCGCGAGGGGGGTGGGGGCCGCTGTTGCTGGCTCTACTCCCGCTTCTTCGAAGTCCGCGTCTACACCGAGTGGATTTATGAAGAACGATAACGCGAATAACGACAATTCTACGACACCGGCATCTGCGCCGAGCAACGTTCATTTTACGAATACGGATACGAATACAACTTCTATGCCTACATCTACATCTACTACCACGACATATATACCGACGTCCCTCTCCGATCTTTTCTCTCCTCCTCTTTCTCCTACCTCTTCCGATCCTACCTCTCCTACCGATCCAGCTCCACACCCCGACGCGAAAGACCCTACTCATCATGGGGAAGAACACGAAGAACGAGGAGAGGGAGACGCAGAGGCGTGCCCCGCCTGCACCGCGTCCGGGAGTGTCACGTTTGCGTATTTGGAGAGTTTGGTCTCTGCGGGGTCGGGTGCGGGTGCGGGGTCGGGTTCTTCTCATACGGAGGTGTGTCCCGTCGTCTTGTTATGTTCCTCTCGTACTGTACACTGTACCCGTGCTGACGAGGGTGATAGGACGTGCAGCGGTCTTCTTGCCACCCACTCCATTCCTCCGAAGCCGAAGCCGCAGAAGGAGCAGACCCCGCAAACGAAGACCCAGACGCGCAAACTACCGCAGACGAAGAAGGAGCAGAACAAGAAGGGACGCACCTCCTCCTCGTCGCGCCCGGCTCGCACACACTCGCGGAGCGGTACCTCGCGAGCTTCGGGTTCCCGCCGCTTCCTTCGTATGAAGAAGGGGAGGAGGGGAGAAGGTTTGAGTTGGGGGATCCGACTGACTCGTATAACGCTTCCCTACCTCCTTCTACATCTCCTTCTACCTCTACACCGACATCTCCGCCCGACGCGGCCCTCGGCGAAGGACAAAGAGGAAGTGGAGGCGTGAATGGAGGTAGAGGCCAGAAGAAGAGGAAGGGCGGGATAGCGAGCATCCGCCTCTTCGTCGACCCGCGCCCCGCGGAGGGGTGTATGCGGCGCTGGGGATGGGCTGGGCGGCGGGTTCAGCTAGCGCGTCGCCTGTGGGGAGTCCCGCTGTTTCCCCTGTTGCGAGTCCGGTGGGGAGCCCGATGGCGTCGCCTATCGTGTCCACTTTCGCTGCGGCGATGGAGGCGTCACCCACTGCGTCGACGTTCGCGAGCGCGGGACACGCGTACGCGTCCCCGACGGTGAGGACGTTTGGGGAGGCGATGGAGGGGGTTGTGGATGCCGCGTCTTCCGCTTCTACCTTCGCAAGGGGGGATGCGTTTGAGGGGTTTGCGGGGACTTTTGGTCGGAGGGACACGCACCGGGAACAAGAAGGGGAGGAAAGCGACACGGAGAGCCTGACCATGCCGATCTTCGCGCCGACATTTGCGAGGAGGAGGGAGGAAGACGCGGGCCTTTCGCCGCTCGCGTCGCCTGCGCTCAGCGCGTTGTTTGCGCCGTCGTCGATTTCGCGCGCGACTTTGGACGGGCACGGGCACGGGCACGGGTCGCCCTCGCCGCTTTCGGCGGTGTTCCCTGCGTCTTTGTTGCTCTCCCTCCCTCCCTCCTCTTCCCCTCCTCCTTCATCTTCTGCCGATTCCACGTCTGCCGCCTCGCAAGCAGCTCAAGCCCAAGGAGCAGGCGCGCAACCCCAAGACGACCCACACGCCGCCCCGTCTTCGTACATCACACACGGCGCGCTCGCGGGATTGGTGCGGTTTTACTGCGCGCGCTGAAGGCGGGATGCCGGTGTGGGAACGGGGTGGGGATGTGAGGCTGTTGGGGGGGGAGTTTGTGTTTGAGTGGGGTGAGTGGGATTTTTTTTTAAAAAAAATTTACCGAGATGGGGGAGAGGTGGTTTTCTGTTTTTTTTTTTTTTTGAGACGGACGAGCGTCGCAGAATTCCGAGGATTCTTCTTTCCTTCGTCGTTCGGCGTTACTTTGCATCTCCTTTCTGATTTCCCACTCTTCTTCTTTCGTCAAGCCAATGCTGACATCCGTCCTTTTTCAGACCCATCCCGCCTCTTCCACTTCCTCAGTTGCCACTCCATCTACCCTCCGCTGTACCTACGCCCACCGCATGCAGAACCCCCGCGGACACGCGTCAGTCGCGCGCGTCCTTGCCGCCGCCGGCGTCCAGCTCCCTGCCCTCGACGCTGATGACAAGTCAACGAAGAAGAGCGCGCAGGACAAGGACGCGCAGAAGTTGGTGCGGGCGGTATCGGGGTCTGGGTATCGGTTTAGGAGAGGGAGGCTTTCGCGCGCGGCGTCGACGTCGACGGCGGTGCAGGGTGGGAGCCTTGGGCGCGCGGCGTCGGGTGCCCTCACGCGATCCGCGTCGATCTCGACTTCGTTTGCACCCGCAGCTAGCCGGGAGCAGGAACAGGAGCCTAAGCAAGAACGTGAACGCGAACGCACGGCGGTCCCGCGCTCGGCGTCGAGCCGCCTGCTGCGGGGATGTTCTCCGCCCGCGCGGCGGGGAATATATTCACGAGACTTGGGGGGCCGCGCGGGGGAGGGCGATGGTGAAAGAGAAGCGTGGACGTGAGGACATCGACGGCGAGGGTGAAGGCGTGAAGACCAAGGAGCGCGCGCAGATCCCGCGCTCGGCGTCTACACCACCTGGCAAGGCGGGTGGGTTGTGGGAGACCTTTGGACGGGCGGGCGCGATTTGGGAGGGCGCCATCAGCATCAGCACCAGCACCAGCACCAGCAGCACCTCGGGTGGGCGGGGGGCCCGCATTGGGGTGTGGGTGTTATTTCGTCTTTCCGTGAAGAGGAGGAAGAAGCAGAAGAGCGGGAGGGGAGAGGGCGGGGGAAAGGATGGAGAGGGGGCCTGCGATGCGCGCGACGTTGTCTGCGTCCTCGTCGAGACCGTGGGCTCTTGTGAGCTCGGGGTCGAGTGGGTCGTTGGTGTCGGAGGTGTCGGAGTTCGTTGCGCTCGAGGGGGAGCCGGAGCAGAAATCGACCTCAAACTCGTCCTTGCACTCGAAGGGCGTGTCTTCCGCGTCCACATCTACATCGACATCCGACCCGGAGCTCGAGTCGGGCGAGGAGGTGGTGTACCCGCGGTCCGGGGCGTACCCGTTCGAGTACCCGGGCAAGTATCTGCGCGTGTACTCCTGCGAGGACGGCGCGGAGGAGGGGGACGACGAGCGCAGCGGGAGCGAGGACGGCACCCCGCGCATAGGAGGGTCTGCCTTCCCGCGCTCGGTGGCCGTGTATCCCTTCCCGCGCTCGGTGTCGGAGTACCACCATGTGCGCGCCAAATCGGAGGACGCGCCGCCGACTGGCCTTGTGCGCGCGAGGTTCACGTATGGGCGGGGGCACAACCGCGCGCTGTCGGACTCGCCGTCGGGGGCGACGCATGGGCATGATGACGCGTATCTGGACACAGATCCTTACGCAGATCCGGACGAGGAGGAAGGGGATGGGGATGTATATGGGGACGGGGAGGGTGTCTGGATGCGTGCGAGGGCGAGGAGTCTTGCGCGGTTGAGGGCGCGAAAGGAGGTGAGGAGGGGTGGGGTATGAGTTGTCGGTGATGCGTTGAGGACAAGTATTGAGACGAGCATATCATATGGTTACTATACTTTCTAGGTTATTGGTTCGACTGGTAATAAATAATGTATTACACAGAGTATGCAGAATGGGAATGAGAATTACAAGTACGGGACTTGCGGGTTTCCAGCCGTGTATGTAGATACAGAGCTCGCATGTTCCTTTTAGGGACCACCGCGGTTAACACGTTCCTTCCAGCCCAGCTTGTCAATCTTTTACGATCCGCACTTAATTTTGGATTTCATCCGGAAGAACGAACGCCTCCGTGTTGTCAATCTTGCCCTCAACTCGCACTCGTTGCTCCCGTTTTTCGCTGGTTCTATCTCACTAGTTGGCGAAAAGTGTGCCGCAAATTGCAACTCAGAAAACTTTGCATCCGTTGCCTCTTCTCGTGCTCCTTCGCAATGCAGACTATAATCACAGCAAAGGAAGGGAATACATACTACATGCGCACTCGCGGCCTGTCTACTGGTCTGGCAGACCCATTTCTAAAGCCGATTCTCATTTGATTCTCGTACGATTCTGACTGAATTTCTCATGCTCGGTGCGCAACGTCGGGAGACGCAGGTAGGAAGCTCCTTGGACCCAATCAAGGTGTTGGCAGCACTGGTCACCGCCCGACACTTCGACGTGGCGACGTCGGAGGCGATACCGATGCCCCAGACGGTATGGAGTGGAAAGCTTACAGCTTGCAGAGCGAAGATGGAGATGGTCGTGAAGGGGAAGGCGCGTCTTGGTGGATGCCCCTTGGGTGCGTCCATTGAACCGTTCCTCTGCTTTCGCCTTGAATGCCTTATTACCTTATAGTCACCTCATAGTCCGCAAACTTGGTGCACTGGCACACCCACTGGGAGATAACCATCAGCGATAGACGACGACCATCTTCGAGCAGCGCCGCCACCTGCTTCGCCGATCTCGCAAAATTCTGCAAGACTCCTGCTGGCGACGCCGACGTCGGGCGGAAGCAAGAGGTTCGTCCTCAGGCTCCCCTCGCTCAGACTCGTGATCCTAACGACCCGCATGTAGATTTGGCCCGCCTCTGGTCGAGGCGGAACCCGAAATTTTCAAACGCTGAATACAATCTCCATTCTACCTCGTCGAGGCGTCTATCGAGCCCCGAGTGCACGTCTCCATGCACCTGGCCTGGGTGCTTCAGCAGCTGGGTACTCGAGATTCGTGGATGCTGTGGGCCATTATTTTTGTTCCACAGGTTGTCGAGCTCGCGAGTGGTCCCTCGTGCCTGTGGCCGGGAAATTGAGTATGCGCGAAGGCCTCCGCAGTATTGCCCTGTATACCAGTCGCGCAATGCCCAAAGACGGCGGGTGCGCACCGTGTATTCTTGGTCTTCTCGGCCGATGGGTCGCTATACGTCGACTTCACAGGCTGCTTCGTCGCCGTGAGCCACACCGTCTTGCCCTCGTCATGCGGCTCCTCACTCAAACAGCCTCGCCTTCACGGAGCCCCAGAAGACCGTGCTCCACGGCTAGCATTGTTCTTCACACAGGGCCCTGGATCGTCCAGCCGATGGCTCTTCCGTACGCCTGTGGCCAACTCTCCTCAGTGAAGCCCGTTGGCCGCGAGCACGCTCCGGATCGCGCGGGTTCTCCAGCGCCTGGTGACCCTTCCTCCTGGCTCCACACCTTCAGCGGCGTACTTCGGAATATCGCACGCAAGAGGACGCGGGCGGATTGAATACACGACATGGCCCACCCCGGAGCGCGCATGTTCTGACGCGCATCGACCTCACGCTCTTTGCTGCACAGCGCTGGCCGCGTCGGCACTGATATTGCTTCCACATCGGTCACTCAGCGGTCGGCGCAATTGTAGAACGATAAACGCCCATCGCTCGTGGCGGCGCGGAAAATATACATGAGAGAACTCTCCCTCGCGCGCATGTCCATCCTCATCATCATTACCCAAACCTGGACTCGGCCTACATGTCACTGCATGTGTGGTATTAACATGAGGAGCTGCACCTTCAGCAAGCATACAGACGCGATGTACGAACGTGCTAGGCGTCCGAGCCCCTAGGGGACTCTGTTGAGAGGAATGGTGGCGCAGAGGGAAAGGAGGCGCCTTGTGAGGACGATTAATTGGGGGGAATCGAACTGATTTATTCGAGTACAGCTCGAGTCCTTATATACAGAAACATATGTAATATGTACTTAGTAAAAGGCTGTCCAAGGAAACGTGAACCATGAGGTGCCATAATATAAACGGACTCCGTTGTCTGAACTCCTTCTCCGTACTCCGTACTCCGCAGCTCCATTTGGGTTACTCCGCTGAGTACCCGACTCCGTTGACTTAACGTAAGTCCCGGACTCCGTACTCCGACTCCATCGGGCTCCGTCTCCGTACTCCTACTCCTACTCTGCTTGCAGACTTCGGTTGACAAGTGCGGGCTTGTAATCCGCTTGCCAAATCACAACACTCCCCCTCAAGCGTAACGTAGCCCAAGCTTGCCAACGAAATATTCCAGCTTCGCCTTGGGTAGTGCCTTGGTAAATATGTCCGCCGTCATTTCTTCAGTGGGGCAATAGGGGACAGAGATTTCTTCATTTTCAATTGTCTCCCGAATGTAGTGATAGCGCAAATCGATGTGCTTGGTCCTCGCGTGGAATTGGTTGTCTTTGGACAATGCTATCGCAGATTGATTGTCACAGTGGAGTGGTGTCGCGGAATTGAACGGCTCGTTCAATTCGCCAATGAGTGCGTGCATCCATAGCGCTTCCTTCGCTGCATGGGTCATCGCAATATATTCTGCTTCCGTGCTGGATAGTGCGATAATAGGCTGCCGCTTCGAGCTGGCAGAAACACAACCTCCAATCATAAAGGCATAACCGGATATTGAATGCCGGTCCTTTTGTGAGGCGTGGTCCGCATCTGAATAGCCGTGGAGTGGTGCTTTCACTCCACCAAGGTAAAGCCGTAGATCTCTCGTTCCTTTCAGGTAACGGAAAATTTGTTTAACAGCTTCCCAATGCACACGTCCTGGGTTGTGCATGAATCGCGAACAAAGTGACACCGGAAGGGATATGTCGAATCGCGTCCCTTGGCAAACATACATGAGGGATCCCAGTCCTTCGAGGTAAGGGACTTCCTTCATGTCTTCAATTTCTTTGTCTGTAGTTGATGATTGTTCTTTCACCAAAATTGTACCAGGTTCCATAGGTGTTGATAGTGGCCGCGCATTCGTGAGATTGAACCGCGCCAAGATAGTATCAATGAAAGCTTGCTGTCCTATGGAAATTGTGCGTGCGGTGCGGTCGCGCTGGATGTCGAGTCCCAGTAACCACGAGACTTCACCCAAGTCCGTCATTTCAAAATTTGAACGGAGGTGGTCCTTGATCTCGTTAATTTCACCCACTGTGTTCGCCACAATGGTCAAGTCGTCAACTGCTGCTGCGACGATGCTGGTCTCGTTTCCTGTTCCTTTAATGAACACAGCTTGATCCGAGCTGCATATGCGGAATCCGAAAGCCTTCATGACTTCCGCAAGTTTCTTGTACCATCCGCGTGCACCTTGCTTCGTTCCGTATAATGCTTTCTTCAGTAGCAATACGAATGAGCGAAGTTCCTCCTTCTTGAGGTGCTGGTAATTTTCTTTGGCCTCCAAATATCCGTGCGGAGGTTGGACATATACTGTCTCTTTGATCTCCGTATTGAGGTAAGCACTTTTGACGTCCATATGATGTATCTCGGAGTCGCGCTGTGCAGCCAAAGCCAATATAACTCGGAGCGTGGATAATTTGACGACAGGTGCAAAAGTCTCGGTGTAATCGATACCGTAGACTTGCGTATTTCCTTTGGCAACAAATCGCGCTCGATAGCGATTAATTTCGTTGTTGCTGTCGTGCTTGGTGCGGAACACATAGCGGGACCGCAAGACGTTCGCATTCGGTGGGGGTTTAACAATCTCCCATGCATTCGCCTTCTCAAGCTGATTGATTTCCTCCTCCATAGCTTCAGCCCATGCGTTACTCTGCGGGCTATTGAGTGCTTCCTGAGCCGTTCGAGGCTCTGCGCCAGGAGATCCGCAACTGGCCATCGCAAATTCGATTTCTGGATGCCGATGCTGTTCTACTGCAGCGCTTGCGCTTGCCCGTCCATGGTGCAACTCCGCATAATTTGTAGCCTTGTGCGCACGGTGACCTCTGCCTGTATTTGGCTCCGGTTCGATTAATCTGTCGCGTCGTGGCTGTTGTCTTGGCAGGACTGGATCTTCGTCGTCCTCGCCAGAATCAGAGGGTTGTTGTTCTGGTTGGAAAGCAGGTGCTTCTTGCACTTGTGGAATTCTTGAGGGGTCCGCCTGGTCTGCAGCGATATCCTGGACGATAACTGCATCATCAACCTTCTCCCCCTCGGACTGGATATCGCCTGGAAGGATTTCGTCTGGATTGAATTTGACGTTCCGTTCCACTGTGACCTTCCTTTTTTTGGGCCAGTAGATCCTATATCCTTTGCTTTCTTCGTCATGACCAACATATTTGCCCTCCAATGCTCTATCGTCCAGCTTCTTGGTGTTCTCTTGACGAACCCAAGCCTTGCATCCAAATTCGTGAATGTCAGACAAATCGGGTTTCTCACCCGTAGCCGCTTCGTACGGCGTGGTCTTGATGAGAGCTCTGGTTGAAACTCTATTTTTCAACCATGTGGCATGTGTGACCGCTTCTCCCCATAAAAATTTGGGAAGTCCTGCCGCAATTAACATTGCACGTGAGTGTTCAAGAAGAGTTCGGTTAAGACGTTCCGCTACTCCTTCCTGTTGAGGCGAGTTGTGCACGTTCAAACGTCGCACTGTTCCTTTTGCCTTCAAATGTCGAGTAAATTTCTTCGACAGATATTCTCCCCCTCGATCAGTATCGAGGGTCCCAATTGTGGCTCCTCCTAGACTTGGACCAGTCTCGAGGACACCAATCTTTGCTCCACCTCGGTGTTGAGAAACCCAAGCTTCATACTCGAGGTAGGAGTCAAAAGCATTGCTCTTCTTGGCGATAATATACAACTTGGTTTCACATTTTGCGTCGTCCGTGAACGTCACGTAGTATTCGTTTCCTCCTATCGTTTCAACCTGAGCAGGTCCCCAGACATCGGAAAATACGCGTTGTCCATAGCGCGTTGATCTGGTTTTGCTCTGCTTCGGGAACGGCAGCCGCACTGCTTTAGCTCTTGCACATGGCTCGCAAAATTCGGCCTTCGAGTGCATATCCAAGTCGATTCCTTCGACCATCCCTAGCCTGACAATATCCCGAGCAGCTGCCAGTGATGTGTGGCCTAAGCAACGATGAAGCTTGGAGAGCGTGAATTTCGTCTTGGTTGCGTGCGCTGTCTCGACAGCCTTCGCAGATCCTAAAGCTTCCACAGCTTTATCAGGATTTCCTCCGGACGGGTTCGCCAACGTGGCCTTCCCTTTGTTTTCACCGGACATGAACCTGGCTTTCTTTCCTCCGGACGCATTCACCTCCACGGCCATCGCTTTGCTTTCACCAGCTGGGGCAGCCTTCCCAGGTAATCCTCCGGACGCGTTCACCTCCTCGGTCTTTGCTTTGTTTTCACTGGATGTATTGGCGCTCTCGGCCTCTGCTGAATTTTGCGCGGGGATTTTATACAATCCTCCGGACATTGGAACTCTGCCAATCACTTGTTGACTTGGCGATTCAATGGTACAGCTCCCATTTCCTATCGTGAGGCTATATCCTGCACGATCGAGTCGACTGGCCGAGATGAGAGTGAAAGCCATTGATGGTGTGTAAAGTGCATCCCGCAAAGTGGCCTTGGTTGAATTTTTCCCATTCGGTAGTTCAGTTTGAACATCTCCCCTGCCTATCGCCTCGAATGTATGTCCGTCCGCAGCGTAAATTGGGATCGGTTTAATTGGCGTATAGGTCTTGAACTTGACTCGGTCCGGGCAGAAATGCGACGTTGCAGCAGAGTCAATCATCTGATCGCCCTTCGAGTTATTGGCCGCAAAAGCATTTCCAGACAGGAGGAATGCAACATTATCACTGGTTGCGAGGTGAGCATGCTGTGGTCTCCTCTTTCCTCCCTGCCTTGGTCCCTGTCCTTCCTTTCCTCCACCTGGCTTCCAGCATTGCGACTTCATATGGCCATTAATGCCACAGTTGAAACATTCCATTCTCTTGTTTCCTTCTCTGCGGGGTCTGGCGCCCAGACCTCCGGATCCGTCCCAATTCTTCTTCGACCCTGGCTCTCTGGCTCTGGTTCCCGAATAGTAGGCAGAATTTTCTTCAAGGTTGGATTGATGTTTGTTTTTCTGAAGGTTGCAATGCTCCGCTTCCTCCGTGATGTGCGCGATGAGTATCCCAGGGGTTATTTCAACCTTGGCGATACGGGAAGTGGTGATAATGGTTGATAGGACAGAACAGTAGGACTCTGGCATGGAGCCTTGAATTATGGCGACAAAGTCGGTGTCCTCGACTTTGGCACCAAGCGACACGAGTTCCTCGCGCGCCTTTCGCATGGCCGTAAGATGGGCGATAACGTTGTCCTTTTCTTCACAGCGCATGTCTTGGAGACGTCGACAGCGGTCAGCTACAACCAACTCGCTCTTCGACTCGTACTCGCCACGTACCAGCTTCCAAACTTGGACAGCGGTTGGCGAATCCAGCTCTTCGATGAGCAACAGTATACGGTCGTTGACTGTGCTGACGATCTGCTGAATGACTTGTGCCTCCTTTTGATCATAAGCATCCAACTCCTTTTCATTTTCTTCGATCTGTTTTGGGGTAGCCACCATGGTCCTGTCCTCTAGCAAAAGAGGGCTGCCTGGAGTATTCAAATCCTTGGGCCTATATTCGTACGACTTGCGCGCCGTCCCCAACAAGTGGCGATTTAGATTACGTGCCTTTATAGCATGTACTGTGTGGCCTTTGTAGGCTAGCCAGTTACCTCCGTCGTCCTGGAGTTTGGTGACGTGGTAGAGATTGTATCCATTGTTTGAAGAAGACATGGAAGGGTAGTCGGTGTCTGGACTGGGGCCCATAACCTGTTGAGAGGAATGGTGGCGCAGTGGGAAAGGAGGTGCCTTGTGAGGACGATTAATTGGGGGGAATCGAACTGATTTATTCGAGTACAGCTCGAGTCCTTATATACAGAAACATATGTAATATGTACTTAGTAAAAGGCTGTCCAAGGAAACGTGAACCATGAGGTGCCATAATATAAACGGACTCCGTTGTCTGAACTCCTTCTCCGTACTCTGTACTCCGCAGCTCCATTTGGGTTACTCCGCTGAGTACCCGACTCCGTTGACTTAACGTAAGTCCCGGACTCCTCCGTACTCCGACTCCATCGGGCTCCGTCTCTGTACTCCTACTCCTACTCCGCTTGCGGACTTCGGTTGACAAGTGTGGGCTTGTAATCCGCTTGCCAAATCACAACAGACTCCCCTCTGCGCAGACCAAGGCGAATCAAGCCGTGACTTGTGCTTCGACTTTGCTTCAAGGTGGCCAACGAGGCTCGTGGGTTTGTTTCATTACAGTCGCCATCCTAATTAACAATAACCCATACTAGTATATTTGTCTACGCGCATTCAGCTCTCAGGCAGTACCTACGGATGTTCTGCATTTTGATGGCCCCTCGGCCGACTTGATCGATGTTGGCTGAGGTTGGCCGAGGAGTTGGTTGAGGGGCAGTTGGTAGATGTCAGTTGAGGTTGGCCGAGGTTGTCTCGGCCATGTTGGGCGACCCCCCGATCTCTGCCCCATTGCCTCCAGCATCCCCGGCATCATCGGCCGGCCTTCCCACAGCCATGTGAGTGTGGGAGTACTGCAATTTTAGTTCGCCGACTCACTGCTCAGCCTGTGAGAACGTGCCGGATCAATATATCGCTCGCCCTTTTGTGTTTAGTAAGGGTTAGCGAGGAGCGGCATTTGAGCGGCATCAAGTTAAAATTGAGGTTGACCAGCCAATGGGTTGGCCGAAGTTGGCCGAGGCAGCCCCAAAATGTAGCGAGAACTTCTGGAAGGGTATGGATCGTGGGATGCCGGAGATTCGTAGGACATCATTTAGAAAATGGCGGTGTAGTGATATATTAGACCACAATACAGCTTCTCATCGATCTCATCCAGCGCTCTCTCACACAACACTGGCTCTTTCCTCTCCATGCCTAGCTTTACCGATGCCAGGGATCTGCATACAATGCTGCCGACTTCGAGGCAAGATGGCGATCTGCCGGCGGCACTTGGACTAGGATTGGCTGAGCACCTGGGTCACAAGTTGTTGGAACCGAAGACAGAACACAACACTAGAGGTGCTAAGACTTCTGGTAGGTTACCACAGTTCCGAAGTATCACCCAAATTTACTTGGCCTGTTAAAGCCGAAGATATCTCTTGCCAGCCACTGCTCTCAAATCCCGATGTTTTTGAGCACGTAAACAATGATGACTCTGCTGTTGTTGCAAAGCTGGTTTGTCTTCTTCAAGACCAAGTGTTGTATCAGAGGCTTTTGGCCTGTCGTGGGACAGATGCCCAAACACTTCTTGATCTGTTACAAGATGTCAGTAACATTATGGTTTTGCTGGCCAGTGAATATTAAACTGACCAACAAAACAGCTCCTGGATCTTGACTCCTTCTCATTCAGTAAACCACTCATATTGAAGGCTTTATTGCGGCTTTCTCGGGAGTCTGGCCTCCATCCTCGATGTTTTGTGCTCCCAGAGTTGCATAAAGTTGGTAATCAAGTAGCGGCTGGAGGCTTTGGGGATCTTTGGAAGGGCCTGGTCTGTGAAGTAAGCGTCTCAGTGAAGATCATGAGGGTTTTTGGGGACTCGGATGTTCAGTCTATACTCAATGTTGGGTTCTCTTCTCTTCCACAGATACATTTTGATTCATGATTATCTAGAAATTTGGCCGAGAAGCTCTCATTTGGCGCCAACTGGCTCACCCAAATGTACTTCCCTTCTTTGGTGTATACTATCTCGAAGCTAGACTGTGTCTGGTCTCACCCTGGATGGAGAATGGCAACATCAAGAAATTTCTCGAAATCAACAAGCCAGCCACTGGAGTGCGTCTCTCAATGGTGAGCATATGTTCAATCTGACACAAAGATTCTTAATTAATTAACTGTGTTAGATCCTGGATGTAGCCATTGGGCTACAATACCTGCACAAAGAAAATATAATACATGGAGACTTGAAAGCAGTACTGATTCATGTCTTCTATGATGCAAATTAATTTTTGCTGATCACATGCATAGGTTAACATCCTTGTAACACCCTTGGGCAGGGCCTGTATTGCTGATTTTGGGGCCTCTGCAATCACTCATACTATGACATTGTTGTTCACCACTTCCTCTGCAAATGGACGAGGTGGGACAGCACGCTATCAAGCGCTGGAATTATTCCAAGGAGGACAGAACCACTTTGGGTCTGATGTTTATGCTTTTGCTTGTGTCTGCTACGAGGTAAGCATAGTTCTTTCCATTTTGCCCCTGTTGTTGTGATATGCTGGGATTCTGAAGATAATGTCGGGAACAATCCCATTTGCTGAATTGCCAAATGACATGGCTGTGATGTTCGCAGTCATTGAGGGGAAAAGGCCTTTACGGCCCATGTCATGCACAGGCACAACTGTACTTGATAGTCTCTGAGAACTACTCAACAATTGTTGGGAAGGCAGGGCCGAGATGCGTCCAATGGCTCCTCAAATTGTTGAGCAACTGGAAGGCCCTTCAATTGAGGCAAAAACTACATCATCCACAAAAGACTGGGACAATAAATTCACTTCTAGATTTCGCCATTCACTGCAGACCACCGATCTATCAGTATCACTGACTTGGATTGAACATATCCTTTTTGGCAAGGGTCAGTTCAATTGACATTTATTCTGCATTTTCTAATCCCTTGATGTAGAGGCAGTTAAAGGTGGAAATTTTACGACAGAACCCAGGAAAGCAAATTGATTTACATGTTTTCTAGGCGAAAACTCTGACAACCCTGAGAATGAAAAAGGTACTGGGCAAGATAGTATCAGCTGTGTAAATAGTATCTCACTCTTTTGTAGGCTTGTCACAACCTGAAGGGGAGCTTAGAGACACCCCAAAGACCAAGAACTTTGGCTACTTCCTGCACAGCCTTGGTATAGATCTGTGTGCTATTGGTCATCACAAGGATGCTGTGCATATCATTCAAGAAGCAGTCAAACTTCATCATAAACTGACAGAAACAGACCCTTCAGTCCCCAAGGATCTAGGCAATACCCTCGACAAACTTGGTAAAGAACTGCGTGCTATTGGCCACAACAAAGATGCACTGCAGGTCAGCAAGGAAGCAGTCAGACTTTATCGTAAACTGGCAGACACAGCCACCAAGGATCTAGCCTCTTCTCTGCACATCCTTGGTTTATGTCTGCATGATATTGGCTGTCACAAGGATGCTGTGCAGGTTGAAGAAGAAGCAGCCAGGCTTTATCATAAATTGGCAGAGATAGAGCCTTTGGTCACCAAGGATCTAGCCAAATCCCTATACAACCTTGGTTATGATCTGTGTGCTATTGGCCACAACAAAGATGCTGTACAAGTCAAGGAGGAAGCAGTCAGGCTGTTTCGTAAACTGGCAGACATAGACCCTTCAGTCACCAAGGACCTAGCCTATTGCTTGCACAGCCTTGGTTTGTGTCTGTCCAATATTGGTCACCATAAAGATGCAGTAAAGATTGAAGAGGAAGCAGTCAGGCTTTTTCGTAAACTGGCAGACATAGACCCTTCAGTCACCAAGGACCTAGCCTATTGCTTGCACAGCCTTGGTTTGTGTCTGTCCAATATTGGTCACCATAAAGATGCAGTAAAGATTGAAGAGGAAGCAGTCAGGCTTTTTCGTAAACTGGCAGACATAGACCCTTCAGTCACCAAGGACCTAGCCTATTGCTTGCACAGCCTTGGTTTGTGTCTGTCCAATATGGGCCACCATAAAGATGCATTAAAGATTGAAGAGGAAGCAGTCAGGCTTTATCGTAAACTGGCAGATACAGACACTTCCATCACCAAGGATCTAGCCAATTCCCTGGACAAGCTTGGTCATGATCTGCGTGCTATTGGCTGCACCAGAGATGCAGTGCAGGTCGATGAGGAAGCAGTCAGGCTTTATCATAAACTGGCAGATATAGACCCTTCCATCACCAAGGATCTAGCCATTTCCCTGTACAACCTTGGTTATGATCTGCATGCTATTGGTCGCCACAAAGATGCAGTAAAGGTTGGAGAGGAAACAGTCAAGCTTCGTTGTAAACTGGCAGAGACAGACCCTTCCATCACCAAGGATCTAGCCAATTCCCTGTACAGCCTTGGTTATGATCTGCGTGCTATTGGCTGCAACAAAGATTCAGTTGATGAGGGAGCAGTCAGGCTTTATCGTAAACTGGCAGAGACAGACCCTTTTGTCACTGAGGATCTTGCCAATTGCCTGTACAACCTTGGTATGGATCTGCATGGTATTGGCCGCAACAAAGATGCAGTGCAGGCCAATGAGGAAGCAGTCAGACTTTATCGTCAACTGGCAAAGATAGACCCTTTGGTCACCAAGGGGCTAGCCTCCTCCCTGCACAGCCTTGGTTTATGTCTGCACGATATTGAGTGTCACCAAGATGCAGCGCAGGTCAATGAGGAAGCAGTCAGACTTCGTCGTAAACTGGCAGAGACAGAGCCTTTGGTCACCAAAGATTTAGCCTCTTCTCTACACAGCCTTGGTGTAGATCTACATCATATTGGCTGTCACAAAGATGCAGTGCAAGTTGGAGAGGAAGCAGTCAGGCTTCGTCGTAAACTGGCAGAGACAGACCCTTTGGTCCTCAAGGATCTAGCCAATTCCCTGCACAACCTTGGTGTAGATCTGCATGAAGTAGGCTGCAACACAGATGCAGTGCAAGTTGAGGAGGAAGTAGTCAGCCTTTATCGTAAACTGGGAGAGACCGACCCTTCTGTCACCAAGGATCTAGCCATTTCCCTGTACAATCTTGGTTATGATCTGCGTGCTATTGGTCGCCACGAAGATGCAGTAAAGGTTGGAGAGGAAACAGTCAGGCTTCGTCATAAACTGGCAGAGACAGACCCTTCCATCACCAAGGATCTAGCCAATTCTCTGTACAACCTTGGTTATGATCTGCGTGCTATTGGCCGCAACAAAGATGCAGTGCAGGTTGATGAGGAAGCAGTCAGGCTTTATCGTAAACTGGCAGAGACAGACCCTTTGGTCACTGAGGATCTTGCCAATTGCCTGTACAACCTTGGTATGGATCTGTATGCTATTGGTTGCAACAAAGATGCAGTGCAGGTCAACGAGGAAGCAGTCAGGCTTTGTCGCAGGCACTCTAAGAGTCGGTGACCAAAATCTTGGTCACTTTCCAGGAAACCATTTCTTTCTGTTTTTCTTTGACTAAGTTAGGAGTAACTCAACTTGTATGTATGTGTGCAGGTCATTCATGTGACACAGCCTTTTAAGCCTCAATGTACAGGGCAGAACCCCTCTCTTTGTATACTATACTTCTAAGACAATTTATTAATCAAGCATCACGGGATGTTAAAAATTCAGGCTCAAAAGCAAACCCTATGGCCTCACCCACTCTGACATACACATGACCTTTCAGATTGCATGAAGTTGATATGTAGAGTGCAGTTAGCCTTCTGTGTGGATCATTGAGGAGTAGGGTCGAGGAGATCAGACGGGAAGAGAAATGTGTTTGGGAGCAATATATTGGGTCCAAAAAAGTTCTCAAGCTGATGATGGATCAGACTCAAGCCTAGCTACAAGGGACTTTAAGTAACTGAGTAGAGATATGAAACTAAAACTAGGTAGAATGGAACTGAGTGGAATAGAGATGGTGGGTGGGTGAAAAATATTTAGGAGGACACGAGGAGTGCTAAATAAGCTGTGAGTGCGGTGTGAGATGATGTAAGTAAGGATGAGAGGCTTACCTGCAAGCACATTGTGAGATGATGAGTCTCACACCGACGATTGCCAAATTTAGGGTGGCCGGATGTTTAACTCTAAATGCCAACTTTCGAGTTGCATAAAAATTGGTCTGAAAGTCAATCTGATACTAGTAATTTAGTTACATCTGAAATCGTAATCTAAAGTACAAGAATAAAATTGGGTTTTGGACAGGCTGAAATGTAGCTGAAATTCCAGGAGTTGGATTGCGAAACAAATGCGCCGAAATTGTAATCTGAAACTAAGGGTATCGGTACGGAAAAAGTGCGTCCGAAACCTAGCATTTCAGGTGCGCTGAAATGAGCACTGAAAACCCAGCTTTCAGAACTCATTCCAGTGCAACTGAAATAATAGATTTCGGTTTGGATTTCAGCTGGAGCTGATATGCAAACCGAAACTATTCATTTCATTCGGGCTGAAATCCGGTCGGCGGATGATCCGCCGCTTGTCTGCGGACGATCTGCCACTTGTCCGCAGACGATCCACCGCTCATCTGCTGTTAAGGTTCTTCCACGCTTAACAAGGAACTCGTAGTGAACCTGCACAAATCAATATATTGAAGTGCGGGTACGAGTTGTAGTGTTTAAGAGTGTAAGAGTTAAGTTGTCTACTAGTGTTTGTAGACTGCTCTTTTAAACGGCTTATAGCTGTCTGTGTTAAATAAGTAATTATAAGTGCAAATACGCACTTCAAATAATAGGTCTGCTGGTCCGCAGAACGAGTTAGGGGTGTTAGTCTTCCGGGGTCTAACACTCTCCCGCTCAAGACTAGATCATAGTCTTCATCAAGAATGAGTAACAATTTCATTGCCAATGATGTTCGTGGTACTGTTAAATGCCGAACCGAGTGAAGCTCGGAGCTCCGAATGAACGCCGAGGAGACACCGAGTAACTAGAACGGTCAATACACTGACACTACAGAGAGTGAGCGACTACTCGACTTGCAAACCGCAATTGAATGTAGCTCGGAGTTCCGAAGGAACACCGAGGGAAGCAGAGGGCCAGAGGTATAGAGATGAGAGAGAACGATCCAGTTAGCGTTCAGTTGGACTGTGCGCTATAACGAATAAAATTATCAAACTGAAGTACATGGTTGTAACTAGTGGTTTAAATACTGGTAAGTTGTAATAAAGCTTTCAAAGGAATAATGGAACTTGAACAATAGGAAGCCTAAAGACAGTAAGTATTAACTTGATAAATGAACGAACATTGTGAAGGTAAGAGACAGGTCTTGACATAAAACCAGAGCTAGTTTATACGGAGGTAAGTAAATGAAGCATAGCAATTAAGAATCCTGAATATGCTCCAAGTTGGAATAATGAACGGAATTAAACCGGGAAACGCTCAGTAAATCTTCATAGCGTAAAAACCCGATAGGTCCGGTCTCGGCGATTCCGAGGGGATCACCGAATAGGAGTTTGGCGAGAATAGGAAAAGGTGTGTTGAATGTAATGAGGCATAGAATGTCAATATCCATAGTAGTACCTCGGTGGTGCCGAGGAAATGCTGAGGCTGAGTTGGCACGGATTTAACAGTATCCCCCTCTTAGCACTCTCGCCCTCGAGAGTGCAAGAAAGACAAAGTTCTCGCAAAATAAAGTTTCGGCTGCTCAGCTGGCCGAGTTTTCGGACCCTGAGCCGGAGTGGCCGAGGTTTCAGCTAGAAGGTGCACAGCACAGCCTTCTCGGCTATTTCTCTCTTGATCTCGTACCACCACCATCTCACGCACACCTCCGAAACATCAATGTCCGGAATCGGTGAGTAGTATGGAGTTCCGAGGTGCAAGATGCTAACATTCACAGTCTGCAAAAACTGCGAACGCCGAGATGAAGACTGCAGCACGACGCCGGGTTGCAAGTCTTGCGACAAGTGCCACGACCGCAAGGTTACCTGCGACCTGCAAGCAAGGCAGACAGTGGCAGTCACGGATGCCATTCGGAACGCCGAGGGAAACACCGAGGGAGGCAAGTTGAAGAAAAAGGTTAAGAAGCTGGAAAAGGAGTTGGAAAACCAGCAGGCATTGAATGCGTTGCTCGAGGAGGAGGTCAAGGATCTCCGAGCCTCCTGCCTCGCAACTCAGCGCGTGTGCAAGGAGTTGATGAAGCGAGTTGAGGGGGTCGAGGAGAGTGCAAGTTCGTATGGAAGGTGGATGAAGAAAAAGGTCAAGGATTTGGGAGCCGACATCGACTCGGGTTACTACCGCAGCCTCCGTCTTGACTTGGAAGTCGGGACCCTCCGAGGCGAATCCGAGGTCCACCACGCGGCGCTGGTCGCCTTGTTCAAGAATCGTCGTCAAATTGAACCGAGGTTCGGCCTCGACTTCGACGAGGTCTTCCTGTCTCCCGTTCCAGGGAGGCAATTCTACTTCACCGAGTTGAAGGAGATGGGGGAGGAGGACGAACAGATGGATTTGGACTATGAGGTCGATGAAATGGCCGAAGTGGAGGAGGAGCTGTTGGGCTCGGAGATGCCGAGTGATGAGGACATGGAGTCAGCGGAGGATTGAGTCGTAGATGTATTTGTAGAAAACTCTTTTTGGTAATTTGAAAGTGGGAGAGCTGACTCGCAGTGGAAATGAAAAACTGATAGTTGAGAAGAAGGTATTGCGTTTTAAAAACTTCGGCGTTCCAAGGTATCGCCGAGGTTCAGTAGTCAGGTCCAGGTTTGTTAGGATAGCGCTTGTGGAAACTTTCGACAAGTTCAGGTGAATGAACGTCGTCAGCTCCAACCCATGAGTACTGCTCATCTGTATCTTCATAACCAAGCCATTCAACGAGATACCGAAGTTTAACTCGGCATCGCCGATCTAGCTTTGAATCCACGATGTTTTTAACTTCGAAGCGTTCTTCACCATCAACCACTTCAACTGCAGCAGGAGGTTCCTCTGTGCGGCTAGGGAATGGGTTGGGAATATGCGTCTCGAGTTGTGATACATGGAAGACTGGGTGGATGGCGCGAAGGGATTTGGGCAGTCGAAGGGTGTAGGAATTGGCGCTAGGTTTCGCAATAACCTCATAAGGACCGAGAAACTGTTCAGAAAATTTAGGAGTTGGGCGTGTGGTGCGTATGTGTTTAGCATTAACGTATGCATGGTCTCCTACATTGAACTTCGGAGGACCGAGCCTTCGCCGATCAGCGGTTTCTTTATAATTCCGCTGAGCTTCAGTGATCTGCTCTCGCAAGAACTCGTGAAGTCCTTGAAGATTGACGGCGTAGTCTTTTGCGTATGTATTGGCAACATCACGCTCTGGGTGAATGGACAAGGAAGGATGATAACCCTTGTTCGCAAAGAAGGGGGTAACACCAGTGGAAGCATTTGGCGCATTGTTGTAAGCAAATTCGGTGAGGGGTAAGAGCAAGTGCCAGTCATCCTGTTGGTAGGACGTATACATGCGAATGTACTCCTCTAGGGTCTGGTTTGCACGTTCAGTTTGGCCGTCTGCCTCCGGGTGATAACCCGAAGTGAAGTGCAGTTCCATGTTAAGAAGTTGACCCAATGAACGGAAAAACGCTGAGACAAATTCGGATCCCCGATCTGAGGTGCAATGCGAGGGTATACCATGTTTGGAGAAAACGTGAATGAGGAATAGATGAGCGAGTTCTGGCGAAGTAATCTTTGTGTTGCAGGCAATGAATATGACCTGTTTTGAAGCACGATCACAAATGACCAGAATACTATTGTATTCGCCAGAAGTCGGAAGTTCTTCGATGAAGTCCATAGAAATCGAGTGCCAAGGACGGAGTGGGACCGGTAAGGGCTTCAGAAGCCCATAAGGTTTGTGTCGAGGTCGTTTGTTGCGTTTACACAAGACACAAGATTTGCAATAGGTCCGAACAAAATCTCGGACTTCCGGCCAGGTGTATTCTCGTCTAACAAGCGCAAGCGTTCGGTTCTGCCCAAAATGACCAGCAAGAATGTGATCATGGGCGTA
The DNA here is from genome assembly GCA_029378395.1 of Mycena leptocephala. Taxonomy (NCBI): domain Eukaryota; kingdom Fungi; phylum Basidiomycota; class Agaricomycetes; order Agaricales; family Mycenaceae; genus Mycena; species Mycena leptocephala. The sequence continues at coordinate 85,851 of JARJLF010000944.1, forward strand.
TTGTAAAACGCGTACTTGGAGTTCCGTAGAATCGCCGAGAAGAGGAACATAGATACGCTCGTCGTGACGGAGTAGGCCAGTGTCGTCAATAGACCAATGGGGTGAATTGCCAGATTCTGCAGCAGCGATGCCAGCTACAGCAGCGGGGTCGTCTCGGAGATGGCTTCGGATATCCGAATGAAGCTTTTCCAAATCCATGACGATAGTAGCGCGAAGAACAACTTCTTCGAGCAAGGTGGCGCGAAGTGAAGCAGATAACTGTTCTTGAGTGAAGACAGGACGGAAATTGTGAGGATTGACTTGGCTGTAAGCCCTATCCCCCTCTTTAGGGTAGACGTCCCATCGTCTAGTCAAAGCGTCGGGTTTGCCACCAAGTTTTCCAGGACGGAAACGGATGACCATATTAAAATGGCAAAGATACTCGGACCACCGAACCTGTCGCCGAGTGAGCACCTTAGTGCTGGTGAAATACTCGAGGTTTTTGTGGTCGGTGACTACATCGATTGGAAGTGATGCGCCTTCTAGATAATGACGCCAAATGGTGAAGGCGTCAAATATGGCAAGCAATTCTTTATCGTGAGTGTCGTAGTTGACCTCGGAAGGTCCGAGTGTGCGGCTTCGGAATGCCACAGGATGGATATTGCCGTCGTCGCCTATTATTGAAAGGATAGAGGCGATGGCGTAGTCGGAAGCGTCAGTTTCGACAGTGATTTGTCGATTCGGAACCCAATGGTGAAGGATTGGTGCTTCCGAGAATGCAGCCTTTAGACGATCGAAGGCTGTTTGGCAGATCTCAGTCCAGTTCCACTTAACGCCAGAACACGTTAGTCGTGTTAGTGGAATAACGATTCCAGAATAGTCGTAGATGAATCGCCGATAGAAATTGCAAAACCCAAGGAAGGACTGGATATCCTTAACCTTACGAGGGGTAGGCCATTCGGTGATCGCCGAGACCTTATCGGCAGCCATTTTGAAACCGTCAGGAGAGAGAATATAGCCAAGGTATTCGCAAGTAGTGATGCTAAATTCGCATTTCGTCAGTTTGCAAAACAATCCCGCATCTCGGAGTCGCCGAAGCACCTCCGAGACATGCTCAGTATGAAGGGAAGCGTTGTCTGAATAAATCAGAATGTCGTCCAGATAGACAACAATGCAGATGTCGAGCAAGTCGGAAAAGAGACTGTTAACAAAACGTTGGAAAGCAGAAGGTGCATTGGTGAGGCCTTCAGGAACAACTCTCCACTCGAATGAACCATAATGAGTTCGAAACACCGTTTTCGGCTCGTCGCCTTCAGCAACTCACAGAAGGTGATAGGCATGTCGAAGGTCAAGTTTAGTGTAGATTCGAGCCTTGCCCGGGGCATCGAGCAAGTCTGCGATTAAGGGGAGTGGGTAGCGATCCTTCTTGGTTATGCGATTTAGACCACGGTAATCCACGCATAGGCGTAGGGAACCGTCTTTCTTCTTAGCGAAGAGAATCGGCGCTCCGTGTGATGATTTAGACGGATAGATGAAGCCGGCCTTCAAATTCTTGTCTATGAATTCTCGCAAAGCAAGTAACTCAGCTTGAGACAAAGAATAGATATGACCGATAGGCGGTACTTCGCCATCTTCAGTGTCAATACGGAGGTCATATTCCCGATGTGGAGGCATATTGTAAGCCTCCTTCTCCGAAAACACCTCGGCGAAGTTTCGGTACTCCGAGGGTAACATCGAGAAGTCATTAGTGTCCAAATTCGCAGATCGACCAGTAGCCTCGTCCCTAGGACATGTGCGAAGCGTATACTGTTGAGTATCTGGCTGCGAAATAATGACCAAATAAGCAGCAGCAGATACGAGGGAGACCAAGGGTGTTAAGCGAGTGGGATTAGGCGTAATTGCCTCAGGGATTTCCATAGAAGGAACAGGATCTGGAGGAGACGTCGGATTCGGTGTTACACTCGGAGGTTCCGAGAGTATCTCCATAGTTGGAGTAACCGATGCAAGATCAGACCTATTAACAGTCTGTTGTGTCGACACAGATGCCGTAGGTGTGCCGGAGGAACGGAAAATGATACTGCCTGCCGACCAGTCAATCAACGGATTGAAGCAGTGGAGCCAGTTGTATCCAAGAACCAGGTCACTAGGGGCATCTAGATGGGTGACGAAGAATTCCATATAATGGACAACTCCAGTAGGAAAACGGATGAGCAAGCGAAGCTGCTTGTCAATGATAGATGTAGAACCATCGAGATAGCATAGCCTTATTGGAGGGATCGAGTAGGGTGTAAATCCGTGTATTTTGCATATAGATGATGTTACAAAACAGTGTGAAGAACCCGAGTCGATAAGAGTACGAAGGAGTTTGCTAAAATTCGAGGTGAGGGAGGAAAATTTCTTGGAAGCCAGAGTCGCATTTGACTCGGCGATGTTCGGGGTTCCGAAGTTTGGTTCCCCAGTGATAGGATTGGCATAAACGTCGACGTAAAGGGCATTAGGGGAAAGATTGGACGCATTGAGAGTGACCTCAGGAAGCACACCATTAGAGTCAACGCAGCTCTGATCGGGTGTGGAGGTTTCAGAGCTGCTGGCTATTTTTTTGACTCTGTAGAGGTGGTGGCTTCCGTGGTGACTTTTGAAGCCTTCCCCGTCGAGATGCGTTGGGACGCTTCTTACACTCTTCTGTCTTGTGCCCAGCTCCACCGCAATACATGCACAGGTTGAACTGTTTTCGACGTGCGCGTTCTGCCTCCTTAAGCTGACCAGACTTGTCCAGCTTATCAGCATAAGGTTTAGGGGTCTTCGGCGCTTCTTGGTTTCCCGAAGAATTGCCGGAAGTGGAGGCAGTGGAGGATTTAGGCGGCTTGTTGGTTTTCTTCCCTCCAGTATTGTTGGAGGAAGAGCCAGAAGTGCGTTCGGCATTATTCGGAATGCCGAGTTGTTCACGCTTCTTTTTGCCTTCTCGTTTCCAATAGCGAGTATCGACACGACTAGCTGCAGCCCGTAATCCCGCAAGAGTATTGGGGTACTCAATATTAACGAGCTGATCCTTGATGCAACGCAGAAGTCCCTCGTAAAACTGGTATTTAAGGGCAGGCATGCCCCAGCCAGTGTATGCGGCCAATTTGTTGAACTCAACCATGTAGGTGGTCAAGCGATCCGTGGACTTCATTCTGAGATTCCGAAGTTGATCCTCGGCGTCTCCGACCGGATCGTGTGGACCGAAGTTATCCTGTAGTTCCTGGATGAACACAGGCAAATTGTTGTCCCAGGCGGGGACAGTATTCGGGTCCGGGTCAGAGAACTGAGGTTCAAACCAATCCAAGGCAGTGCCTCGGAGGTAGGACATCATATAAATGATTTTGTCGTCATCGGAAGGGAAGTCCTGACGCCGCTCTGAAAAATGCAAGTAACAGAGAGCGAGGAATGGTCGCAATTTCTGAGGGTCGAGCCGTCAAAGGTATCGGGATTCCGAAGGTTAGAGCGAGAGCTCCGTGGGGCCATTTGATTAGCAGTAGTCATTCCGCGAAAAACATCTGTGAGTTCCTCCAAACCGTGAAGTATCTTTCGCCCAATGTTTGGACTATCGTCGGTGTCAGACCCGGGATCCCGATCTGAACCATTGGAGGATCATTTCCATCACCTCCACCACCATCTCCTCCTTCGTCGCCTCCATGATCACCCCACCAGAAGGATTAGGTTGAGGGGTTTGTGAAGGTCAGAGTTATGAGGGTGCTGAGAATCACTAGTGTTATCGCCAGGATTCTGAGCAGTAGGGTTGACTTGTGGTGGTATCGTAGTAGTCTGAGTGGCCATGGTGAATGGAATAGGACGATGGTTGGTAATCGGTTTGTAAAGCCCCGGGACTACCGGGTAATGGGAAAGGAGGAAAATATCCGGAATGGCGTCGATCGGAGAAATATGTTGTTGGAGGTTAGGCTGGAAGGATGATTGTGAAGCTCCAGGGGTGCCGGGTACGTGGTGTACAGGGTTGTAAGGATTGTACCCTCAGCCATGCAAGTCTGAGCAGGTGAGTTTGATAATACTGTTAAATCCGAACCGAGTGAAGCTCGGAGCTCCGAATGAAACGCCGAGGAGACACCGAGTAACTAGAACGGTCAATACGCTGACACTACAGAGAGTGAGCGACTACTCGACTTGCAAACCGCAATTGAATGTAGCTCGGAGTTCCGAAGGAACACCGAGGGAAGCAGAGGGCCAGAGGTATAGAGATGAGAGAGAACAATCCAGTTAGCGTCAGTTGGACTGTGCGCTATAACGAATAAAATTATCAAACTGAAGTACATGGTTGTAACTAGTGGTTTAAATACTGGTAAGTTGTAATAAAGCTTTCAAAGGAATAATGGAACTTGAACAATAGGAAGCCTAAAGACAGTAAGTATTAACTTGATAAATGAACGAACATTGTGAAGGTAAGAGACAGGTCTTGACATAAAACCAGAGCTAGTTTATAGGAGGTAAGTAAATGAAGCATAGAATTAAGAATCCTGAATATGCTCCAAGTTGGAATAATGAACGGAATTAAACCGGGAAACGCTCAGTAAATCTTCATAGCGTAAAAACCCGATAGGTCCGGTCTCGGCGATTCCGAGGGGATCGCCGAATAGGAGTTTGGCGAGAATAGGAAAAGGTGTGTTGAATGTAATGAGGCATAGAATGTCAATATCATAGTAGTACCTCGGTGGCGCCGAGGAAATGCTGAGGCTGAGTTGGCACGGATATAACAGCTGTGGCTTTCATTTCAAACACGGACAAACCTGCCAGTCTTAGATGGTGACCACTACACAACTTGTGGATATTGACGGCTTTGCGGTACCTACTGCCATTGCAGCATCCTGGTTCCCAGCCCCCAATCTCAGTGTGGTTTGTATTGCCCAGTGGCCGATCCCCACTATAGCTTGGCCCACATTAGTCCAACTACATTCTGGCCCACCGACTGCATCTCTAGACCTTGCGCCCCTCCTCATTCCCTCCCTCCCAGATCTCAAGGCAATGGAAGTGAAGGTTGTGGAATACCACCGGTCCAGACAGCGGGCTGTCTTATCATTTGAGATCATATACAATGTAAAGCATATAGACCTGTTTCAATATCTATTGTGGATTCTGGTTTTCTGGCTATGCTGGTATTCCAGCTTCCACAGAGCCCTCACTAGCTGGAATGCTGCAGTGCGTTGGATTGACCACCTATTTATCACCATACACAGCGAGTGTCTGTCGTGCATGCTTGGCTCTTTTGCCTGGAATGGGCCCTCTCTCAAATTGGACACTGGGAGTTGCCCCGGCTTCTGTTTTCCGAGTTTCTGTCAGAACTTGTGCTTGCACCCCCTAATATGGACCTATCACTGGGATAATATACCATAGCATCAAGGTTCATCGCCAAGATAGTATCATGCTGGTTGACAGCACACTTTTGGCTGTACTCTGCAACACGTTAATGGGTTTAGATGGTGGAGAACATCTTGATCAATTTGTCTCCTCACTTGGTTTGTGGGACTTTGCTAGTTTTTGGTAGCTTCCAATGCGAGGATGGTATCTTTCTACACTGCCAGAGCCACTAAACAAGTTGCATATGCAGACTTGAAGCAATCCCAGTCTGTGGTGTCACTTATCCCAGATCCCACTCTACTTGCACTTACAACTTGGTTCTTTGCACGATTTCCTCTCTCTGGTGCAAAAGCGACAACCCAAAGTAGAAAAAATGGTCATGAGCACTAGCACACTTCTCAATTATCCTGTTAGCCTAGCATATTGGAGGCAGACACTCTGATGGGCCATATATCAAGCTGACCTCCCAGCACATTGTTACCACCCACACCATAGTGTTACATTCGATGTTGAGGGCCTCTTATGCTGCCAGAGAATATCATCAGCACCTCGTTCTGAGATTTAACTGGGGCACTGTAGATGCTATACAAACATTGGGAAGACTACTTGTCAGCTACACCCAGAGACAGACAACTCCAAAACCCACCACAATCCACCCTGAAGCTTCCTTCTCTCCATTGTTAGGAACTGTTATATACTCCACACATAGAGTAGTTACTTATACTTGGTATACTCTAGGATACCACCATTGATTTGAAGTGGAGATATGTATTATACAGTCATGTTCTTGGATCCATCTTGTGCACCACATCAAAGGATGATTCCCTCAAGGGAATAAACTTGCCCTGTACTTTGACCTGTTGGTCCCATTCCTCTACCATGGTCTGTAGGTCCTCCACCCTGTCTCCTGTGTATGCTTTGATTGTCTTGGTTATTTCATTAATGAAGAGGTGTTTTGACCAGTAGTCATTCTGGTCCCAGCATTCTCAAAATTGAGTATTGTGAATGATCAGTCAGGCCACCACATCAAGCAGACTTGCTAAAGGAATAAAGGAGGTCAATCAATGTGTTCAGAGACTAAGAAGGACTAGTTGCTTACACTATAGACGTCAGCCTGGCTAGTAGAAATTTGTTTCTCAGGGCTCCCTTGTTGCTTGACTAGGTCAAAGTGCACCAGGATCCAGCCTTTGAAGCCCAGCTTCAAGGCAGCACATGCTGTATTGAGATAGAGCACTCCTCAAGTTCCTGTGGTCTCGGTGGAGGGCCAGGTCAGAAGTGGTTGAGTACATCTGAAATTTAGAGCACTAGAGAGCAATACAGCATTACCTAACAATAATATCCCAAGCAGTTCCCCCCACACATGATTGTTAATGAAGGACCCTATTCTGAGGTCAAAATCTGAACCTGCAGAGATGATAGACTAATAGACCTTGGGCCTCCAAGTCCTGGTTGATATACCAAAAATTGAAAATACGGGACAATAAAGGAAGAACAGTGAGCAATTTGAATGGGTAGTCAAATGCTTGCAGTAAAGACTGCAGAGACTATCAGTTACCGTACTCATCACAAATGCACTGAAGCCTTGGATTACGGTGGGTTCCAGGATGTAGTATACAAAGGGGATTTTGGGTCTCAGAAAGCTGTGGAATGCATTAGTGAAGAGAATAACAGAGATGAGACAATGCATTACAACACACTTCCCATTGGAAGCAACACAGAGTCCCAATTGAACTCCCGTGCTATATCCAAATCTGAATTGAAATCTCCAAAAGCAGTTGGTTTTGCAGTGCATAGCATGACTTTGTCAATTTCCACGACAAACACCGTCGCCATATGAGAATATTCAATATAATATGTGATCTTGTGTTGTGAGTTCTGATTCAGAACCACATTGTGAAGTCCTTCAGAATTGGGAACAGACTGTAACCCACTCTTCCGCTACAATGTGCTACTGCAAGTTCCCAGTGTCAAGGTAGCTATAGTGCACAATATCAGTGAAAGGTATAGTGACCAGTTAGCACAATGTACCATAGACTTTCCAGAGTGGGAAGGCTGTTCAGTTCAACTGGTTGTTGAGGGCTTATAAAAGGTGCACCATCTACTCGGACTTGCTCCACCAAGACCTGGAGAGTTGTAACCAGGTACACAGAGTTGGTGGGTGTTTGCATAGGGATGACTAGTGTTCCTGTAGATATGTATCTGACACTGTGATGATCAAAGGTGTTATGTACAGTCAATAAGAATCTCATTGTTCCCTGAAATGCCTATCTATTTGAACAGATCCACCATGAAACTAGCTTCTCTTCGTAAATCTGAGGACAACTTGAAGATATAATGTTTCTTGAATATACTCTGATACAACAACAAGTGACTGGCGGTTGGGTGTATTCCAGAGGGGCATATGAATATGCAAGACATGCTGCCTGGTTGATCTGAATTCTGAAAGTGTGGCTGGTTGTCAAAGGAATTTCCAAAGGAACTATGGAGCTTCTCAAAGAACTCCATCTCGTAGTCTGACTATTTGGCATGATCAGCAGACAAATTTCCTATGAGTTGTATGGTACATCACCATCAGTTTCTGTTCTCTGTTCATACTACAAAAGTACTGTGGATCTGTGAGTAAGATACAAGGCCCCTACTCAGAGGCTCACTGAAAATTTAGGGACGTGATGTGTATGGATCAAGGGTGATCCTAAAATCTGAGCAGTATACAGGGGTATTTGGATGGCAATAGATTTCGCTCTGCATGTATTGATTAGCCAGAAATGTCAGTTTCAGGAATTTGGACGTACAAGGCTGTTAGTGAGAGCTATATCTGAGTCAATCTTGCAGTGGGGTCCTCCTCTGACAATTGTAGTGGTTTGCTTGTCTATTAGCTGCTCTTTCTCATTTGACAACTCATCCTCTTTATCCGAATCCACTCAATGCTTTTTGGGTGCCTTTCTACCGCCCTTCCCACCATGGTGTTTCACAGGGACAGAATTGGACAGTGGGGATCCTAGGCTATCTTCTTTGTTGTCCAATGCCTCCACTGGATGCTCTTTGGACGTCCTTATGGGCTACCCACAGTGAGGTTTTGCAGGGGCAACACAAGCTCTCTGAATGGGTTGAGCTGTCAGCATTTGGTTGGATAATGGTAAAACTGTGTGTGACATAAGTCAAAGATAATTGAATTTTCAAATGTTCAAACTAACCGAATTGGGTATATTCTGAATTGCCAGGCTCATGCAAGACAAACCGCCTGGTCCCCTAGGATACTGGTAAGGACACTTTTGGCGCTGTTGCCAACATAAACAAAGTATATCAGAGTTCCCAAGATACCCCTCTTGAGAGAGGTGCATCTATTTGACTGAGAAATCATTCTGGATATAAAAATGAGTAATATCTGACCTATATGTCCTTCGGCATGCCAGAACTTCAATAATATAAATGCATATGTTAGTGAAATCAAGGTCCATTCAAAATCAATCATGCCTGAGCCATTGCAAGGGCAGAGATTTCCACATAACTATATGAGCGGTTATCAAATGGTATTTCCAACGAGCTGTTTAGCACATAGCTGAGTAGTTAGATGACTTTTGTGACATTCAATTTGGGATGAGATTCTCTAGCACTTCCACTCCCTGAAGGCAAGTTTGCCTAAAATTTGTTTCATAGAGGCAGAAGCAGAATTAAACCAGAATTACTCAGCAAAGATCCTTTTCAAGTCTATGTGTGATAGACAGCCCTGGAATTTCAGTTGGCGCTGAGACATTGGTAAAGTAACACTGACTTTCATGAGCCAGGTGCCAGATTGCATACTCAATGTTGCCTAGTGTTCTAGTGTGCTTTGACTGCCCAGGACTACAGATGCATAGCCAAACATATTGTGCACAGCTGGATCCAATTGCTTTGCTGCCTCTGCAATTTTTGTGTCTTCATTTGTTGCCTCAGTGAAGGCACTCTAAGCATCATGGAGGATTTGAGTCCAATTTTGCAGCCTTCTGTATAGCATATCCAGATCCTGAAAATATGTAAGCAGAAATACCGAACACGTTTAGAAGTAAGCAAACTACATCTCTTTCTCCATCCTTCAAGCAAGATAGCACTGGCAAAGGACGTTTATTGATGGCAGAACTCCATAGGTGGGTGAGACTGGCGATACAATCAAGGACCTGAAAGGATGGGAACATATCCTGGTTCTCGGGCATAGAGACACCATAGACCTCCAAAAACCCCTGGACATAGCAGTGTTGTCACTCACCCCATCTGACCCAGTCAGACCCTCTGGCGCAGTCAAGGTCTGACTTTTGATGTGTCGATCACTGACCCGTCAGATCATTTCATCCCAATTTGGGCTAACCTCCTCAAAACACGAATCCAGTTGTTCTGAGCCCGCGCATTTGTGCAGTAAAACTGAATATTTGTACCAAAATGAATAAATTAACTGGGTAATTCTAAGAGCCTGCAGTGGCCACATCAGAGTCAATTTGTACTCCATCACCTTCGCTCGCTGCTGCCGCCATTTCTTCTCCTCCTCCACTGCATCTCGACCACCTTGCCAGAAAAATTCCAACTTGTGGGCTGGAGATCCAGCGGGGGGATAGTTGAACAACTTGGCCAGTTTTATTTTCTTATAGGCAGGGATGCGGCCGCTTGCGTTGGAGACATTCCCGCTGGCAGTGGGCCGGAGTGGTACAGCTGCGAGGGCAGGGGTTGGGGGAAATTCTTCGTCGTTGTCATCGTCGTTGTCGGAGGTATTGGCCAGCCCGATGAGAGTGTCTGCCATCTGGTCGAAATCTGTTGGATCAGATTTGTCTTCTTCTGCGGCCGTAGCTGGCTGTTCGTCGTCTGCAAGGGAGAATCGGCGAGCCTTGCACTCTGGAACGAGGCCAGTAGCGATATGAGCCTTTTGGCGCTCCATTCGAACCATTGTTGAATTATGAACCTTTAACGAGCTGAGTCAATTACGATGCTTCGTGTGGGTAAATCCGAAGATGCTAAAAACATGTTCAACTCCGGCAGAATTTGGGAGGATGCTGAGGATTCGGATAGCAAGCTTGACGAATCCGCTACGACCAGTGAGAGCATCACCCTCATATTGTGTCCACATCCAGACGAGATCAATAGGTTTTTTTCTGTTCATTCAACATTTAACTCGGCACAAATAGAATAATAAAAAACCAGACTGACCGCCTTTTCGTATGACTTGGCGTGTCCGTCCAGCCACATGGATTCTGAGGAGAACTTCCCTGTAGAGTCGTAGTAATCGCGAACGCGTTGGCGAAATCTACGTCGCCATTTGCGTCTTGACCTAGCAGTCGTTCAAAGGCGCGTCGAACCAAGTGAAACATGTCGTTTGCTGTCACCGCATCGCGACTGAACGGCCGAGCGCGAACATAGGGATTGAAGAAAACCCCCAGGATTATCAGCTCCTGGTCGGTTTTGCCCCAACGCTGCTCGAGACTGGCATGGAGAGTTGTCTTGACAGTAGCATCTTGGGACGCAAGGTTGCTGAAAATGCGAAACAAGTTGGTAAGCGTCAGAAGCACAGTGTCCAGCCAACAGCGCGGGGATTGAAGGAGGTTGGCGGCAATCACCAATGGCTCGAGATGGGTTACAATTCTGATCTTGGTGGTCAAGTATTGTTTTATTTGAAGGCTGCATGGACGTACCGTGCAATATTTTTCCAGAAACTAGGCCGTTCCACCGTCTCGATTACTGCTTCTGCGGCCGCAATTTGCTCCTCCTTGTTTCCAGCGCAAGTTCGAAGTACTGCGCTATGCGCGGTTATACAGATCTTGACTGCTTTTTCGAACTTGAGGAGACACCACAAACAGCAATAGTGTGCCGTCCATCGTGTGATGACAGGAAGGATTAGTGCGAGAACCTTGAAGAACAGGACAAGTTGTTTACATTGTTTACATTGTTGGAAACCGCCTCCGCATACATAGTACGCTAAGGATATACCTCGACGGGCCTTTGTAGTTAACGCTGTGAACGCTTTTCTAATTTTCTGACACCCCGCGAACCGAGTAAAGACCGTCGTGTCACTGGCTGGTGACGGTTACGTAATCACATCATCCAGGAAGGGTCATGGGCCGACGGGAGGGCTCGCAAGCTGGTCTCGAGCGGCGCGACGACAGCGCGATAGCCAGTCCGCACCGGGATATGCGTACGAGGTGCTGGATCGAATTGTGAGTCGAGAGGTGGAGCGATGAGCTGGATGCGAGGGGATGAGTGTGGATGATGTGGCGGTGAATTTTTGTATATCGTCGAGTAGTGAATGTATCTGCTGTAGCTGCGCATTAAGGTCTCGCGCTCGAGCCTGGAGCAGTTCGACGATGGCGGGTGCGGGAGCGAGCGTCGCATCGTCGAGTTGCGGAGGTGTCGACTTTTTCTTCGCTAACCGAAAGCGGGCACAAGCAGTGTGCGATGTGTACGGGGGACGACGGCGGGGAGGGTGATGAATTGGAGACGTGCGCGAGTTTTACTGGGTGATTTGGGTGCCACGAAGAGGCATGGACGTGGGCGAAAAGGTGGGATGAGGGTGATATGAGTGGGTGGTGATTTGGATGGTAGTGGTGGGCCTAAAACCTCGCCAGGGTTCCCCCGGGCGGTACTGGGCATGATCTGTCGTCGATTATCGAGTGCCCGAGGCTCGACCTCGACGGAACGCAAAACCGCCGCTGGAGATGGTGGTTGTTGTTGTTGTTGTTGTTGTGCATGCAGGAGGTCGAGGGCCTTGCTGTGATTATTGAACCATTTGATAACGACCAGCGCCTCCTTTGTATCTGATATCCAGGCTGCTTTTATCGCGAGGTAGTTCCCCGTCATGAGGCTGCTCTGATGAGCCCAGCACTCAAAAACCGCTATTGAGCCTTTCCATTCGCGAATCAGATGTCGGGCCTTCTTGCCATCCGGTCCATCGTCTGTGCAGACGGCGATTATCTCGACCTTGTACGTATTCCAAGCGTATTCGAAATCGACTTCATTATTGAAAACAGTTCGTCACCAGTCTTCGGGCGGCCAGTCATGTCGTGAGTGTGGAGCAAGTGGGGCTGTATGCAGAATAATGAGAGAGTTCTTGTGCATATAGAACGCAGGTAACGCACCTCTCCATTGACGCTGAGCACTGACGTGTCGACGTGCGTGTGCGCCACATTTTTCCAGCCATCTTCCGCATACGTTGCGAGCTTCCCTTCAATTTGTGCTTTCGTACGTGCAATCACTTATTTGATTCCGCAGTCAAGATGGCGCCGGAGAGGGTGCGACGATCGGGATAACGGCGCTTGGTATATATTTGCCAAAAAACAGCTGAAATTCGGGGCTCTGTGCGTTATTCCAAGCCCAATTGCAAGTGACAAAGAGTTTGCAAAGATCTGCTCCGAATTCTGCTTGTTGCTCTGCGGTCCATACAAGTGGGGCAGAGGTGCGACACGTTTCATTTGCGGACTCTCGAAATCAACGAAGGATGGTGATGGAGATGGAGCAAACAGCGATGGTGGGACGGGGGATGGCGAGAACGAGGTATTTGGACCTAGGGACGGCAGAGTGGCGAAGTTGAGCAAGGGCGATAGAGTTGGTGATTGAAATTGTGTCTGACCGTAAGGTGAGGGGAATGAGGATCCAGGGAGCTGATATCTGGGAACTGGGGCATGTGAAGTCGATGCTTGGGGTTCAGAGACGGTTGGGCATGCTTAGAATTGGGTGGTAGCTGCATGTGATCAGGCTACGGCGTCGTCTCACTTGACCTTCCATTCAGGGACGAGTTTATGTGGACACAATCGGTCGCGTGCTTTCGCATGATCTCAATCTTCCCCGCAAAAACCTCTACACAATTTGAGGCTATGACTGAATAATGCAGGGTTAGCGCATGCCTTAGCCTCAGGATCTATCACGCACCTAGTTCCTTCCACTGCTTGTCTGTCCTGTTTGGCAATGGGGTTACACCCTGGGCAACAGCAATGATCTCCTCTTGTTTGAGCTGGGCTATGTAAAATTGCATGCAGACTTTGCAACGTGCGGCTTTATTGGATTTGTTGTTCTTATACATCTTGTTGTTATCATCGAAAAGGTCCCATATCGGATTCTTGTGACCCATAGGTAGGATCAGGGAGGATACCAGCTGTTAGGTGCAGAGAGTACAAGAGACACGTGAACAACGAGGGAGAGAGGAAGATGCGTCAAATTGACAGCCGTGAGAACACTGGGGTCAGACCTGTCTGTCTAATTGATCGACCTGTCAGACGGTGTGGCAGGTCACAAATTTCTGACTTTTTCTGACTTTTGTGACTGACCCTGACAACACTGGGACATAGGATTCAATCATACTAGAGCCTATACTATTGCCGTTCAAAGCTTCAAGGTTTGTGATCCATCCAGGAATATCCAGGTCCGACAACGAGAGTTTCAGGGCAGTAATGCTGACTTCTAAGGAAGCCTTGTCATAGAGAGGGTGCTCGGAATCTATAGTGGGGAGCCAGAGGCTTTGCTAAGGACAGCTCTGGAAGAACAGTGTGTTGCACAGTAGCATGGTGAGTTGCAAGTCAAGGCCAGAGGAGTAAATACGCGAAATCATGATCACAGTCACATCACCTGATGAAGACCACAATTTTATTCTCCCATAAAGTTTGTGAAAAAATGTTAGTTCTGGGTTTTTGAGAAGGTTTACGTCTAATTTGGTGCCCATCAGTTATGTAAGGTTATGTAGCTACCAAAGAAACCAAAGATGGTCCAAGTCAAAAGAAGACTCACAGAGTTGGCACCTCAATAATGTAGCCATCACACAAACTTGAACTACGTTATAGATCTAAGTATCTGTGTTCCCTGAGCTGGTATCTATAGTTTCCTCTGTCTGATTATGTGCATTCTCCCATCAGGATTTCTAACACTGATAGCAAAGGACCACTTTGAACATAAGAAGAACACTATTCCTTCTACATATAGCAAGTGTGACATATTGGACTTAGGGTTGCATTTTGCTCTGTAGACACCCAGATTGCTGCTTGAAAAATGTGGTAGAAGCATACACTGAGGTGTCAAGAAAGACAACAGGCTATGTACTAGTTCCTGGTGCCATGGGCCACTGACAACATATTATCATTTTGGCAAAGGTAAGGCTCACAATAAGTCCTGTTCCTGCATGAGTGGCTTTCACTGACCAAATTCCCAACCAAGTTGTTGACATGGTTATCTATGCGAGGCATCTGGCTTAAACATGACTCAGATGGGAAACCTCTGCAGCAGAGAGAGAATGCTTATTATGGGCCACTTTCCTGCAAAGTTGAGAGGACGCTGCAGGCAATAGGGAGAACCGGGACAAGAGCTGAGATGACAGGGAAAATGAGAGCATGACACAGATGGAAGAGAGATAAGACACGGTGGAATGGTGGGTGATTAAGCTCTAAGTACTAGAAGGAGCAAGTTCAGTCCCTGCTGACAGAGATGGAAAGTCAATCTGCACTGGAATGGGCAACTCACCTCAAATCAAAGCTACATGCAACCAAATGAGCACATTGATGAAGGGGACTACAAGTCAAAGTTGGGTACACTGCAGTAACAAGCACAGTGAATGCTAATTCAGCTGCAGTGGATGACTGATTGAACACATGCACTCCAGGGACGAATAAGAATCACCCAAAGTTTCTGTAGAAAATAACATGCACATAACTCCAATGGGCAGGTCAGAACTGGATCAGATGCTGAGCAGAAAGCATTATAGGAATGGCTGGACATATACAGTTGAGTTTCTCATATGGAATCGCCCCATGTGGAATACCCCTCGTATGGAATTGCCTTTGGGCCTGTCCCACTTCAGGATAGGGCAATATTCCATTTTCCATCATCTGGAATACGGAATCGACTGGAAGGGGCATTATTCCACTGTAAGGAAGGCCAAAAATGGCAAGTGGGCGGCCAAGTAACCATTTTTGGTAACTTTCACACTTCTTGTCATGGTGGCATTGAGACTTTACGCATTATGTATACCTTCATTGTGTGGAAATAATCAATCCTGCATTTCCCTCTCCTACCATAACTATCTTTTTCCGCAGAAAATTGTGCAAACTCAGCCATTGGAAGGTCATCTGCACAAAATTCAAGCAGCCATGATATAGAAATGGGATGCAAAAGCCCAAACTGAAATAAGGTTATTTTTTGAGTAGATACTCATCCAGAATGTTTATTGGAAAAAAGAAAAAAAATTCAATTTCTGCTATGGAATATATATCCACCATATGGAATACCCTTTGGGCCCTTCCCAGTGGTATTCCATATGAAGAACTCAACTGTAGTGAGGGAAGCAGAGGAGAGAGAAGGAAAAGAATGTAGGAGTGGTAGCAGTGACACACAAGGATGATTCATTGCATTGCACAGAGATCAGCGAGGCACATATGTGTACATTGTGGGAGAGCTGCACCAGTCAGGGCTAAGAGCAGATAGATGTAATGCAGAAGGTTTGAGACATATCAAGTGTCAGTCAGAGGGGGAACATCTATGAGAGGCAATAAAGACAACTGGGAGACAAGTATAGGTGGATTTGAGAAAGAAATGTGGGAACAAGATGAATAGGCACACTGAGTGTCATCACAAGAAAACATTCCATGCCAAGCTCTATGCATCAATTTGATCAGTTGTTATAGATGGAATATTGTGACAGCAGAAAATCTGCTCCAGGAATCATATTGGCTTGCAGAAGATTGGGCAGAAGCATAGTTGAGATACAAGCCTCACCAACATGGACGTGTGGTCAAAGTGAATGGTGTAGGCCTTGAGTGCATCTAAGAGAAAGTGGATACCAATGATGGTAACGAGGGAATGTGCAAGAGGAGATTTTTATTAGCCAATGCACCAGCATGTCCTCTACAACAGCCTGTCCACAGAGTGCAAGAACAAGTAAGTATGGGATAAGTTGGCTTTAGTCTGTCAAGTAGAGACTGAGATAGTGCCATGGTCCACAGAATGAAGGATGAGCAGACAGTTCAATGGACATGGTGATGCCAAACAAGTACACAGAAAAGGAGCAGAATAGAATGGTAGAAAGCAGCAAGCAACAAGCAGCCATCAGAATGCCAAGACACAGCCACTCAGGACTGCCTACTAGTACAATAACCAACAAAACTCAGTTGGATGTCAAATTTTCAATTTCTCAAGGCTTACCCTTTTTCCCTTTGGCATACTGTTCAGGTTACCAAATAAGGTAAGTTAGTACCTGTATTGGATGTATCCTTTCCAAATATTCCTGAGAACAAACCAAGAGTTATCAATTTGTTCTTTAAGCTTGATATGTGTACCTTCTAATGTCCCATGTGTTAATATATGGCCTAGCGTCCATATTGCACTCAAACTTGTTGCACCATCAGTACAACTTGCAGGAGTGTTTCTATAGCCAGTGTGATGAATATAGTGTTTGAAACTGGTATTTCAATGTGTCCAGCAGCCTAGTACTCAGTTCTGGATAGACTAGCACTCTATCATGACCTTATTTGACAGGTTTTATCAGTTGAAAGGTCGCAAAATTGGGTTATTTTAGGCATGTTTAATTTCATGCCTCATCATCTCCCCTAACCTGAAATTCTGACTGCCCTCAGTCACTTCCTTTATCAGTGTAGGTATTTTGTGGAGAATAATTTTGCCAACCAAATCAACAGTGCAATCATAAGGCCCATTGCATGCCAGCCAACAGCTATTTCCCTCAGGATACTGTATAAACCACATGCTATTGTTTTTCCCAAGTTCAACCTCAGAATATAGGTTGAGTTTAGTGAGAGAGTATTCCCTCCACCAAAACCTAGCATTTCATAGGTCAAGAAAAGCCTTCAGTGCGACACAGTGGCAACTGATTTCCCCCATAGGCTAGTCCCAATGAGTCATGTTGTTCTGCTCGCTTATTTGACCCTGTTCACCATGTTCTATGGCAAACATGTTGTTGGAGCTTGGTCTGTACCCCACTTGAACACCTGACTACTGTGCTGATTAAATCCATAATTTGACCCAAAACAATCCCATATTGTTCATTGCCTGTGTTTTTGCCAATTCTGTCCCTCAACCAGGAGTTTTGACCGATTTCAGCAATTGCGATCAAAATAGACCTAATTTTTCCTATAAATACAGGCCTGGACAGCGCTGTAACTTCACCAATCCAGTTCTACATTGCAACTACTGCAATGACTTTCACTTTCCCTCCTGATTTCATTGAGGCTCCACCCTTTTGAAAAACTTGCCAGCAATGCCAAACTTTTGAAGGAGTATGATGCCCCTGCTCAAAAGCGCATCATGCAGCTTCAGGAAGTTGGCCAGGCTGTGGTTTGAATCCCATTTTATCTGCCATGTTTAACCCTGACTGTTAACAGTTCAAATTCCTCGGCTTCCCAACCAGCTCTGATTCCTGAGTCCCAAGGACTTGGTTGAACTCTTGTTTCTCATGCGGGGTTTCTACCACGAGCTTCACCATCCTGACAAGGAATCCAAGGCCTCTTATCCACCTGACTATGATGGATTGCGACAGCTTATACACCAGATTCAAGAGGAGCAAAAACTCCAGAAGAGCAGTGCAAGAAGAAAACTGCAGCCACCAAGAAGGTATGTTCCAAATCCTATCTCATTTTCCAATTGTTTTAAACCAAATACTTGTACCCCAAGGTTGTCAAATCAAAGTCCACCATTGAGAGTGATGATGACATCGAAATTATCACTGGTAATTCTGGTAATAACTCGAATGAAGTTGATGCTTCTGACAAGGTATGTCCAGAAACAGTGTCCAATGGTTTAATGAAGATTCTGACTAAAGCCTTGGCCCAGATGCTAGTGGACGACAAGGATAAACCTGTCCACGACATAGGTGTTGTCCCCAAGGGCCTGCGCTTCAAGAAACTCAAGGTGGACCATGATTGTGCCTATGAGGACCACCCTGAGGCATTTTGCCTTTCTGCACCAGTAAACTCCATTTTTTCAAGTCCAATAATCCCTTTCCGATTGTGATATTTGTAGGGACCTTCCACTAGGGCATCCAAGAGCAAGAGGAACAACAAGAAGCGCAAACTCCGTGACAATGATGACTATGCCTTCATTTCTGCAGGTAGCTCATTTTTGCTTAGAATTTCAACTATCTCTAACCATTTCCCTTAGTGCTCAAGAGCTGGGGTATGGTGCCAACATTGCCCAATTCCTAGAGAAGCGAAGCTCATTACTTCGATGCCCTCTGATTTGCCCAACACTATTCCTGCAATCAAGAAGCGTCTCTACCAGTTCATGGTGGAGATTGCAGTGATCAATGATCGCATCCACAGTGACATTACCCTCTGCTCTTCCCATGTAGAGGATGCAGCAGCCCTTGCTGCTCGTCTCTCTGAGTTGGAGACTGCTGCCACTGATGAATAGAGTACTCTGCCTTGTCCAGTATAGTCTATACAGAAATAAAATTGTCTGTATTCTTCCTTGAGATTTCCTAAGTCAAACTTCGGAAAATTGCGAAAATCCAGGTTGAGTTATCCTTGTAGCCATTCCTTACTTGTTTCAGCAAGTCCTCTCCCCAACCTGAAATTTTGACTGCCCTCAGTCTATTTCTCCAGTTGCAGTTCTCTTAGATGGAGTAAGAGTCTTGTCTGTAGCAATTTTCTTTCGTCTTTGCCAAGTATTCCATGCTTTTTCCAATTCCTCTCCTGTTGTACAGCCAATTCTCGGCCAACCTTTTTAACTGCCCTAGTCTGATGAACTTTTAGCATTAGGGTCCAAGTCTTGTTCCTCAAACTTGTCTTCTGCTGGTGGGAATTCAGTATAACTGTCATCCACTCCCAACTTGACATTTTCAAACTGGAAATCCTTTCCTTGATATTCCAGTTCCACTCCATCATTCACTAATTCGTTTAATGACTCTTGAGACAAGTCTATTAATTCATGAATGTTATCCGGCAGTGGAATACTGTGCCTAGCCTCGTAGGGTACTACCCTGAATTGCGCTATTTTTGATTGGAACACTGAACCATCCAGTTCTGCAACCACATAGCTTCCTCCATTGGTTTTCCTAACTACAATCATGGTCCAAGATACCTAGGAGCCATCTTTGTGTTCAAAGACTTTTCAACCATCAATTTCTAACCAGTACCAAGTCTCCTGGTTTGAAATTGAACTCTCTGATTGTGTGCTCATGCATCTTTTCATACCGCTTGACTGCTGCCAATTTTTCCTTAGAGACTCTGGCCCTCATTTGCTCAACATGTGTCTGATGTTTTGCTAATGCCTGAGCTCTGAATCCGATTAATTCCGCAGTGGTCAAAGCTCTAGCTGGTAGTTCAACTAGCCAAGTCGCTTCAACTATATCCAATGGTAGAATTGGATGTGCTCCTGTTACCATAAAGTAAGGTGAACATCCAAGTCCTTTCCTAATGGTAACTCATCTGCCCATATTACCTGAGGCAGGAACCAGTACCATTTACCTGGATTTCCTCCTGTAGCTTTGTATAATGATTGGGCATAGGCCAATGTCCACTTTCTATTGTTCCGTTAGCCTGGGAATTGTAGGGCGAAATCCTAATGCCTTTAATTCCATATTTGGCTGATAACCATTCCACTGCAGCTATGAACTGAGGTGCATTATCAGTGACAATAACCTCTGGACAGCCCCATCTGCATATAATTTCCTCAAGCAAGAAGAGTCCCAAAGTCCGAGCATTCTCGTTCTTTATTGCTCTTGCTTCCAGCCATCTGCTCAACGAATCTCTTGCATCCACAACTTTGTTATATGATGTACCCATAACCATTACATCCACATGAATCTGTTGAAACAATGACGGAGTATGGGTTTGAACTGGGGGAATGTTTATTAACCTCTGTTGTCGTATTTGACACAACAGACAAGTCTTCACATAATGACTGATATCCTTTTCGAAATCTGGCCACCAAAACCTCAATTCAATCAAGGACTTTTTAGCAAAGAATCCTCTGTGTCCGAGACTATCATGTGCTGATTTCATCATAAACATCCGTCTATCTTTATCCACAACCAGTTTATGATTCCCATCTACACTCTTTTTGTACAGTCTTCTTTCCCTATCCTTGAAAAGCATTGAAGCATAGCACATGAAATTGCAATACTGACGTTCTCCAGTATTCTGCAACCATTTCTTCACAAGTTCCAGGTGCTCATCTGCTCTCTTCCCTGCCTCTGTCCTCTGCTGCTCAGTATAAGGTTCAGGTACTTTATTCTGCTCAGTGGTAGGTAGCAGTGGTTCTCCAGCTTCCTTAGCCAATGTGTTTGCCAATTTTCCTCTCTTTTGTTGAACCAACTGTTGAACCGAATTTTGCAGAAACTGGACTACCTCAGATAGAACTTTCTCATCATGTGGACATCTACATGTATCTGCTTTATGGAGTTCTGCCTCAAAGTCCGAAGTATCTTTTGCCTCCTCTCCAGTTAATTCAAACAGATAGCCACCTCTGGTGTCAATGTCATGTTTTAAATCCTCAAATTCCATTGGTGCAGGTACCTGAATGCTGTCTGGATGTAATTCAGGTGGATCATTGTTATCGAAGTCAACTTCAGCATCAGGGAATTCTTCATCCCAGGTTGCTTCAATCGTCTAGACAATCCATCTGCCCAAATGTTTTACCCATCACATGCTTCAATGTGAAGTGGAACATTAGAATTTGTTCTATCCACCGGTTTATGGTTGCATTAGGCCCCATTCCTGGATTATCCAACATTCCTTTCAAATATTTAGCATCTGTTTCGACAACCAGTTTTCTGCAGCCAGATAACCAATAGCTCATTGCTTCAAGAGCTCTTTTTAATCCAAATAATTCTCTCTTTGGCTGAGAGTACCTAGCTTCCCTTTCATTTATAGGTATTGATGCAAACTTTGCATAATACTTCTTCTTTGGGTCATTGGGATCCACTTGATAAATCTGAATCCTAACTGCCATCCAAGATGTATCCACTGCGAGCACTACCACAGAATCCCAGTCATAATTGATTGGTTTCAGGGCTTCACAGTTGGCAACTGCCATTTTAATAGCAGCCATTGATGCTTTCTGTTCAGGTCCCCACACAAATTCAACACCAGCATGAGTCAACTTATTGATAGGCCAAGTCAAAATTGTGTAATCCTTAATGAACATCTGCATAACTCCCACTGTGCCCAAGAAAGATTTGACATCAGTGAAACATGTAGGTTCACCCATCTTTCAATTACACCAATTCTGTCAGTTGAAGGTTTCATGCCTTCAAATGCACAGACATGACCAACGACAACTATAGCACTCTTGCATAAAACTGCCTTTTTCCCGAGAAGGTCCTCCAGCATAACCCATCAAGTAACCACTCTATTCAAGTTCTGAAAATGCTCCCATACAAAAGTCGAATGCCTTGTTTCCTAGTATGGTTTCATAACCTCCTCCTGGCAACTCATACCTTGAACCAGCCCTCTGATAGGCACATCGTCAATGTACGGTTTCGTTACATGGGGTATTTCATCCCTTAGAATATATGTTACATCCTCATGAAATATTGGAACCGAGTTGGTCCACCCTTGAGGTAGTTTAACTAGCCTCAATGCTCCAAATGGTGTCTGGAACGTAGTATAATCCCTAGAGGACTCGTGAATAGTCCTATGATTATATCCAGAGTATAAATCCAAACATCCACCACATGCTCTTCCTGCAAAGTGGCCTGCCAATTCCTCTGCACCTGGGGGAATTCCTGAGTGGGCAATGGTCACAGCATTCAGTGGTTCCAAAGAATGAACCAATCTTATGGATTTTCCGTCGCTCTTGAGCACACTGAAGTACTTAGTGCGATAGGACCCATTAGATGGCTCATAAATATTCGCATTAATGCTGGCTCTCAATACCTTGCACACTTCTTCCAATTGTCCAGGTGGAATGGGTATATTTTTCTCAACCCAAACCTTGTGATTCTCAAGTACAGGCAATTTAACAGGTGGAAAGAACTCCTCCTTGAATGTCCCTCTTTCCGAATCATCCCAAGTGAAGTTCCGATTGTGAACCATCATAAAGTAGTGCAACAACTTCTTTTCTTCTGGCCACATAAATTCCTCATCATGAATCCCATCTATAATTTCCTTTCTTTCCTGAGTGTACCTCCAATTGGAGTGAAATCTGGGGGCCTGACTGGTAAGGTAGGCAAATCCTTTAGAGGATCCCCAGTTATATTCCTCACAATCCGATATTCCTCTGGTAATTCCTGATATACGGGCGCACTTTTTGCGCTACTGGCTTATACTTTTTGCCCACGAACACTTTCACCGGTGTTCTTGAATGCAAACTAGGTGCATTTTGTTCTACAGGCATTACCCAGTCCGCAAAACTGCAGCAAGTACATCTTCCCCGAGTAGTATGCCTTTTAGGTTTCTTTTCCATGGAAACTCTGGGCCAACTTTTCATATTGGTCATACCCGTGAATCCGTTTCCGGCACAGCCTGAGCCATAAAGGTACCATACTGATTTTTCCTTGAGTCTGGTATCCCTAAATATTCCTGAAACAATGCAACCGCCTCTGGATCCTCTTTTCCAAGTTCAGGTAAGGCTTGTTCTGTATATAATGTAGCCAACTGTGCTTTGAAAAGGTTCCATCCTGAGAAATTGCATGTTGTACCATTTGAATCCATCCTTGACCATTTTCATCTATCTCAACTATTGCAGCAAACTCTCGTTGATCTCAATCAATTCCT
Organism: Mycena leptocephala; assembly: GCA_029378395.1. Classification (NCBI taxonomy): domain Eukaryota; kingdom Fungi; phylum Basidiomycota; class Agaricomycetes; order Agaricales; family Mycenaceae; genus Mycena; species Mycena leptocephala. Next base: position 108,842 of record JARJLF010000944.1, read on the forward strand.
CAAGTTTACTTGAAAATTTCCAGTTGCAGTTCTGGCAGTATCCTCTGGAACCTCAGTAACACTAGGTCTGACTTTCTGAGGTGTTTTAAGGCCCCTCTCTCGAAAGTAGGAAGTGTGCAGCGCTTCTTAGTTACTGGGTCTGTCAAGGTGACAATCTGTCCACCATCCTGCTGGTTCTGCACATTGCTTGCCGTCAAGATATCAAATGGTCTGCCTAGCAAGACTTTGTATACAGGATCCCGATTACATACTTGCAAGTACACTGTAATTTCCCCAAACCTGAAGGCAACATTGCGAGCCAATCCAACTGTCTTCTCAACCTGACCATTGCACTCTGCATGAAAATATTGATGTCTGGGTCCCATGCTAAACCCAACTCAATTGCAGTAGCCAAGGCCATAGAAACAATTTGTGACCCTCCATCCAAAATCGCCTCTGCCTGTCCATGTCCCTGAATCAAAGGATAAAGCACTCTCAGAGATGCTGAATCCACTCCCTTAATTGGATCCACCATGTTTGCGAAAATCTGTTTAGGAGCTTCATTTTCTCCAAGAGAACTCAGATATTGCAGCACAGGGTCACAAACAACAACTGCTCCCTTCAGAACAAGTCCATCCTCCTCTTCAGCCACATAAACTGTTGGAGCATATGTATCTCCCTGGTACGTATAACATCCACTAATATACTGTCCTCCTGATCATATATGTTGCCAGGAAGTGAATCTGCATCCTCTGCCATGACCCTTATCCTCTATATTTCCCTGGACATTTACACTTTCCTTGCCTGTACTGGTACTCCTTTTTGCTAACCAGATTTTTAGTTTCCTTTTGAACTGCAGGAGCAGCTGCAATCAAGTCTGCAAGTGAATTCCCACTACCACTGACTTGATTGTCTCCACTATAGCCTTGACACTGGCTTCCTTGATTTCATCTATGGGTGCCCTTAATTCATAGGCTACATCTGACACAATTTCAGCTATAGTGTTATGTTTCAGACCACTAGTAGATTCCTTATCCCTATCTAAAAATTGGACTGGTAGAACATCTTTGAAAGGGAATTCCTTCCCCAATTGCTGCCCAGTACTTGCCTCATTGAACCTACCCTGTTTATCCTCTTTAGGCTTGTGCCAAGTAGCCACATCAGTTTTATCAACATCAGGCTTTTTCTGCTTTGCCTGGTTCTCAAGGGATTTAGCAGATACAGACTTTTGTTTAGAGCCCTTGGTCCTCTTCCTTGAACCATCTAGAAACCCTCATTGTCCTGGGAGTTGCCCATTTGGGTGGCACCTGTCTGACTGTGTACCATAAACTGCTGCATTTGCCTGTGCAAGTTCATTTGGTTGTAATGGAGGAACCATAGACGTTGGTTGAACAACCCCTGTAGGCTGTTGTTGTTGGAAGAGTTGAGTCACCCTTTCTCCCTGATTTTGGTTCAACTGAGCAGTCAATTAAGCTATTTGACGCTGCAAGTTTACCTCAGTAACCGCTCTACTCAAGATCTCATCATCCCTTGGGTCGTAATTAGTGCCATTTGAGAATAAAGCCTCCTCCATATCAGTAGAAAGGTTATAAACTCCAGCAATTGTTCCAACTAAATTCTGAGATGATTTCTTGAGGTAGCTTTCCACAAATTCCTTTTTAGAGTGACCATCTCTGGGCAAAAATAGAGGAGTCCCATCTGGAAGGTGATCTCTCCCTTGGATAACTTTTAAAAGTCCTTCCTCAAGGTGCTTTCAATGATGTTCACAATTTCCAACCATATGTCCTTGGAACTGGCAATAGTGGCAGATAATTTCTGCTATAGTCATAGGTCTATTGACAATTTGAGAAGTAGGGATATCTCCATGTCTAGGACTATTACTATTGACCAATTTCATGAACTGTTCTATTTTCCGTTGATTTAGTTCAAATTTATCCAACATTTGAACCTGCCATTGTTCCATTCTTTCTATGGCTGCCTCTGCTCTCTTTTCCAAAGCTGAGGTCACTGTAGTCACTTCAGATTTAATAGCCTTTCAATTCATTCCTTCAGTGCCATGAGCACTATTCCCAAAATCATATTCCTCTCTGTCAGCACTACCTCTAGCCAAGTCCTTTGCAACAGCAACTACCTCTTCAAACAAGTAGCACTCTGTCTCTCGGTCTTTTAGCTGTTTGGTGCGAGCTGCAATGGTGTCTGTATCATTAGGGTCAACAGGAATCATATTCCTGACTACTTCATCCATATCCAGATGAGCCCAGATGCGATTGACAAACTCCACATCCAGATGAGCCCAGATGCGATTGACAAACTCCACATCCAATTTTTCCATAAACTGAGCAATAGCTAACTCATTGGTCAACTTTGCAGGTATTAACCATTTGACCTGACCTTGCATAGGTCAAATCAAGTCTATAAGCTCATCCTGGTCTTCCATTGAAATACTTCTATTCACAAATTTAGCCAATAGTTTGTTTAGGATCGAAATAGAACCCCTTTCTGAATCACAAATAGATGGATAGTGGTTTATAATGTTCTTAACAAAATCCTCGTAGTTTCCATTCTGATATGAAGGTAAGCTCATCCATTCCCTTTTTGAAGTATAATCAGCATAGCTGACCAACTTTCCCTTCTTTTCATCCTGTGGCATCTTTGCCTTATCCATGAGAGAATCCATATGATCTAGGAACTGCTGGAGTTCATCTGGCCAGTTTGAGTTGAAATGCATAGCATTCCAATCCTATACCTCAGGTATTTTAACTGTAGTATTAGCCATGTTTAAAACAGGGAATGACGAAACTATAGGAGAAGAGAGAGTCAAGAAATGGGTTCAAACTCTGAAGAGTGGGAGGAGTCGGTGTAACAGGATTTTGTTCTGCCAATGAATCTGAAGAAATATCCTCTTCACCAAAATTTTGTTGTAGTAAAACACTAGATCCCAAGCTGCTCTGGTCAGTCAGGTGTCAGGTTTGTGAAGCCCTACTGCTATTCCAAATTAGCGTGTATCTAATGTTGTGTTTTTTCTGCTGTACTAAGTCGTGCAGTTTCCACTAGACTTAGAGCTACCTGATGGTTCCTCTGACCAGTTGAGTTTTTACTAGCTCTGGTTAGTACTGTGGTCCAATAGGATCCAATTGCTTCCTCCCAAGCAGTAAGTGTCCTGGAGCTAGGGCTTGACAGGTTTGCCAATGTGTTCAACACAAAGGTTGATAAGGCAGGTTTTCCAATTTGTTTTGAGACTGTTACCCCTTGCAGTGGGCTCCAGATGAAACGATGCACCAAAGTGCAGCAGTGAAATTGAATACAAAAGAGTTAAACAAAGTCTACATTCTAACAACTAACAACTCTAATGCTGTGTGTGTGTATTCAGGGAGGTAGGACGGGTGTATTGTCCTTCAATCTCAAAGTAACCTTAGATCCTTGCCAATTCACACAATGTAGTGCAATGATAAATGCCAATTTATTGATTATCCTCGTTACTACCACAACTATCCACTGTTGGACTTAGGCAATTTGACACAAGGCTGTAACCAAGTTAATCACACAAGGACTGAGTCCTTTAAACTGGTATAGCTCAATAAAGACTTCAGACGATAGCCAATGTCTGAGAGGTCCAAATATGCTAACAGGGGAGTGGGGTTCACTATTGTATCTAATTCACATGTGGGTTTAAATACTATACTTTGCACGGCCTTGTGATAAATGGAAATATAAAGAAAGATCCACCCAAAACTCTGGGGTGTTCTCTACATTTGACCATAAATTCTAAGCGCATTAGTCAGTCTATTCAGTCCCACAAAAAGTCCAAGTGTCTCCAAGCCAAATCGAGTTATTCCCCAAGGAATAACACAGCCTTTTGAATTGTATCATATATTCCATGACAATTGTGACTCATTAGGACTCAGAAGACAGTGCCCAACACCATTCTGGCCATTCTAGATGATTCCTGAACATCTACAACGGCGTTCAGCTGTCTCCAACATAGGAAAGCCCATAAAAGCCAAGAGAATTTCCACAGTTACCAAATAAGGTAAGCCAGTACCTGCATTGGATGTATCCTCTTCCAAATATTCCTGAGAGGGAACCAAGGGTTATCCATTTGTTCTTTAAGCTGTATATGTGCTCCTTCTAATGTCCCATGTGTTTAATATATGGCCTAGCGTCTATATTGCACTCAACTTGTTGCACCATCAGTACAACTTGCAGGAGTGTTTTTATAGCCAGTGTGATGAATATAATGTTTGAAACTGGTATTTCAATGTGTCCAGCAGCCTAGTACTCAGTCCTGGGATAGACTAGCACTCTATCATGACCTTATTGACGGGTTTTATCAGTTTATCCAACTGAAAGGTCGCAAAATTGGGTTATTTTAGGCGTGTTCAATTTCATGCCTCATCAACGAGGACGGTCAGTAGGTCAGTAAATTTTCCACGAGTGGAGCAGCACCGGATAGATCAGGGGTGAAAACAGCCAGTTACTTCACAATGCATGCAAGGTCTCTAACATGACTGCTCGCGATTTCCTAGGTCAACAGATGTACCCCTAATGTTCTTTCCAGAGGTTCAACCGCGCTTGATGGAGGGCTAAATATTTGGCCCCCCTCTGTGCACGTGCTGATGATGGTGGGTACGATAACGAGATCAGAGCAGTACAATCTCGTCCAATTTTCGCAAGGCACAATAACCGGATAAAGGACATAGGTCTTTCCACGTCCAGCACGACCATCAACATGAATGGGTAGGGGATTTTCTGTGGTTGAAACATGCATGATGCGGTCGTAGATCACTCTCTTCGAATGTTTCAATCAGCGCAGGCAAAATACATTTTTTTTGAAATTCTTTACCTGTTCAGTTGTTAATCCATCCTTGAAGGCGCATAGATTACCCGGATCACCGCCCCACGAAGACGCTCTGCATTTACTTCTTGCTCGCGCTCTGTCGGCTCTGGAAGTCCAATGTCTGCTAGACATTTTCCGAGGCCCTGTAACAGACTTTGAAGGGCTAGTAAAACTTCGTTTCTCACCAGATCTGGTGGTGGAACGGCGGTTACTCGCAACATGCGATCTCTGATGTCCGCAGAGAGTGCATTCTCGTGACTCTCCCAAATTATTAACACTGGACTTCCCTCCACGCGAGAACGGCAAATATCCACCTCAGTTGGGCTGGTGGTGCGCCGAACCCAACAATTCTTCGAAGGCCATAATTCCTTCATCACGGTTGTCAAAAAGTCCAGAGCGCGCGCAGCTTCTTGGTACGTCGGTATAGAACACCGTCAATGGTGCGCATGTCAATCCAGTTTCGGGCAGACCGATGGAGTAAGAGCGCACGAAGATAAACACGTCGCCATGCCTGGGATAGACCATTTGAATACGGCAAACTCCTACATGATCGGGTTGGTAAAAGCGAATTCACATTCGGGGTCGACCTGGGTATTCATCCTCGAGGATCTGAAGAGGATGCAAGTCCTTGTGGGTTCGTGCTTCTCGAGGCGGCACTTTGAACCGAATTCAACATATGTCATGTATCAAGATCAGGATGCCGGAGGCGCGACATATATAGAGTAGCATTGGACTCAGAGCCGTTCTTCCGCGACATTTGGCCATACTGTCGACCGGGTAGATGGATTGGAAGCCGTTTGACACCAGGTTTCTTCTCCGAAATGTGGAAAGATGCGAGACGCATCGCGGCTTCGATGCTAGAGAGGTATCGTCCCCTTTCGTAGTCTCGAATTTCATCGACAGGTTTCCTTGCAGGAGGGGGGGTCGTGGGATCGGACGGCTGCCTGCGTATGGCCCAATTGGCCTGATCCAAAGCTTTGAAGAAGTACTTGAAGAGGTATTGGAAAAGATTGACACCTTAGAGAACTCCACATTGATTGGCAGTCGTATTTGAGAATGAGCCAAGCTATGTGAGAAACAGTGAATCTGTCTTCAATGTCGCGACGACGATGCTCAAAATATCCTGAATCAGCGCTTTCAGTGAAGAAAGTTAGGTAACAGAGCAGTGAACGAACCCCGTTCATTGAATGAGGATTCCGTTTTGACTGGTTTAGGAAAGCCGTATTGGGATTCGTGCGGCCAGCCACATCGGTGATATGACTTGCTGGGATCGTGGGGTGTGCGTCATATGGCGTTTAACAGCGTCGCGGAGTGGGCCGGGCTGCGAGGGAGCTCAGCACTAAGAAAGCATCAATTTCCGCAGGCGATCTTGGACATTTTTGAGAGCGACCGCTATCACTGCATTCAGACCCCCCCATAGCACAGCTGTGCCCACCTTCACCGATCTCCGCCTACGGACTGCCTACCCAAGCTGATGTTAGCCGATGCTAATAGGCGTCGGCCGACGTTGGTCTAGCAACTCTGCCGACGCAAAGCCTGCCACACTTCACCGATCTTCGCCGACGGCGGTGTGCCTACCTTGGCCGACCCTGGTCGACGTGGCCCAGGTTGGTGGCGGCCTAAATTAGGCCGCCAATTCGCCCTAGCTGTATTAGTAATTACTGTTTTGACCTCCTGGCACGTAATCTTGGTGTATCTTTCATGATGTGCGCGATAATCATTCGGCAATCAAGCTATCAGAACGGTTCGGGAATTTAGATTTCAAGGCAGACTTATGGACTCTAATAGGCTAACAAGGTGTGTACATGTGAGAAAGGATTAAAACTGGTGTTTGGAAATGAGAGCAAGTCGAACTGTGCTGGTTATTGAATCTACCTAGCTAGGCACATCGGCCCACGTGAGACTATGTGTGCCTAATCCGGTCGGAATAACTAGACCAACCTCGGCAGAGATA